>OX459096.1:31605222-31981459 GCA_949775045.1 Metridium senile | reverse complement strand
GCTTCGCTCGTTTCCCTATATTTTACCGCCATTTCCTTCTCATTGATTCTGCGTGGTCCGTGTGCTTTCTACATAGGTTTTATGCGCAAATGAATTCATCCGCATGATATGATATGATATGATATGATATGATATGATATGATATGATATGATATGATATGATATGATATGATATGATATGATATGATATGATATGATATATGATATGATATGATATGATATGATATGAGTCATTAAGCTGAGATGAACATGAAATGTACCGGTTTCGATACGTGTCCAGTATATATCAGGAGACCCGTTTCATGTTGAATATTTCACAACAATAGCCTCTATGCTCTATTGTAGGAAAATTAGTGGAACAGTAGCTGAGACAAACTGATGTGGTATGTTTATTGTTCGTTGATAGATAGATGAATTGATAAAGGGGGCATGCACAGGCAAACAAATTTATTAATGACGGAGGTCAACTGTTTCACATTTGTTGTAGCTACCAGTGAAACTCCGACGACCATCGAGTAAACGAATCCGGATCACGAAGCTGTTTATGAATTCAAAATAGTTGTGTGTTTTTTTTGGTCAGTCGTTAAAGTCTTTGATAGTCAAAACTTCTCGAAAACTGAAGCTCAAAATGAGAATCGAAAGTCCTCTATTAACTCTGCTCAAAATGACTGAGAACAAAAGAACAAAAATACATCTAATCAGAAAACAATTATGCTCTACTGATGACAGCCTTTACTTCAGATGGAGTTTATGTATTGTATCGTGGCGTTTTCGTCAAGTATTATACCGCACAAAGCAAGAAGCCACAGTCATGTTAATATTAAATCACCAAATCAGCGAGAATTCCAACTGAAAAAACGTGGTGATCATACCACTGAACGTGAACTGCCAGTCTTGATTGCAATGAACTCAGTCTGATGAGTTTGGAGAATAAACTGACCGAAACGATATAATTGTTTTCAAAGAAGTATTAAAATTATGACCATCTGACAATTTACGAGCATGAAAATAATTCGACCCGTAGGAGGAGCATGAATACTACTGAAAATCTTCTGATTATCTGCTCTACTGCTCTACTCTAGCTACTCTCTTCTGTTATATGAACTCAGTGACAACTTTTCCAATTTGACGTTTCTATTAAACGGCAAACTTTTGGATATATTCATTAATTGATCGTAGTAATATTTTTTACTTTAGCTATTGAACTAACAACCTGCCTTTATAGTTTCCCTCAGTGTAAGAAGGGCCAATCAGTCACAGACCTCGCTAGAGACCGACTAAACTCAGAACAAACTTAAAGATCAAAAATCGGTTTAAGCTAATCGATTGCAATTACGAAAGATATAGCCAAAATAAATAGACATTTCTTCTATATAAAGGTAGTCTAGTTAATAATCTTCAAAGCTGATGTGTTGAAATATTATGTAAACCTGCAACGGTCGTGGCCGGGTTATCAACGAACGTAGCTTTACAAGTTACGTGGAAAGTTAAAGATGGTTATGTTAATCAGTCGTGCATCCAGATCACAAAAACAATCTAAATTCAAGTCTAGACTGTCGAGCGAAGAATTGTTTATGTCCCATGACCTTTATATGGCTATACTTTACCTTTAGATGACGGTTTTTTCATTGGTTGAGAGCCTGTATCTTCTCTTTTAATACGACCAGTCACCGATATTTAGAATCCGCCATATTTTGTCTGCCTCGCTTCGAACCCACCGACGTCGATCGACTACTGGTGGTTGCTCTGGTGACGTAGAGCGTATGACGTCAACTGTACACAAATAGAACATTCCAGTTAACCCTTTGACTCACCGTCCGTAAAAAAACGACTTCTTTTTAAAAAATTAACTTTTTTAAACAAGACAAATCTGCCAAGCTCTTTGAATGTTAGTAATCACTAGGAAATTCTTCAAATTTCCATATCAGTCACAAGAAACCAGCAATTTTAGCACAAAAATTCCATATGACCTTTAGTTAGTCAAAAATGACCGTTTTTATAATCCAGCTATGCTGAACTGCATGCGGGCATCTCTGCTTAAATATTGTTGATAAATAAATAAATAAATAAATAAATATATACAACATCGGATGTGAAGGTTAAATAACTTTAGTTTGTAAACGTTTTGAATGAGAAAGGCTGTTTTTATAAGAAAAAAAGAAAAAAGAAAAATATCAAAAGCAATATCATATACCGCTATACCGATCCCACACTTTAGCTCGTCCGGAACGGAGGAGAGAACCAGCCCCTAAGCTATAAATGGCAATTCCCGTACGTAGACTATTATAACTAAGCAACTATCGATTTATACAATTGAAAAAATTATAGTCTTAATTTAAAGGGCAGGTTTATTGTTATGCTAATATTATTGTTCTTATTCCCAGTGGGGTGTAGGGCCAACTCGCGCATTCAATTTGAAATCGCATTGCAAGCGAGTTTCATCATAGTTAACTATGGTTTCATCCAAGACAACCCACACGTTGTATACGTAGTGCCGGTGCTTGTTTTATATCGGTAACCTTTTCAGGACTCTCATTTAGTATAGTTTATCAGCTGGCAAAGTCTCGGGAAATTGACATTTACTTCGCATTTTCCAGCGTCGGAGCGTCCGGGAAGAGAGGGAAGGGGGTAATTAGCGGGGAAGGGGGAAGGGGGAAGGGGGAAGGGGGAAGGGGGAAGGGGGTAATTAGCTCTCCTGTCTCTTAGGGGTAAAAATCAGCAATATAAGACCTGGTCCATAGAAAAATCGTAAAAAATAAATTGTCTGGACTAGCTGCAGTTTATTTCTTGTTGCACACGCTGTGGCTGCGAGTAAACGACTGTGATCATGATACCACGTTGTCTACTTGCAGGCTCTTCATTTGGTATTGGTTTCACTTTGCTTTGAGATGGACAGACGGTTCCGCTCTGCAAGAACGACCACTTTTTGCACTCAGCAAAATATCATTTAATCTTTATACTAATGAACACAATCTATATATATACATATATACATATATATAACAGGCTTGTTTATGTTTATCATGTACTGTACATGTATGTATGCCTGTCTGTCTGTCTGTTTGTCTGTTAGGTACCCCGTTTGCCAGTCGGCTAGCTGTCTGTCTATTATTGTCTGTCTGTCTGTTAAATAATTGGTTTGCCAGGCCGTCTGACTGTCTATTTCTTTCTGTCTTTCTCAGTGTCTGATTGATTTTTTCGTGCTTGTTAATTCGTCTGTTCATTTGTCTACAAAGGTAAATGAACTTGGTACCAATTGTCCATTTACTTTGTAGTAACGAAACTCAAGAAACTGTTTTTACTGGTTCAACAACAGCTTTGATGAAAATAGCATCGTCCTTGACGTAATCTGCCGTACTTAAGGCCTCGTGTGGTACAAAACAAGGGTTTCCAATGCCAAGATTTTCCTTGACCGTAGGTCGATTAAACACCACTTTAATGTTCGGTAAAGAACGGTTTGGACTTAATTGATGAGTTCGGTGGTTTTTCTGATCGCTTTGATCAATAACATAAAAAGTAATTTTTTGTTTAAAAGGCCATTCCAGTAGAGCGTCATAATCCCCTTTCATGATAATTATATAAAGTGAAAGATGTGATCCCTTGCCTCGGTCACGTCCGTTTAAGTAGGCCTTTAAACGAAGTTTGTATCCATATTGTGATGTATAGAACGGTGGGCTGAATATTGCAAATTCATCTGGTGTTGCTACAGCTTGGTCAAATTGTTGTTTATAGCTGGTTATTTTCCATATGAAGTTCCCGTTAGTGCACAAACTACGACTCTCGTTGTCTCGTATTTTATGACAGGCCATGTTTAAGTGAGTATGAACAGCACATCTGTAATGTTCTTCAAGTGAATCCCGTTTTCCCTAATAGAGCAAACAACAAAAGTGTCAATCATTAACAAGGAACAATAAATGCGTACATAGAGAGACAAGATAGATCCTCGACTCCTCAATTATAAGAGAAGACGTGCAGGTCTAACCAGTTTCTTTCTTTCTTTATTTAGTAATATTTAGACAGGTCTAACCAGTTGCAGATGCAATTACAAATGCAGCACCTTCTCCTCAATTCTTTTAAGACCCTGAGTATCGTTCCGGCCTGGACGTCAGCCCCGCACCACCCGCACGGTGGTCTAAGTCAACCGATCAGCGGTCTACTCATGCATTTTCAAATTAGCGTATGCAATACCAAATGCAATACAAAACCAAGTAATCAGTATTTGGGCTGCGCCTCCTCTTGGTTCCTTCTTTTAAAAGTGACAAATCAAGCATATCTTGAAAGTCAGTCATTCTATCCGTATAGGTGCTCGGATGTTATTTAACAATTGAATGTCGGTGAATAATTAATAACCGAGAGGAAGATATTCACCGATATTCACTGAGCCTGAGCCTGAGCCTGAGGTGGATAATTGATTTAGTATAAATACAAAAGTGATTATTTAAAAAAGTAAAAATTACCAGCCTTTTATGAAGAAGAACTGTTCATTTCACGTCTCTAAAAGCGCGCGCAACGCTGTAGGTAATAATCGAGAAATAGTGTGAATTTCACGACCAATCAACGCGCGCGAATTTCTATATCACTTGTGTATTTATACTAAAACGTAGTAGTTATGGGCCATCTTTACCTTAAATGGACAACCAATATCTCTATAAACACACGGATGAACTGCAAGTGGACATTCCCCAATATGAAAAGCCATCTGAAACACACAAACCAACAAAAGAAAAATATTTAAATGGAGTTCATTCGAATTCGTTTCCTTTGTGAGCTTCCTGTATGGACTTCCTGTGGTCATCGTACCGGGAAATACTGGAACGAGATTCTTTCACCTTCCTGGCTCAGTGCAACAGAAGGTGCTCTTGTCATTTCTGATGTTCATTTTGACACAGCTGTTCGATTTAAAAGTGATAGGGTCAC
Organism: Metridium senile; assembly: GCA_949775045.1. Lineage (NCBI taxonomy): Eukaryota > Metazoa > Cnidaria > Anthozoa > Actiniaria > Metridiidae > Metridium > Metridium senile. The sequence goes on along the minus strand of OX459096.1, from coordinate 31,976,542 downwards.
GTGACCTGTTGTTGCAAAAAGGCCTATTCTCCAAGCAACTGAGCAAACATGATTTGTGTATTTGTCTATAAGTATATTCTATAGGCGAACATTCTTTTACACCCATTCTAATAAATTAAAATAAACTGATTTCAAACAATGAACATGTTAGGTGAAAGCTCAACAGGAAAACAACACGAGAAGGAATTAACTGAATTTTCTTTTCCATTGTTGCCTTGCACAACTAACTATATAGGTTATCTGCAGGCTAGCAGTTTCCTGTAGTAAATCCTTTCGAGACTGGCATGGTTAGCGGGAAAGTACATCCTGTATTTTTTCGTCCGTATAACTTACCTCTTCTCTTGGAATGTCTTTCGCGCCACATTTATTGATACATTCCATTGGAAGGCGTTTACAGCCCTTCATGTGCACCTTAAATGAAACAACACAGTCTAAAAGCACGATCAAAAGATCCTTCCATCCGTGCACTCAACAAGAAAAACCTTGATTAATTCAGTCTCTCAGTTAGTTATACTGTCATCTGCGCATGTCTGCCTGTTAGTTGTGTGATACCAAACAGCCTGTGTTGCATCCGGAATTGTCGTCGTAAATTACGAATGAATGTCGTCGTAAATCACGAAGAAAGTTCCGGATGCAACGCAGGCTAAACATGATCACTCAACATGATCAGTCAATCCATGAATCCATCGTTCTGTCCGTCTGTCAGTCAGTCATTATTGAAGACATCAGTCAGAGTCAGTTTTATCAGTCAGTCAGTAAGTAAATCATTTTTTTCGTCAGCCCATTGAGCAACCTCGTTCCCAGGGCCCTCTCCCTTCGCTTTTAAGTATATGATTCATTAACATCAAATAATCTAGCCATCCGACTAACCTTCCCATCTTTATATGTATACATTTCGGAACAAAAATGACACGATACTACTCTCCACTTGCATTTGCTGACTAGATGATACTGCAGGCTCTTTCTTGACATGACCTCGTTGCATTCTGGGTTGGTACAGTTGACATCCTCATAAGCACAGTTCTTGGTGTGCTCCTTGATAAAATAAATAAACCAATAATAAATAACGCTCCTCTACAAAACTTTAATTCTTTGCGAAGTCGCCTCGCTTATGTTATTCAACTTTCTGAGCACCCAACCTGCTGTTACTGGCGGGAAACGACAACGATAATGACAGTGTTTTTGGCACTTTTGGCGCCCCCGTCGCCAGTAAAATATATATATTAAAGGCACTAACTAATTTTTTTGATTAATGAAAAATTCGTAAAAGTAGATAAACCTGTTTCTTTAATTTTCAAATCCAGTTTGTGTTCAGTTACGTAAAGAGGAAAAGCGTTGCATGACGTCATAAAGTGTTACCATATACTGACCGCTGGACAGGCAGTAGCAACGAATTCGGCAGTAAAACCATAATGTAATAAATTTATCAATATTCACAAGATAAAGGCACATTTGAAATGGTGATTAAAACGTTATGCCATACAAATGTAGACGATCAGTTTCTGCATTTATATAATTTATCGAACTGCGCACATTTCTTATCGAATAACATCCAATAAAGAAGATTCACATTTAATAAATACGATCAAAATGATACTGTACTGTTAGGTATCATAGAACACAAATCGGTCACTTTATTTGAACTCTCCTGGCGCGCTTGATTTCCGTTAAAAGTATAACAAAGTGTACAATTTCTGAAAGGTTATCTCACAAAGAATACGAAAATAGTATTTATTTTGACAAAAAATAACGAAAACACGAGAAAACACGTTATGAAATCGCTCCTTGCGCTCGTCTATACCCTTAGGCGGGCGAAGGAGAGAAAGAACGTCTGTTTTCTCAGGATAACAATCTAGCTACTAAACTAGATTAGATTCAGTGGAGTTATAAACTGAGACTGTTGACGTCGGAAAAAAATATATTGGCTTTTCACATATCAAGTGTCTAATAAATAATTCTCTGGATTCCTATAAAGTAGACTTTTGAGGTTCTCGGACAAACTTGATTATATTAGGCGTGAATATATATATCACAACATAAAAAAAAGGACAAGCTGAACATATAATAATACACCATGTAAAAGGGTGTATAATTGGAAAAGCCAAACGTAAAAAATTAAATACGAGATAAAATTTGTAAGTATGATAATATTCTAGTTAACGGATTCATATAAGAATGTTTTAGTGTTTGGCCTTCTGATCAAAATGCAGTAATTTACTCAATAATCTACCTCGATATACCTTGTGTATGATAATATTCTAGTTAACGGATTGTATAAGAATGTTTTAGTGCCTTCTGATCAAAATGTAATAATTTACTCAATAATTTACCTCGATATAGCTTAATTCTCCAGTCCAGTCACATTTTCTCTTCCAATTGATGCATTTAACTCCAAGGCTAAGTATTGCCCGTCGAGCTGCTTTATCTAAAAACACCTGACGACAGACAAACCAATAATAGTCAAAATAATGCTAATCCATTTAACAGTACTCCAATCAAAGAACTTTCAATGATACTATACAAAATTCTATAAAAAACTCAAATCCTGATCGTGAATGCCTGAGGAATAAACTGGATTGAAGAAAGCCAACTCCTCTTGAAAATATTTTTGAGAGTCTATAGGTTCGTAACTCCAAAACAATAGCTACTTTCAAAAAGAATGTGAAAGTCCACTTTATGAATAGATCAGTGGATATTTTATTTTATTCTTATTCTTAGTATTCTTAGTATTCCTGTTTTTTTTTAATATATATATATTGTACTGTATTTTATACTGATTTCTATTATTCTTAGTTTGTAGTTTTTATATATCAAATTGTATTTTATGTTTCAATTTATTTTATAGTCTATAAATTATTATATTATATATCATCAGTTGTAAATTGAACGGAAGATCCCTTCTGGAAGTATCAATAAAGTTTATTGTATTTTATTGTATAATTCAGCAGTCTTTTTTGTTCACACTTATAACTTATTATAAGTGGCTTTATCTCCTACGGATCGTGACTGAGAGCGAGAGAATTTGAGGAATCGAAAAAAGGTTTAAAATATAACGGTAATTATTCTCTGGAAAAACAATTGATCGGTGTTTCTACTAATATGACCGCGAGAAACTGCATGAGAACAGTGACAAGAGCTAGAAAGTGGACTTGATTTCGGTGTTTTCGGAGTAAGCGTGTTTGAGATGGTAACACTGCAATTGAGTTAGACTGGCCCTTGTGGTGCGTAGAAATAAAACATTTTCAATATCCTTTGTAGCCAGGCAACGCTGGCTATTCGCAAACCGTATTTACGAGTATTGATGGCTACAAAGTTTCGCGGCTACGATGTTTCGTTGTCACCACGACAACATTTTCTGGTAATTTAAAATAACAACGAAATGTCGTCTTGTATCTTTGCGGCTTTTTACACTAAATTATATCAATATCTAAAGTCGTATTTATAAACTACTTTCTGAATAATATTTTATTAATACTGCTTTTAATTAACAGAAGAATCGCGGTATGCGACCTAACAAATGCACGCAGATGGTACGAGTGTTTCAGGTATATCAGTATACCAGTCGACTGGGTATGTTATATACGGCGAGAAAGCTCGAGAACTAATCAAAATAATGAATGCTTGAAGAACACTAGCACAAAGTGCTTACTAAGTGTAGTCTTATAAAATTGCCTTACGGAAGTTCAATAGACAGCAGTTCAAAATCCATCCAGATCAGTAATATATTGACTCCAAATTGAAATATATGGCGACCAATTGTGTGGACTGAAGATAAAGCAAAACTACAGGGGTTTCACATGTATGAGAATCTTGTCAGTCTACTAAACAATTGCTTTTTATATTATCCTGCTCCCATGCCGCTTGAATTGACAATAAAAATAGAGGAGCTTGTCCTCAAGATATCAGAGTGGTAAAGGGCTATTTCGACGTGATTTGAGGTGATTTGACGGTCTTTTATTTCCCCTGAAATTTGAAACGGATAATTAAATTATTTTCCGTGAAAACGTGCTTTTGGGTTACCCGTGAAACGTGATTTACCATTTGTATTTTTCTTACTTTTTTGTGAAACGTGAAATGGATATTTAATTTATTTTCAGTGAAAAAACGGGACTTTGGGTTACCCGTGATACGTGATTTACCATTTTTATTTTTCTCATTTCTCGTGAAACGTGACATGGCCATTTTTCTTCTTCTCTGAAACGTGATTTGTAAGTCCCTTTATACAACCCTGAGACATGTAAGTTATCAAACTCGTCACTATTTTTAGATTCGGTTTATACGTCTGCTTTAAAAGTCTTGAGAGTCTAGGCCTACAGCATTGAGTTGAAAGGGGGATTGAGGGAAATGCTTTAATCCTAGGATATGAAGTTTACATTATGCCGGACGGTTATTTGTAGATATTTCAGCTGCACTGCGGCTTCTTCTTTATAGAATACATACGAAACACGACGCTCGTATACATATCAATACAACAAATACTTAACCGACAATTTCATAAATACTATAACAACCAAAAAGAAAAAAATGAGCTATATGTTATAAATTATTGGAGTTTGAAAAAACAATTTTAGTATATTGCACATGTACTTCTTATATTGGAAGAAAAAATATGCCGGCATCAACATTATTAAATAATATTAAAAATGTTAATAGACCAAATCGGCTAATGCGTTGCTATGTACGTATGTTTCCACCAATTCAAATCTTTTAGGAATAAGATTTTTGTCTTATGTATTTCGACATCACGTGGAAAATGTTTCAGGAACAAAAGTTGTTATTCCTTTGAATTGGGTGGAAACGTACATAGCAACGCGTTAGCCGATTTGAAGAAACATGCAGAAAACAAGTACAATTTACGGAATTAAAACTTGTTGCAGAGGAAAGTACAACAAAACCAATAAACATCATGGCCAAAATTCAATAGTTACAAACGCCATTTGCATCGAGTACAAACAAAATTTTACCAATAAAACTGATTGGTAAACAAATTAAAAACAAAATAAATCTAAATGTAAAAAGATAACTGACCGTCAAAATAATGCAACATCTTTTTTGTTTTCTCAATGGCATTAGAGATTATGATAGCCTACAGAAGAGATAAAACCAAACGAAAATACAAAAGCTCAAACAGTTACCAGGTTAACTTCTCAAACGCAATAATAATTCATTATCTCAGGGACCAATAACAACTTTGCATTTCAGTCACGTGCATAGGTATTTTTAACACTGATCAAGACACTGATCAAGTAAAGACACTGATCAAGACACTGATCAAGACACTGATCAAGACACTGATCAAGTAAAGACACTGATCAAGACACTGATCAAGACACTGATAAAGACACTGATCAATACACTCAGATCAAGACACTGATCAAGACACTGATCAATACACTGATCGAGACACTGATCAAGACACTGATCAAGACACTGATCAAGACAATAATCAAGACACTGATCAATACACTGATCGAGACACTGATCAAGACACTGATCAAGACACTGATCAAGACACTGATCAAGACACTCAGATCAAGACACTGATCAAGACACTGATAAATACACTCAGATAAAGACACTGATCAAGACACTGATCAAGACACTAATCAAGACACTGATCAAGACACTGATCAAGACACTGATCAAGACAATAATCAAGACACTGATCAAGACACTGATCAAGACACTGATCAAGACACTGATCAAGACACTAATCAAGACACCGATCAGGACATCGATCAAGACACCGATCAGGCACCGATCAAGACACCGATCAAGACTCTGATCAAGACACTGATCAAGACACCGATCAAGACATCGATCAAGACATCGTTCAAGACACCGATCAAGACACCGATCAAGACACCGATCAAGACATCGATCAAGACACCGATCAAGACATCGATCAAGACATCGATCAGGCACTGAACAAGACACCGACCAGGCACCGATCAGGACATCGATCAAGACACCGATCAAGACACCGATCAGGCACTGTACAAGACACCGATAAGGCACCGATCAGGCACCGATCAAGACACCGATCAGACATCGATCAAGACACCGATCAGGCACCGATCAAGACACTGATCAGGCTCTGTACAAATCTGAGATTCAAAAACAAATGAATGATAATGATACTGATACTGAGAAGGGGATCCAAACACCTCGAAATGGATGAAAATCACTCGACTTACGGCCTTGTGTTTTCATCCGTTTCTCGGTGTTGACGTTTGGATACCCTTACCAAACACAAAGCACTCGTTTTTGATCTATTACATCCAATAATATCAAATGCGGGGTCTCTCGACCTTTTCTATGGTACGAGCGAGAATTTTAATACTGTTGAGGAAATTGAACATGAAATTTTGAGTTCAATATGTTAATTGTTTTGAGAGAAACAGCAACCTTTCATTTGTCCAAAGAAGACTTCTTACCTGTGGCCAATATAGGCAAGAAGTATAGCTTCTTTGTGAACAACGTTTGTAATGTATTTCAGTTTTGTTCTATTTTTTTGTTTCAAGCCGTGGAAAAATACCAGTACTCATAAAAGCAGTTTGAAAACGTTATCGAACGAGCGTGAGAAGCCGTCTACCAAGCATGGGCAAACCAAACTTAACAGTATCTTCGGCCACTTTCAATAACACGGATGATTTAAGTAAAACTGAAAATCCAGGAATTAAAACAACTTTCATCGATATTAATAATTTACAATGTTCGCTGTTCACGTGTGTCAGCTGTAAAGATTATATAGTGATTTATAAATAAATAATATCTGGAAAGTCAATATTATTACAAGAATCTTACCATAATTATTACCTTAACGTATGAGGAGCTTTCAGCCTTGGACTGAGAAATTTTTTATCGTGCACATTCATTTTTAATGATGAAATGTTTCAGTTTTTATCGAAGAATCAAAATAAACTTTTCCGCCTAAGCAATATGTGTATTTCAATTTTTAATTTTAATGACTGAACACCAGTTTTGTTATGATGAATAAATAGGGAAAAAATATTGAAATAGAAAAAACAGAAAAGAGTAGTTTTTAAATCTTACTTTTGTTGAAGCAATTGGCCGTCGATCCATAGGGCATAATATTGGGCTTCCCTGCCTGCAAAACAGAAAACAACTCATTGTATTCATAAACAAAGACATCGCATTATCAAATTGGAAAAACAGAATTTGAATTTCAAATCATTTATGTTTAAAAATGACATCCTCAAGCCAATGGAATCTTTTGAAAAGGGATTAATTCGTTAGCAAAAATAGAAATTGCAGCCGAAGACAAGCAAATTATTTGACCAAAACATGACTTTAAAGATATGAATGAAATATTTGTCATGTAGACCAGGAAATGTGCTTCCCATTCAAACATTTCATTTAAAATACAAAGATATTTTATACTGAAAAGACATCAACATAACGACGAAGTCTGCTGTGTACTAACCTTCGTCTAAGCTCTTGAAGGCAAGACTGACAAAATCGATGGCCGCAGTCTTCGATTTGAATGGGGTCTCTAAACGCTAACTGACATATTGGGCATTCATATTCCTCCGGTAAAGGCTGGATAAATTCAACTTCAAAACCTCCAGTCACTCGATCTACTCTGTCGGCCATTACAGCGAGATGTTTTTCATCGGCGAAATATTGTATATGGCAATTGTAGGGAATTAATAATCAATGACGTAAAATCGACATTCATTTATAATCTGATTCACTTTGGCTTTCCTTGGAGACCAATATGCATAACACCTGCACTGCAGCGCGCGAGGAACTCCGGGATATTCTATATCGAACTATGACTACTAGCTATCATATAAATGATCTTAGAACTAACGTACTTACTTTGAAGTGATGGAAAACCAAGATGAATTTATCAAAAGGAGCTGGAAATTTTGCGAATTTTTTTCATATTATGATATTTTAAAATATCAAAACTGAGTGAAAATTTAGCTGCTTGTCAAAGTTGCCATTTTATAATGAAAAACCTTAAAATTGAACGAAATTAAAAAAGCTAGGAAAAAAAAAATGTTGACTTATAGTTCGAGAAAACTCCAGCAATTTACCTTTTTCGTTAATACTACTAAATATTGCATGGCAAAACGAAAATAATTCACGCGGACCGTACGACACTCCGTTGTTATTCAACATGTTAGAAAATGTACAATTTTAGAAAGAAAAAATAACTTAAAATATTAAAAGTATGAAAATACTTCTCAAGAGCATCAAGCTAAATCGAACGAAATAGTGAAATTAAAATGCAAATGTTTAATTATAAGTCCAAGAAAAGCTAAGCAATTTACCATTTTCGTAAATACTACTAAATTTTGCATAAAAAAAACATTCACGCTGATCGTACAAGCGCGTCATTGTTGCCATAGTAAAATATGAACAAAACGTATAATTTTTAAAACAAAGAAATGAAAACTAAAAGAAATAACTGATGATTAAAAGTGTGAAAATAATCCCTAAGAGCTACTTTTATATTTATTTTGCAAACGATTTAAGTGAAAATGAACGGGCCGGCACCATTTGAATGATGCGGTTATATTGTGTAAATGTCTGATGGCTTGCCATACTTGTAGTAATGATATCGTTTTTGATATAGTAAGTCTTTGCACGTGGAGATAAAACCTAACCAATATGTCTTGCATAGCAAGTATTCTGGATGTGTAATGGGTTTCTTTAGGGTATTTCTATCTTTTGAAAGTACATGCTTATTAAAGTGAAAACACGGAAAGAGAAAAACGTATACGTAACAAGCGAAAAGGGTGTTCACTTTTTATTTAAAAGGCTTTAGAGTGCAAACAATATAACCGTGAAACATTAACAAAAACTAATTTTGCTAAATTTTGCTAAATTTCACTAAATTAGTCTATTGTACTATTTTGTACAAATTAGTAATTAGTAAATATAGTGTGCACGTGCAATCACTGAACGGCGATTAAAGTTAGCGCCAAATTGCGCACGTCCATAACGCGAGCACACGAGCATGGGATTTTGTTTGGAGCTAATTAAAGCATGAATATTTAGAATGCAGCAGTTTGACCTAGTCTAAATATCGTGGAAATAGTTTCAAGATCCATTACAGAAGCGAATGGAGGTCATTGTTACGTTTATTGACGTTTAAAGGCAGCCAGAGTTCGTATTTATAATGTGAACTACATGCAATAGAGTGAGTATAACACTTATTCTTTAGTGTGCCTTGATTTTGCAATAGCGCAAAGGAATGAAGACTCGAAAACGATTTTACTTTGTGTATTGTGATTAGTTTAGCTTTAGATGTGCCTTGTGTTTTGATTTTGCAGCAGCGCGAAGGAATAGAGACTCGAAAACAATTTCACTTGTGTATTGTGGTTATTTTAGCTCTAGATGTGTCATGTGTCTTGATTTTGCTGTAGCGCCGTCAAAGGAATAGACTTGAAAACAATTTCACTTGTGTATTGTGGTTATTTTAGCTCTAGATGTGTCCTGTGTCTTGATTTTGCTGTAGCGCCGTCAAAGGAATAGACTTGAAAACAATTTCACTTGTGTATTGTGGTTATTTTAGCTCTAGATGTGTCCTGTGTCTTGATTTTGCAGCAGCGCCGGCGAAGGAAAATGGACTCGTAAACAATTTCACTTGTGTATTGTGGTTATTTTAGCTCTAGATGTGTCATGTGTCTTGATTTTGCAGCAGCGCCGGCGAAGGAAAATGGACTCGTAAACAATTTCACTTGTGTATTGTGGTTATTTTAGCTCTAGATGTGTCATGTGTCTTGATTTTGCCGCAGCGCAAACCAATAAAGACTCAAAAACGATTTTACTTGCACATTGTAGTTATTTTAGCTTTAGTTGTGTCTTGATTTTGCGGCAGCGCAACCGAATAAAAAGTGATATTACTTGCGTATTATGATTATTTTAGCTTTAGTTGTGTCTTGATTTTGCTGCAGCGCAAACGAATAGACTTAAAAACAATTTTTTTTTGCATATTGTGCGCTAGGACACTTGGCTGATTGCACGTGCACACTAAATTTAGTCTATTCACGCTTCGACTACTTTTCACTAATTTCTACTAAATTTCGACTAATTAGTTTTTGTGTTTCACGGTTATAGAGTACAAACACTAAAAGTGTGCAACATAAATACCACTAAATACTGCTAAATTATGCAAATTCTTTTGTTCTCTATTGTTTAATCAACACTATTTAGTGGTAAAAAGTACAAAGTATTGCACACTTTTAGTGTTTGTACTCTATTGTTTGCACTCTAATATAAATCTGGGTTGAGTAATTATTGTCTGTCTGTCTGTCTGTCTTTTTCCCCCCCTTGTTTTTTTGTTTGTCTGTTTGTTTCTACGCTCATTATTTTTTCTGCCTGTTTGCTTGTCTGTCTATCTGTCTGTCTGTCTTTCTTTGCTTGTTGTTTTGTTTATCTGTTTGTTTCTCCACTCGTTAGTTTGTTTGCTTGTATGTCTGTCTATGTCTGCTTGTTGTTTCCTTTAGTAAAAATTATTCAGTTGACAGTTTTTTTAACGGTTCAGAAGCACATAACCGGCATGCTTAGTTCCCCAATCTTTTAGACAACACTTAGTCGACATCATTAAAGAAAATCGACAACACATTCATAAGATGAGAACGTTCTGGACACAACACGACTTTTTGGTCTTCTATAATTTCTTCTTTAAGTCCCAGGCTTTCGAGAAATTTCTTTGTGCGCGATCCTTTTTTCCACAGGGTGGCCATAGGTTCTTCTTTTGGGTTCATCGACTTCCATGGCGTACAAATGCAGCACATCTGGGTATGGAACTGACATCAACAATACCCATGAGTATTTACAAGATATAAAAGAGTGAATACTAATGATTTTAATTGAAATTAGTATGGTACGTAGGGTTTGGAAACAAGTTGATTTAAATAATGCTAAATGTTAATAGTTTGAATTCAAAATTTCATACCAATTCTTGTAAAGAAGAAACTTCGTTGTCCAGTAACTGTGTGGCCGTTTCACACTGTTTATCAGTGATCACTTCTATAGTAAAAACAAAATGCAATTTAATTTCTACTGGGTCATGAGTGCAACTAAGAGCCAAGGACGAGGCAAACAAACAAAAGAACGAACACAAAGACAAACCAATTAACAAACCAACCATCTAATCAACCCACCAGCCAATCAACCAAACAGCCACTAAGCTAGCCTGAGAAAAACAGACGTTATTTCGCTCGTCTCTTAACGCACAACTCCCCCCCCCCCTCGTTACGCAACGATTCAATCATGCAATTAATTCTGAATTAATAGAAAGGATTCGTTGTACATACCTTCTACCAATATAGTCAAAAGACACTCAACAATTCTAAGATATTCTTGACAGTTGGCAGGCTGAAATACTATCTGTTGTTCAGGTCTTTCCTCATCGTCTGAGTCTTGTGATGAAGAGTCAGTAATTACGATCCCTGCTGCCCTTAGAACCCGTGACAGAATTGTAGGATACGAAACCAAACATGATGGAGTACAAGGTACAGCAAAGGAAATATCTACCATTTGAATGACTTGATTCTCTTCAGTCTGAAAAAGAAAAGAGAAAATGTCAGTTATAAATTCAATGTCATTAATTTTAATGGCAACTAGCGAGTAAACTAGTATAGGTTGCGTCGGTGTTTGATATAAACGATAAGTAATATAATGAAATTTGTAACACCGTTAAAAATGTTGACTTAACTTTACTGACGTTTCGAGGTTTCCCCCTTCGTCGGAGTAAAAAACGAAGGGCTAAAGCTCGAAACGTCAGTAAAGTTAAGTCAACATTTTTTACGGTGCTACAAATTTCATTATATTACCTATAATTAATATTAGTTCACCAAAAAAAGACATTAGCACCGAGAAAATGTCACATGACATCATATAAGTTATCACGGTATGTCACGAAAAACATTGTATAACTATTTTATTCCACATCATATAAAATAAAAAGAACCCGCAATGTCTCATTGGAAGAGGCAGTTGAATACCGCCGACTGTACAACGGCTTTCAAGCATTCTGATTGGCTGTATTTTAAATGATTCGGGATCAAAAAAGCTATCTCACGACAAGCGTCGCGCCCTGGAGTCCTTGGTATTGATTCGTAAAAAAAAACCCCATTAAATCAAAAATAAAAATACCTGGAATTTTCGAGCTAATCTTTGTAGAAAAACCAAAGCTTCGCACCTCTCTTCACGCAACTTCAAATTAATGTAAATGTCCTTCAGTGCTAATTGTAGGGTTTCTCTTGTTTTCATTGATTTTAGTTTGAGGATCGTCGATGAAACAAAGTCAAAATCAAGTTCTAAATATAAAGAGAAATTAAAGTGAACAATATGAAATCCATTTGAGAAGCATTTGGGACAAGGAAATAGGATAAAGTTAGAGATCAAGAAAGTGGGGAAACAAAGAAAGAACAAAAAAAAAAAAAAAACAATGATAAAATAACTATTCGAAATTGATGAATGAATGAATTACTGAATGAATAAATAAATGAATGGATGTACACTGTGAATAAATGACTGATTGAATTATTGATCGTGTGAATAAATCAATGGATAAAATAGGACAAAATTGTACGGTTTTCCAAATGATTTTTTTTTTACATTTGATATGTTTAAGGTCCATTTTATATGTTTACACACATTGCCTCCTACCTTCAGCTATAAAACCAGACTCATCTATGCTCTGTACATAGGGATTGGATGGGATAAGATTGACTGTAAAGTCTGGAATACCTATACTCCCATCCTTGGATATCAATACTTTGCATAAACTGAATGCCCGTGGTTCATTGTTATCATAGCGAAGGCAGGGGTTTGATTTGGTCAAGCTCTGGATTTGAGACTGGATCGCACTCATGTCCCTACCCATCCAAGAAGCACATTGATATGGTATTGAGCTATAGTAATGAAGTTTCTCAGAGACACAGTTCTACAAGAAAACAGCAATATAATGTAAAGGAAAAATATAGCTTATTTTTGAGCTTTGAAGATTGTGGTAGGTTGCTTATATGTTGTCTTGCAGCATCCAGTATTGGATGCATTGCACTGGGGGGAGGCATTCTTGGAAACCAAGTGGTTATTTTCTGTCAATCATTCCTCGCTCCCACAAGTCTGGGAGAGGGATGAGTGGCAGAATATAACTCCTGGGTTCACCGAGAATGCTGGGGGAGGTTATAAGGTAGGAATAAGGGAAGCAGATGAAAGACATGGTTGATCATGGAGGAAAGGGAGATAACAGGAATAACTGGTAAAGTATAGGCTGGAAGAGTGAGAAATAACTGAAAGAAAATAGAAACAAATGAGAAACAATAAATAAGGTTATCTAGTGCGTTCCACCATGCTAGAGATCTTGTTTACAAATTAGATCACAGGCAACCCAAACTCATTATTTGACAACATTGAAAAATGAAATTACAAAATGAAAAAGATATATTTCATGCGTTTTTTTTAATTCATTTTAATCGTTTAAATGAAATATCGAACTAAATTATATCTCTGTAAATCATGGTCGTTGAAGAAAAATACTTACAAAGTGGTTAGAATAATTATTGATGTAGGCGATGACAAGCTTCATTAGATATTTAGACAAATGGAAGGTATGTTTTAAACTCAAAATGTACCTGCGATTGGAGTTTGTTAATCGTAAAGCTTCCAGCCTTTCCCTCTTTTTTGTTAGGGGCAGGCCAGATATAAAAAAAAGTTCAAAAAAACCTTGTTATTTAAAGTGCCTATAAACCCTGGCTGTTTGCTATTTCTATTAAAAGTACTGGTCCTAAATAACAATTTTACAGAAGAATAAAATATGTCATCGAAATTGTCACCGGCTCATATCAATAACTCCGATTTTTTTACACAGGAAGCCCAAATAACACTTTGTGGGCATATTGAAACCGCTATAAAATGCACTGTCAGTTTTAATCGCAGTATTTTATTCTTCTGGAAAATTGTTATTTAGGACCAGTACTTTTAATAGAAATAGCAAACAGCCAGGGTTTATAGGCACTTTAAGCGCTGATTAACGATTAAAATAAATTTAAAATTTATTTTTTCAATGTTGTCAAATAATGATTTTGGCTGCCTGTGTTTTGATCACATCTAATTAGCAAAGGCAAGTAAAAAAATATATTAATATCAAGACAATGATTTGTAAGAATTATATCAATACTAAATACTTTTCTTATGACAAAATTTATAAATACCTTATGTACGATGTATAAACAATCAACATTTTCCAAACACTGTTGATTGGTGTCAACAACACAATTTTGAAGTTTTGCAGACAATTTGTCCTGATCGACGTAATGAATTTGTGCCATCCCCATATCTATCCAACTAAACCACTTTCCCTCGGGTCTTTCAGTCTGGGTAAGTATTCTTGAAGTAAACTCTGTGATATTTCGCGTAAAAGGGTGCCTTATAGCAGTTAAATACTGATCTATACATTGTTTAATACTGCGATGTAAATGTGGCCGTAAACTGGTTGCTAAGTTTACATCACGTAATATACCACCTTTGTCGCCAAGATGACCCACATAAGAGAAATGATTACTACTGTCCTTCACAAACACATCAAATAGCTCAAAGTTCTTCGAGTCACAGTGCTTCGGAATGCCAAACAAACTTGCAAAATTCGTGAACAACTCACTGACAATTGTACCCAAAGCATTTCTTGAAAAAAGTTCATGATCTTTCGAGTCTAGTTCATCTTCGATACTCAATCCTGACATTAAAGTTTCCATCTTTTTAAGGCTTGAAGCCTTGAAATATGACAGTTTCAAAACTTTATAAGTAAAACAGTTTGCATAAATCGAAGCAATTAAAAATATAATTGCTATAATACAAGTGATCTCTCGAGTTCTTAACGGTTTGTTTACATTTCATTAACATACCGACTCTGATTAATTCACCACGACACGTATGAGTTCATCTAAATCCAGGTGGCTTATCGAATTCTTTGTTTCATTGACTAGAAAGTCTGGCTGGTCCGCCATCTTGAGCTTTTGGGGAGGACTGGTAATGAAAAACGCGCGCTTATTACAACACAGGAACCCCTAAAACCCGATTTCCCCAAAAAACTCCACAAGAACACCTGTTTTGCTAGCAGGCTACACATGCCGCCACTGTCATACCGGTGCGTAAACATTTTTAATGAGTTTGTACATGAACTTGAGAAATAAGAAGCAATAGCTAAAAAGTTGTATATAAATAACGTTAACGTTTTGAAAAATATATTGAATTGAAATGTGTTCGGTATATAAACCGAATCGAATATGGCGTCCAATTTTAATAACTATTGTTCTTCACTGGTTAGCCTTTTGTTCAAGTTGAAACACAATGGATTTTTCACATGTATGCGAGGCTAGCAAGATCAACAGTCATTAAAATTGGACGCCATATTTCGATTTGGTGTATAAGTGAAATAATGATACATGAAAAAAATAACAAAAGCCCTACCCTGGCGGGACTCCAAAAACAACAGTTTCAGCTTTAAAGTCTGATGTGTTAGCCTAGTGGCTAACACAAGGATCAACCATCCTAGATACGCAGCCAGTCAAAAAATCTATGGGGGTCCATGCAAGGGCAATATTTTCCTCAAAGGGTTAATTGAACATTGTTAATGGGTACGCAGAAATTATGTATCTTTATTTCATTTATACACCAAACACATTTCAATTCAATATACAGTAACTGATATATCACTTCTATTCTGAAATACCCATTTATGGTGTTTAATTTACCCTTAGAGAAAAACATAGACCCCCATAGTTGCCCTATACTTCTTTGACTGGCTCAAATCCAGCATGTATGGCCCTTGTGGTGTAGTGGTTAACACATCGGACTAGAAACCTGAAACCATGGATGTGAGTCCCACCAAGGGCAATTAACATTTTTCTAATAATGCATCTTTTGAAAAATCATTTTCAAGGGATCAGCCAGAAAGTAGAGCCACATAAATGAATTGCACTTTTTATTTACCATTTACAGAATAGTTGGTAATAAAGACACTATAATATATACAAAGAGTGGGAGTAAATTAAGAGGAAGTCTATATGGTCTTCATATCATAAAGGAGCAGCCTTTCTTATTGCAAGATATCCTGTTACTATATCTGATGGAAGATTGCGTATTGTGCTAAACTCTGAGGCATCACTATAGTGTACCCCTGTTCTTGGGTCTTTGTATTTTGCCTGGCAATAAAAAGATACAATTGTTTATATACAATTGTTTATACAAATAGAGAAATCAACATTATTATAATAAACAGAAAAGATCATACATCGATGTGAGTAATAATCAGGAAGCTTATGGTTTTGTTTGTATGCTTGATTAAAAACATTACAACCAATATTGTTGAAATACCACCCACAAAGTTTGATGTCTCATTTTCAAACTAGCATTTTGTCAGCCATCATGATCAATCAAAATACTAAAAACAAGTTTGACTGTGTGATCCAAGATAGCGCTTGATTGATTGATCACTGAATACTGGTAAATAAAGTACTTTTTTTACCGCAGGGCACTGTCAATTAAGCACCATTTCGGATCACATGGTCAAATCTGGAAAATTGGTTGCTGAGGGCCCTCAACTTTGCTTACCACCTTTTTAAAAAGTGAAAAGAAAAAATGAGGAACATCAAATCATCAAAAATGGGGCTTTAACTGGGAGACCAAGAGTTCAAAAACTTGAGACTCCTGGCTAAAAGGGATGTGTGGTATTGTGAGATAAATGGGTAAGTATTTGATCTAATTCACATAATATGTTTAACTTACTGGAAATCCTGATAGATCGGAATATTTTTTGGCTGGTTTAAAAGCTGGAGGAGCATCAATACTTCCATCTAAAGATAACAAACTAAAATTATCAATATTCAATGGCTAGACAGCTCAAGAGATTGTGACAATTTCAATTGTCTAGTAACATTACTCCAAATTAAACTGATCAGAATGCTGCAATAAGTTGCCTCTGTTGGAGTCTTAGTATTTTTGAAGCATTGCGGACCATTGCATGACTATATATACACCTATTTCAAAAATCATTGTGGCAGCTGAAGCTACAGTCCACACTCTGAAACCTGAAAAGGATGATGGTAATATGAACAGAATTTGTGATTTATTACACGTTTTTCAATAAATATTTGTTTAATCATCTTCCACTGTAACAACTTGTTATGGTCATATAACACAAACACGAACAATTAAAATATATACTATGAATAAATCGATGACAAGGGAAGAAAAACCAACATCCTTTGCAGGCTTCATAGTGTGGACTGTAGCAGTCTTTGATTGTGACAACGTTTTTTGAAATAGGTGTATACTAAAATTGGCTGCGGGGAAGACTAGTGGTGGCTAGAAATTGCATTTCAATGAAAAACACTTATTATATTCAGTAAATAATACTTACATGTTGGGTCATCTTGCTTCCATGGTAACCCTCTTTCAATTGTTAGAATTTGTTTCAAATTCTTCCATCCTTTTCTTTTTGTATTATTTGCTCCAGAATGCTAAATAAAAATTATTTTTTTTATAACTGATTATCATTTTATATGTTAAAAGGAAATACTAAAAAATCATTCTTTATAAGACTTTCACTCTCTTTAACATCAACACACTATTAAGATAAAATTAATTGTCAATCAGAAGAAGTCATCCATAACTTGTTCTACCTCAAAGTTGGGGTCCTTGAATACTGTACTCGATGTGTTTGATTCGCTCGTAGTCGTTGTGAATGAAGCTGGGCTACTCGATGGGGAATCAACATCTTCAGCTATTAAGGGCTTAAACCAGATCATCATTAATCACAAAATAAGTCACAGTTCAAAACATGAAAAATAGATTGCATTCATGACTGAATGACTTGGAGCATTCGACTACTCTCAACTATTTCTTCCTCATAATAAGTTTTCTTACAAACTATTTACTGTTATAAGGACAAAATTACCGTCATAGGCCTTCTCTTTTTACTCGCGAACGGCGATGAGGCAGAAACACCGCCAGAAGATGGTCGTTTTGAAGTCTTTCGACTCTTCCCAGACGCCATTTTGAATTTGTGACAACAATCTACACAGGAAGCCCAATTTCACACGTTGGGTTACCTGTGGAATTTTAGAGAAGGGGGAGAATGGTGAGTATATTCAAGATGGCGGATTGTTGTCAACGAAATTCTAAAAACGAAAACAAGAAAGTTACAGGTGTATTTGATCGAATGATTTGAATCTTGTGATACTTTAAGACATGATATGAGTGGACGAGATCTCAAGAAATTTGTGAATTATCACAGAAGTGGGATCGGAGCTTCAGGTAATGAATGATTCTAATGTTAAATATCCCATAACAACGAACAAATAAGTCTTTAATATTCAAGGCGATTTTTTCAATTTACTGAATCACATTTTTGAGAAAACCAGCTGTATAGCCGTCATATCTTAAGCTAAAATATATTACAAAGTAAGATAAACGGGAAATGTATATTATTATATACGGTACTAGATGTGTAGTTAGTGCAATTTATACTGGTCAATGCAAAGTAATATTCGCGTTATACATGTATTTAGATAACACACTTGTAACAAGGCTAACTGATGGTCATGTCAGCAAGCAGTATAAACCAATTGATTATGACAAACTACAAGCTCTCACTCAAATCAAGAGAGCAGCTGGGAACAGAGCTTTACAAAAGATGGACAAAATAACCGAAGCAAGAAAAATCTCAAAAGAACAAAACTTGCTACAACAACATAAATCATGCTGGTTTAAAGAACAAATCAGGCTGAATTCGATGATGAAAAAACTGCAAAATGAGGTCGGAGGATTAAGGCCTGGTAGTCCGTTAGATTATACCAGTCTTAAAGAGTTCTTCCAGGATCTAGAGTTGTTTGAGGGTATATTGAGTGAAGAGGCGAAGGAATTCAAGAAATGTACTGTTGACCCTATATGGGCTCTAAGGGAGGACTTGCAATATTGGCTGGGAGAAAACAGGGAAAGATTGCTTATGGGTAAGTACAGGACAAAGACACTTGATCAATTTCTCCCCACCATAATACCACAGGCAGCCATACAAGTACTAGTATTGTGAGCTGAATGTAAATGTTTTTAATCACAATACTTGTATGGGCTACCTTTGATAATACCTGCTTTTAGTTACCTTAATTAATCCACCTTAAATATTGATTTCTTACTCTATTTATTGATTAAACTATGTTAATTGTCACTTTACTTCCAGGCGAGGTGAACAAAGAACATTCTGACGTTTTAGAAGTTGTTTCATCAGTTAAAAAGCAGCAAAAATTAGTTTTTGATAAACTAACCCATGAACAACACCAACTTGAGGATGAACTTGAAGGTTTTTCCCTTCACCAAATGATTGTAATACCATCCCTTGTTGAAATAAACACTATCAAGACAGGGATCCCAGTGGAAGCTCTAGAGCTTGATTGTCCTGATGAAGCATTGAAAGAATCTGTATTGGAGGAGTTTAACTTATTAGACAAGAAATATGAAGCACATTTGGAATACTTGTCAGTCAAATATGATGCTGCCATCAGGTAGATTGAGTAGCCTTTGTAATATAATAATATGTGTTTTTATAATGCATTTTCACATACATGTACATCTTAGTGCACTTTACAATTTATCATACTGCAGAATGAAACTCCTCTATGCTGGACAGTGCTAGGACCAAAAAGAATTTCCAGTTTAGCAGGGATTCTGGCTCATTTAGGTTTCATTAAATTTGCAGATCTGATTTAGAGAAAATTCTGTTTTTTTAGGGTCCAGTGTTTCACTTTATAAGCAGGCCACTTAATTGACTTCAAAGGCATACTTGGCCAAATGACTTGAGGATTGATAATATGAGTATTTTTACTACATCACTCACTCATCATAATATATACTTATTAGGATTTATATTAAGTTCAGTTTTGCTTAAATATTTCAGGAAATAATTATACCAATAAAGACTTCTTGCCCTCTCCTTGCCATCATGTAACATGTTGTGCCACACTTTGATAAGGTTACTATTATTTTATGTTTCAGTTACCCATATGGTGGATGGTCCAAACAGGATCATTTCCATTTTACATGTTTAATGGAGCAATATCCACCAGAAATTCCCAACAGAAGAGCATTGTACATTGATAGAATGCTGAAAGAATTGCCACACAAGGATAGGAGCCAATTGGTAAGCATTGATCTGTAGAATAATATTAATTATAATAATCATCATTTTAGATACCATATTTTAATACTTGAATAAGTGCCGCGCTAATTATTATGTACATTTTTCTCTATCTCTATTAATTTTTGATTTATTGCACGTTTTTTAAAGAAATATTTGTATTTATGTCTACCAAACAACATCTTGTTTTGGTCATATAACACAAACATGTACTACCAAAATATGCTACACGAATAAATCGATAACAAGAGAAGAAATATAAACATCCTTTGCAGGCTTCAAAGTGTGGACTGTGGCTTTGTTTGCGACAAATTATTATGATTTTTGAAATAGGTGTATGTATACACAGTTTCTAATATATAGGTGTTTTCTAACGCCTTGACAGGTTGAACATGAAAACTGGTGTCTATTACACAAGTCCTATCAAAACCAAAGGCACAGTGTCCTTCATGCTTGGTCGAGAGATCGTAAAGACTTGCTGGCCAAAATAGAAGCCATTTTCACTGATGCTTGGAATGCCCATGAAGAGCATTTAAATATAAAGCTTGCAAAGCAGCAACAAGAGAAAATTTGCCAGGACTTATATGCCAAAGTAAGTTTTAATTGATTGATTGATTGATTCATCAATATATTCGTTCTTTGTTTCATTTGCAACATTTCTCCCCATAATAGTATAATTATAGTAATAATGAAATAGAAAATGTGAATGCATGCTGTTTTCAGTTCAAATGATGCAGGGTTGTAAGAACATGAGAGAAGTGTTAAGAGAAGCATGATGTGAAGCAACGCTATAACTGCACACAGCACAAAAAGCAAGTTAACTTTATAGAAAAAAATAAATAATTTGATCAATATGCAAACTGGTGTGTGCACTCATAAAGCATGCATATCAACCAATCATGATTCCTAAAAGTTATCCTAATAGTTATCTTCTAAGTTATCTTCAACCAAAAGTTTATAAAAAATAACTAAATAAACCTCCCGAAATTCCACAGATGTACCATATATTTGACATTTTGTAAACTTTTATCCATGAAATTTGTAAATTTGTAATTACATTATTAACAACTTGTGCCAAAGTTTTACAACACGTTATTCTTTTACTCGTCTACACATTATTTAATTTAGCTATTCATTATTATATACATTTGTCCATTCATCCATCCACTTATTCATTTGTTTGCTTCCAACTAACTTCATTGTTATTATTGCTTGATAAAGGTCCTTGCATTCAGAGAGCAAAAGCTAGAGGCGCTTCAGCTACAGGCAAAGATCATTGCTCGAAAAGAAGAGGAGGAGAGAGAACTTTTACAAGCAGCACAATTAAAAGAAAAACAACGCAGAGAAAAGATCAAGGAAAAGGTGTGATACAATATGTTGTATGAATAATTAAGATAACATTGATGTCTATTGGTTTTTAAAAGGATACGTATATCTCAGTTTTCCCGCCTTATTAAATGAGTCAAATGCCATGGTATCTAGTTACAATGAGTATTGATTAGTTTCCAAATTTTTCTTAAACTAGGTTAAAGTGTTTGAGGATCAAAAAATGAGAGAAAGGGAGGAAGCTGCAGAAAGGGAGAAACAACGTCTTGAAGAACTTGAGGCACAAATGGCAGAGCAGGCACAGATGGACAAAGAAAGGTAAATAACTCACTAAATGAGAGGTTAACAGTTTTTATTGCTACAATCTTTGACAAAAGTAGTTGGCACCATTTTAGTATTTTATCTCCGTTCCTACTTTATTTCTATAAGAAAATAACAAATTAACCCCTCTTTCCCACATCCAATTAAAGTTGCTGTGATTAATAAGTCAACCACAAAAGTACCAGACAATGACGCTGTGACTCCTCCCTCAGTGGATTTCATTATCTTCAAGTTTAGAAAATGAAACAAAACCTGCAAACAAACCGGCAATTTATATAATTCTTGAAACATAACATGTATATTTGGATTAGCTTGAAAATAAAATGTGATTTGAACATAAAAATGATATATACTATTTTTTATTTGGACTAGCCTGTGTACAGCGGTCTCCACCCCTGTCCGCTACCAAAGTTCCATTCAGTAAGCATGGATAATAGTTTCAAGTCGAGGTTCGCGTTGTTGAGCATAGCAAAACGATAATTTATTATGCACAGCAACGTGAACCTCGACTTGGAACTATTATTCGTGGTCACTGAAGGGAACAGTGAAAAGGACTAGTGGGACCTAATTAGTGACCTAATGTTATTTACAGAGTACAATTTAGAGAGGAAAAGCAGCAAGAGAAAAAACAATTGAGAGAGCAAGCTGCACTAGAAGCACAGGAAGCAGAGCAAGAAAAAGAAAGGCGACTGGCTAAACTTAGAGAACAGGTCTGTACACTGTAGACAGGTTAAATACATTTTGCTTACAATGTTTTTACGATGTAATCTTGCCTTCTCATAAGCGTTCCATAGACTTGCTATTTTACTCTTTTCCCACGTTTTAGAGGGATAAACCGATTTACTAAACATTACTTTGGTTTTACAACAGGTTGAGGTGCATGTAGAAATAGACCCAGAAAGAGTATTGAGACATACACAGGTATTTATTGCAAAACGAACTTTCATTTGGCCACCCTTAGCTCACAAAAGGTTGTCAAAAGTAGTAGGCCATTCCAAAACGATACTAAATTGCGATTCTTGAGATACACCTAATTTCAAGAATGTTGTCACATGAAAAAAAGAACGGTAGTAATTTATTAAGAAAGGAATAACAAAAGAAAGAGTCTTCTTTTGTCTTTTAATTAATTCCTTTCCCACTAAGGGGTGGACCATTAGAAGTTTGGGGGGGGGGGGGGGGGGGGGGGTGTGGCAATTTCCAAAATAAAAAACGTGCACGGCCAATGCGCCCCCCAAGCTCAAACAAAATAAAATAAAAATTTGCAGAACCTTAAAGGGTAGCGAATGGTAAAATTTTAAAATCCGAGCCTGGGATTCTAGAAATATATCAGCTCATATCACTGTATTTAAAAATTCGAGACTCCGAGACATCAAAAACACGAAAATCCGAGACTTTGAGACATCAAAAACGGGTTAATCAAAACACAAACAGTTGTTTTCGCTTTGGATTTCAGAGAACAAAATTCTGTAAAAAAAAAAACGTGCAAGACCTATCTGCTCGACAAAAAATCTTGCACAACCCGTGCGGCGAAAAAAGATAACCTGCACAAAAATATTGCCCCCCCCCCCCCCCCCCCCCTCCCCCAACTTCTAATGGTCCACCCCTAAATCACCGAAAATAGTGATTGCAAAAACAAAACAAAACGATTTTACTTGAAACTTTGACATGTACTCACAGTCATTTAAGTATTCATCGCTTGGCTAAATATTTTCGGATACCAAATGCAAATGCCGTATGGTAAAATTATAGGTAATATAATGAAATTTGTAACACCGTAAAAAATGTTGACTTAACTTTACTGACGTTTCGAGCTTTAGACCTTCGTCGGAGTAAAAAATGGTAAAATTAGCATACTCTGTAAACATTCTTGTCGACTTGTTTGTTGCTTTATTATAAATATTTGGAAAACAACGTATAACCTCTGACAGTAGTCTCACGTGCGGGAGGTGCGTGGTTCGAATCCCGGTCGGAGTTAGGGTCTCCCTGAAATTATGAAGAGAAGGTGCTGTATTTGTTATAGGTACGTTAGGCCGGAGGTCCCCTTTTCACTGTTCGACTATTAGTAGAGCACGCAGTTCCCGGTGGTATCGACAGGGCTTACAAATCAGGATTTCATTCATTATAAACTAGCGGCTCGCTTAATGGGATGTATGAAGTAAAAACATGAAATACTTCTTCACGCCCCCTTGAAAACACTTTTTAAGGTGCACACAAGGTTTTACGCCCCCGTCTCAATATAGCTACAATCATTGCCTAAATGTGTTGGCACGATCACATTTTTGTGGGGTCTATCATTTGTTTCATTTATGAGGATATGTATGTCTACCCCCTCCCCCAATACAATGTAATGGTCCACCCCTAAATCACCGAAAATAGTGATTGCAAAAACAAAACAAAACGATTTTACTTGAAACTTTGACATGTACTCACAGTCATTTAAGTATTCATCGCTTGGCTAAATGTAAACATATTGTAGGCTACCCAAGCAAGACTTGCAAGCACATACGACGAGGAACTAGAGTTACAGCAACCTCTATTTACTCTTTATGGATACAAGGATAGTAAGGTACATTTTGAATAGCCAACATCTTGTGCTAGTTTAACTTATGTACCGATTTTACCATAGCCAAATGAAAATTGACGAAAATCAGTGGGTTTTATTTTGTTATATTTAGTCTTTTCACAAACTCATTTGACCGCTTGATTAAACTCAAAACGAAACATCAGGGGTGTGGTATGAGTAGTTTTAGTAAATGTATCTACTGTAGTTTCAGTTCTATGTCAGAAATTTAATAGACTCAAGTCTAAACAAAGAATTATCGGTTGTTTTTCAATCAAAAAAATGCATTTGTAGTAATGGTAACCTAATAGCTGTTAGTTAGAGATTATTTCACTTTTTGAAAATATCCAAAGTGTAATGTAACTGTTTTTGTATTTTTACAGGTATCTAGTGATCCCAGATTAAAAGTAGAACAAGCGCTTAGAAATGCTGGCTTACATCAATCTGAATACGCTAGAAAAGTCATGGCAAGAGTTCAACCACCTCAACTACCGAGAAAAGACCAACAGTCCACGGTTTTTAAGTAAGTAGTAACCACGATAACTGACAGAAAAGGGATTTTTTTATGTTTTATCGTTCGTGCAAAACAATCTTAACAACAAAGTGCGAACACACGGCTTGGTTCATAACAATCTGGGTTTGCAACCTTGGGCAGTGTTTTTTGAATGTTATAAATTTTTATAGTTTTTTCTTAATCCCATACTTAGACTATATGTCTCCTTTTATTAATATATTAAATTAGATTTGATTACATATATATAATATTATATAATTATTTTATCAGATATGATAAAAAATATATATAGATCGCGGACATTGAATCTTGGGGGCGGAGAAGGACTGTCCGTGGTTTGCTTGTTGGGCGTCGCGCACTACTGATAGATTTGGTTTTACTTCACGGATTCACTGTTTACGCTCTATCCATCTTTTATTCTGTTTATTTTTAAGTCTAATTATTATTATCTAGTTTCATCTAGTGCTTTTGCGTAATCATATTATATTCTTTGTAATTAGGACCTACCTGAAAACCATTGTAACGAGTGGAGCATCCTCATTAAATATTAATATTATTATTTATAAATTGGATGTTCATTTCCTAGTTAAAACCGTAGGAAAGGAATAACAGCAAACATGATGTGCTTCTCTTGTAATGTTATTTAAACATTTTGTGCTTCTTTTTTATTTCAGATATGACTGATGATACACTAAAGCTGCCTGACTGAGGTAGTAATATAACATATAGTGTGAATTGTCTATTGCAAAGTCTTTTTTTTACTCCTGTGTATACCCTATTTACTCGAATAAGCGTCGCGGCGCATATTAAATTTTTCACGATCTCAATGTCCCCTTCTTGATCAGAACTACGAATATAAGGAGATAACTTAATGGGTGAGATGAGTGAAATATAATTACTTTGAACTGAAGAATATAGCTTTTGATAATAATTTATTTCCAATGCTGTTGTAGATTTTCATTATAGCGTCGCTTAAAATGCGGCGCTTATTCGGGGGCAGCGCTTATTCGAGTAAATATACGGTAGGTGTATATAGTACAATATGTTGTACATGTGTTGTATTTAAAATTTTTGATCTAGATTAAGTTAAAGATTAAGTCACAAAATATATGAATTTACAAGCCAACCCAAATGAAATGTCGTTTTGTTGTATTCTTTATCAAACACTTTAAATCGGTGATAACTTCAGTGATAACTTCAGGGAATTTTAAAGATTATTTCTGGAATTTGTCCCTCACATGTTGTTGTCCCATTAAAACTTTCTTCATCAACATCAAACCAAAACCGAACACCTGACCGTTCGCACCAAGACTCCCTCATTCCCTCATTCCCCCCGAGAGATGGCGGTCCTTTGATTAATGCCCGTATGATATAAGAATCATTTGCCTCTACGGTAACATGATGGTCAAAAAGAATGTCATGGATATCGCTGGATCCGTCCAGGAAATAAGTACCTTCGTACGTCGCAAGAGAATCGTTATGAGAATCTAGCAACTCGACATCAATGTTAAATGGAATTCCAGCGTCTTCTTGCTGGGAAATCCCATAAAGACCAACTCCAATTACAAGAATGTCACTATCTACTGAAAATCTTATGCTGTCAACATTAGCTCCTTCACATGGCCAGTCAGAACAGTGAGAACGAAACCGCCTGCATCGGTAGATTTTATGTGTGCCATGCCTTGGTACGCAAGGAAATCTATCGACTTTTTTTGCGCCTTTGGATCCATGATACATAAAGACATCAATGACTTCCTTCTGAGTCAGGATTCCTGACATCGCAGCGTCAGATGTGAACTCTTCCAAAGTCATCACAGGAAACCGAATAAGGTTGAGCGCTTCCGAAAGCACTTTTCGAATATTCTCTGGAAGAGAGGAGATGTTCATTCGCGCACATTCCTTTTCTGACCACTTTTTTACAGCTTTGAACAAATCTGTTTCTTCAACTGTTAAAGTTTCTCTCGACAGCAAAGCTGTAATGATACTATGATTAACTTCTAAAAAGTCTTCTGAAGATATTGCTTGAGCTGTTTCACGTTCAATTATTTCCCAGCACTTTTCTTCTAGTGTCTCTTCGTTGTAGTGGTTCGCCTGTGACAGAAGTGTAAAAGCGTTTTGGCTGTCAATGTTCTGCTCAAGAAATTCTACACACTTCTGAGCCAGAAATGGTAAAATATATTTCTTTGCTAGGTAGAGAATCCCTAATACATTTGATTCATTTATCTCTACTTCGTCAAAGTATATATAGCTTAATAGCTCCAAGAATGTCTCGTATTCGCAGTCGTATAGCTCGACCTCCAGACCTTTCTCTGCCATTGATCCGTAAAACATTGCATGAAGCACTGGACTGCTCATAGCTAACAACAGTTTATGGGCCCATACTCTCTTCTTTTGCTTATTATTTCCAACAATAAAGGTAATATCACTTAAGAACTCGTTGTTGAACATAAACTGACAACGTTCTCGGACAGTTCTCTTCGTCGTCTGCCAGTTTTCATTGTAGTTGTCAAATTCACGAAGAAAACTCGCCATATTGTGTTTTTGCTGAGGTATTCAATGCTTGTTTTTTTTTATCCAAAAGAAACACAAATATTTCTTTTTAATTTAGTGAAAAGCGATACATCGGCCAATGAATGTTACCTGCTACGAATTGGCGAAACAATTGACCACCATAGAATCACCCGTAAATCGACCAATCACCATCAAGATTGAATCGTAGATTGAACGTCGCTGACCCAAGAAAAACACACATAATTATTCTCGTGTTTTATTTATCTACTTTTTTCTACAGAACTGAAGCAAATATTGGCAAATGCGTCTTATAAAGGATTTGTAAAATATGCAACAGTAAACTTCAAGGCTGCTATTTTGAAGAAAATAATTTAATTCAGGCAGAACTTATGGCTTCGTGGATTTCTGAAAATGCAGATGGACTGTGCACGTTTTCTGCACGGGTTTGCCAGTGAAGAAATTGTATTTAAAAAGCATATAACATCAGAAATACGCGGTGATAAAGTATATTTTTTTTGTAATCAATTTGTCAGATTGTTTTATATTTTCGGATACCAAATGCAAATGCAGTATGGTAAAATTATAGGTAATATAATGAAATTTGTAACACCGTAAAAAATGTTGACTTAACTTTACTGACGTTTCGAGCTTTAGACCTTCGTCGGAGTAAAAAATGGTAAAATTAGCATACTCTGTAAACATTCTTGTCGACTTGTTTGTTGCTTTATTATAAATATTTGGAAAACAACGTATAACCTCTGACAGTAGTCTCACGTGCGGGAGGTGCATGGTTCGAATCCCGGTCGGAGGGTCTCCCTGAAATTATGAAGAGAATTAGGTGCTGTATTTGTTATAGGTACGTTAGGCCGGAGGTCCCCTTAACACTGTTCGACTATTAGTAGAGCACGCAGTTCCCGGTGGTATCGACAGGGCTTACAAATCAGGATTTCATTTATTATAAACTAGCGGCTCGCTTAATGGGATGTATGAAGTAAAAACATGAAATATTTCTTCACGCCCCCCTTGAAAACACTTTTCAAGGTGCACACAAGGTTTTACGCCCCCGTCTCAATATAGCTACAATCATTGCCAAAATGTGTTGGCACGATCACATTTCGGACACTTTTTTGTGGGGTCTATCATTTGTTTCATTTATGAGGATATGTATGTCTACCCCCCCCCCCCCCCTCCCCCCCCCCCCCTCCCCCAATACAATGTTGCTGTTTTTGTGGCTATAGCCAAAGGCGAAAGCCACTATGTCGTCCTGTTGAGTGTCCGTCCGAGTGTAAGAGTTGTTAACTCGACTTGAGCCGGCGGTCAGCGGAGACTTGTGCACGTTATCATGGTTACTTGAGCACGTGACTTACAGCGACGTGAGACGTGACATGTGCTCGAGTTAGACTTGAAGGTGAGCTGTCTCTTTTTCAACATGAATTTTCCCCTTTTATCGTCAATATCCAGGCACACTTTTCTGTGCAGTTGTAAAGTATTGGTTTATCAAAGGTTTTTCAGGTTTTCGGATGCTATGCGGCGATTTTATGATGTCAAAACGACCGTTCAACCGAAGTGTTTGTTTGGTTACACGGCTATCCAGAGTAGCTGTCTTCCTGTTTATAACATGTTGGTGATCGTTAACAACCAATTTAAGGGGACAAATTGCCTTCAAGGAGTTCTTAAATCTCTTTCGAGAGAATGTAGTTTCCCTTCGGGCCGGGAAACAAAAAACTTCCCTTCGGGGAACAAAAACTGCTAGTTGACAAAGTAACGAAAGTAATTATATATTTATATAATTATATGGTCTTATATATCTGTGAAAAAGCACTTGTATATCTGTTATTTTAATACAACTCAAAAAGCAATGTAGTAATATTCCTTTAGATGCCAATAATCAAAACATTGGAAAACATTAGTGAAAAGTACTAATCTATCTGGAACAATAGTGTTTAAAATTATGTAAGAATTTTATGTTCAAGTTATAAATTTGTTAAGAAGTTTAAGGTTTAGGTTATTATTAAAACAAATGTTGTGTTATGAAATTTGTGTTTTTTGTTTATTTCAATGCAACATTTATTTTCTATAATAGAGTAATTTTCATAAAGCTATGACAAAATTATACTATACATACATTCTGCAATATACTCATAGACTGCCTATTTTCTTTCAAAGATACCTCGCCAATCAAATGCATGTCTTACTCATATCTACTCTTCCACTCAACTTGAGAATCCATACTCTTCGCCAGACTTAAAATTATTTCTAATGTTTGGAAAATAAACGAGAAGCTGCATACAGTCTTAGACTGTATATTTTTCAGTACAACATAGCCATGAATAAATTGACTCAGTGTTTCTATATTTTCCCCTCTTTCTGCATAAAAAACAATCAATACATTGTTGGATCAAAATCAAACAATGTAAAAACATTTCGATGTTTTATTTACAATGCTAGCTTCATTTATATATCAACTTTTAACCATAACAAATCTAAACCTTTCTGAAGAAAAGAACATTCTGGGGGGGGGGGGGGGGGGGGGGGGGGGGGGGGGGGTTCTCCCTTAATCCAAGTGGTAGGGGTGATCGGCGTACCTTTTAGGGTTAAAATATTTCCTGTGCGTACCTTTTAGGGTCCATTTAGAGTTTCTGCTCAAAAAATCAGTTGTAAGGGTACCTTTACTCTGCTTTGTTTTTATCTGTGCGTACCTTTTAGGGGTCATTTTCAAAATCTCTGCCGATCACTCCTACCACTTGGACAAAGGGAGTACCCCCCCCCCCCCCTCCCCCGGGGATTAGTACTATATACCAATTTGCGTGTGCGCATTACAGCCATTTAACTATAGCCACATGCAGTCTTGGACTGCCTTTAATTCATGAAAGAGTACAAGAGTTGGAGATGTTTCCCGCGATTGACAAGGCTCATATACCGCTCCAGCAACATTGTCAGGGGAGGGGGTATTACAGAAATAGGAACAGAAAAAAATCCACAATCGTGCCAACAGTTTTGTCAATGATTGTAGTTTCTTCTTCCTCCTTGTTTTAATTTTGGATTGAGAGGAGTTTGCTTAACTTTCGAAAAAAAAATTGTGAACTAAAGATGAATATATTGCAACACAGAAACAAAACCAACAGTTCAAGTCAGAATGCACTTTAATCAATTTGACAAACGTGAACAAATCCACAATTGTGTTTGAACTCGCTAAGACCGAGTTTATACGTCACATCTCACATCTCACGTGTGCAGAATCTAATGCAAATGAGCAAAACCAATAGACCGAATGACCACATGGCCGCCACTATAATCATATGATCACTACATCAAAATTATAGAATAGAATGACATCAACAAAGGTATAATGTTTGAGACCAAAATATTAAATTTTTGAGAAATCATTAGAATTTCAAAAGTGTGAAAACACCACAACGATCCTAGCAAGGTAATAGTATAGTTCACTGAACACAAACAAGTCTCTATTTTGATTCCAAATAGCTTCACTTGAATTATTTAAAGCAATACAAATTTCCAAGATAAATATTTTTTTTGTTCTTTGCAATGGTGGTGCTTATTTTTTTATGACTAAGTTTTTATTTTTGATTGGCATTCGGTGTATAGTTAAAATTTATTTGCATTAGATTCGGCACACGTGAGGCCCTGTTAGAGGGGGGTCTGAATAATCAATATTCCTAATTGAAATTCATAAATAATCGGTAATCCTAAAATTATAAATAATGATTTACCAAAAATAAATTACAAACGAGTAATCCTAAATCCTCAATTGGTATCTAAAATGCTTTTAAACTTTTGGATCAATAATCCATATCCCTGCTCTAAAAACCCCTAATAATCCCGCATAATCCTAAAACTGAACAGGGCCTTACATGTGTGATGCGTCATTTGTCCTAAGTCTAAGAGCTAGAGCATTTAAGATTAAGAGGTACATCGAGGAACTCGATTGTGTTTTTCTGTGTTTCGGTCACAGCTCCAGATCGCACCTTTCCGTTGTTCTTCATGCGAACAACCGTATCGTAAATCACTCGACGATAGAAATTGAATGATGCAAAAGTTGAACAGCCATTATTGGTCGTTTCGAAAAACAACGCCTCTTTAACAGCATTTGTCTGTGGAGAATCGATAACAAATTAAATATTAGAACAGAATAATGGCACAAACGAGAAGTAGTCGATTTTAGCGCTGTACTTATTTGTTTGTTTAATGCGTATTTATTTCTGCGAGCGAAGCGAGTAGCGACACTAATTTCGACGGATTCCCTTTGTACTTGTGGACGAGCGGTCCTTGGCTATATATAGTGAGAAAAATCGAGATTTCCGGGCTAGCTTGCGGGCTGGAGATGATTTCCAAACATGTAGTATGTTAGGTCAGCAGCTTTCGCCATTAAAGTACCTAATTTATATACTAGAGACCAGAGACTATTCTGTGGGAAATTTCTCAGCCGAAGAAGATAATATAAGTCGACTTCTCGAACGAGTAATGGACAGTCACACACAGCAACGCTGTGCTAACATACTCGATCGCATTCGAGACTCGATCACGCTAATCCACGAGTGCTAATCACATGTAAGTTATTATAGCCAAAGTGAAGCTGGCCTGATATTCGTAGCCTCAGATTCACATTGCCTCAGATTCACATTCATTTCCGGGTGGAGCTGATAAATGTAAATAAATTGCAAATCAGATATGTAGTTATTACTTGGTTCAATTTATTAAATCAATTAATTAAGGACAATATATATAAAACTTATAATACAAAAAGGTATATTTTACGCTCCAGCGTGACATTCAAAACTCCAGCCTTAGATTCAAATCTCCAGCCTTAGATTCAAATCTCATGAGATTCACGGATCTCAGGTTGAGATATTGTTATAATATAGTTTAACATAGCCGTATAGCCCGTGAATCTCAGGCTGCGACATTGTTATATATAGTCCTGAGATTTACGGGACATACTATGCGGTTAAAGACGTTTAACTGTTATAATAATATCTTAGCTAGCCTGAATTTTAAAACTTCAGCCTTAGATTCGTACCTAACAGCCTTAGATTCAAAACTACACTCCCCTTTAGATTCTAAATTTGGCTGTAGTCTTTTATTTAAGGCTGTAGTTTCGAATGTCAGGCTGTTAGTTTCGAATGTCAGACTGTTAGTTTCGAATGTCTGGCTGTTAGAATGTCTCGATGCGCTCGGTCTAGCCTGAGTATCAGGCCTTACGCGGATCGGAAGGGACCGGAAAGGGCCTGGGGAGAGGAAGTCGGATGTGTCCCCCTTCCCCCCTCCCCAGAGAGCCTGATACTCAGGCTACGCTCGGTCCGTACGTCAAGACCTTAATTGATCTGATATTTTCCCGTATAAGACCTCGCGCTCGGTTGATAACCTCTTATTATGATATGATGATGATATATATAAGAACGCTTTCCATAAGGCCATCAACCACGATCCTTTCCTAATCTGGTAATAAACGCTTTTTGATCTCTCCCGTTAATTATATGTACGCTGATTTTTATTGGGAAAATGTTCTCAGCTCGGATCTTTACGTTGTTTTACTTATAATTAAAAGCAAGAGAAATATTTTCCAATTCACAGCATAGTGCAGCAATACTTCTAACAGTAAACATTTGGTGAGATGGAATGAAGATAATTAGCATATTAACAAACTAATTAGCATCAAACACTGGTTATGAGAAAACGTGAACGCCGTATATTCATGTACTCTATATATCTTACCGTAGAGTAGATACTGCCGTACTTGTCCATTGCCAGGTATCGACCGCTGGCCACACCTTTTATCATCTTGACACCAGCTAGACCAACTGAAATCATCTCAATCGATACTAATAAAACAAGACATTTCCAATTCATAAATATCCTGTTTTATTGTATTATTATTAATTAACAAATAATTAAGGCTCGACTGTTGATTATAACCGCACCATAGGCGTTTGTAAACACAAGAAAATGGCAAAAAGTGTGTGCCCAGACTGGACTGAAATATGTTTTCTTGCAAAACTCTATTTTGACGATGATGCAATCACGATGTAACACTCAGTTTGTTTAGTACATGGACATATTACAATAAAATAAAGACAAACTCTCAACGAACATAAGCCGGAGCGTGCTTCTCTACAAAGGAAAAGCTACAAAGATACTACTTCTGTGTTTTTTATTATGATTCATGCTTAGTAATGTGTTTTAAAAAACGATTTCAATTAGGAAACTGTATTTATAATGATCAAAATATTTTCAGATATCATAGTCACCGGACGACGTAGATATACGTATCTGATAATTAATGCACGCTGTTCTAACCATTTACAGCGCGCGTTAGAATGTATCTCCTTGGTGCTATCCTAACAATACAACTATCAATGTCCCAATTGTCCAACTGAACGAAACGTACCATTAGGTAGAGATATTTTAAGAAGAGCAGAACTTACCAGTTGGTAGAGAGCAATTTGAAGTACCGCTTACCATACCATTCATGTCTATCTCTAAGAATTTGCCATTTCTTCTAAACAACTTGATTGTTCTCATTACAACCAACTTCTTCGCAGAAAAGTCAACCTTGACGCCATGTGACTGCAACGGCTTAGCAGGCTTGGAAGCAACTGCACCAATCAAAACGACGATGGTTAGGGACAGGATTAAGGACTGTGAACAAAAAGGACAGCTTTTAGACAGACACTTAATATGGCAATGAATTGGGTTGGTGCAATACAAATATCAGCCGAGTAAAAACAAACAAACTAACAAACAACTAATCAATGAAAAAACCAAAAGTATCTTAACGGGTAACGTGCATGACCACCTAGTAGCTAGGCAGAAAGTTACTTATCTGCACCAACAGGACACGAAGCAATTTTTACGCAAATTTCAGAATATGACCTAAACTTTCTGAGAATCCTTACGATGGCACTGAGTTTCATTACTAGTTTGATTTCTTAGTTCTTATTCGTCCTACCTTCTTCATTGATATATAGCAACCTGGCTGCATGATTGGTTATACAAAGTTGTCTTGATCTCCAAAAGTTAATATATCTTTGGCTTTCTGTGGTATGGTTAGTAGCTTTACCATGGTCAATTTATATATACTTTGCTTTGATAAAAATATTTTGGTGAGGTAATCACATGGAGGAACTAAAACTATTATTACTATCATTACTATTACTATTATTAATATTACTATTTTATTTTATTTCTTAAAAGAAATTATGATTTATTACAGTACTATCCATTCACAAACTGACTAGTATATAGTCTGAAATCCCCGTGTATGTTTCGTCCAACTCAAAGGATTCACCAGAGCCGGGAAATATTATGCATTGTATAAAATGGTATCGTGTATCCAAGAAGATTGTATTTGAAGTCAAATTTATTTATTTTTCATTGAAGCATAATAGGTTGTTTGAACTTTATATGAACATATAACAAATAAATATAAAGACTGAAATACATAAGACCCACGGGTTTTTCACAATAGATTTAAAAAATGCGTGGTGATAATTCCAATCCCTTTCACAAATGCATCAAAATGTCAAACATTTGAGCAATTTATATATTATATTTTTAAAATTGCATATCCATATTAAAAAGTTAAAAAAATGCGGAATATCTAAAATAAAGAGAACATACTCTCCAAAAGTATATATTTAAAAATCCATCACTAAACGAACATTTTACAATCTATTTTTGCAAGAAATATACACAAACACAAAAGACTGCATTTGTAGCTGAGCCAATTTTTTTGAATTTCAGTACACGATGTTTAAAATGCTACTGCTTTAGTTAGTTATAGTTAGCCTCTTTCATTTCCCTCCTTTGACTTCCTCTGTAACAGTTTTATTGTATCTTCATTCCCTGCCCCGTGACTATAAGAGATGCTTGCGTAGGAGGCTGGGTTATGTATTCATTGTATTTGTTTCCCGCGGGGAACTCCTGTTTTCGTGCTTTGGACTTCCTTTGTTATTTTTTATTAAATATGTCCCCATCGCCGGAGACTTGTGAGTTCAGAGGTGTTTATAAAAACAAAGTTTAATATATTCCATTATGCTTTTTTCATGATAGTATTAACATTTACACGCTGAAACATCTTGATACAGTTAACTTAGTGTGACGTACAGGTAGCCACTTCTAAACTATTTTTAGACATTTAGCTACGCCTCGTTTAATGTGCACGTTACAGACAAACAGGTTATACATATTGTAGATACAGATCGTTATCAAAATACAAACAGACTTTAATAGCTATTAATATTAAGACAAGACGTATTTTATCGGGTAATAGTTTTTTTAAACTATTCAATATTTTGATATGAATTCAGCTCATCGCAAGGTAGAATATAAAGGTTACAATGTAAAGCACAAAACAGGCTTGTATGGCATGGCAATGAATATTAATTGAGGAAATAATGCGGTTTCATTGTATCAGTGCCGAAAATAATCGTTACTGCACGTTGGGTATGTAACGAGGATGCATGACGGAACTACAACGCTTCTGTAATCAAATAATAAAAGTATATAAATAACACACATACAAATAAGTATTTTCCCCCATTTTTATTTCATCACTCTAGATCATGTGAGCAAAATGAAGTCGATTTCAAGATGACGTGAGCTAACGTCGAGCTATCTGTACACTTGTACATTTGTCAAAACAAAACACTTGTTACGAATCAATGAGTTTGGTTAGAGTCGCACTTATCCATGGCTTATAAAAATAAATAAATTAAATTTCTGAAAATGCAGATGGACTGAAATAATGTCATTTATTGAAGTCCAGTGAAGTATACAACATATCCTAACGTTTTTGTGGATTGCTAATCACAGTTTCATTAATTTCTAAGTTCTTCTTTACTATATAAAAGAACATTTAATTATAGAGCTGTTAAGATTTGGAACTCATTGGATTCAGAACTAAAGGAACTTAAGTCGTTAAGAAAATTTAAAAACACTTTAAAGTACAAACTACTAGACAAACTTTATAATTAGATTTTTATATTCTTAGACCCTGTATTATATATGTTTTAGACATCATTATAGATTATTTTATATTATATTCATGTAATAGGTTTTGAAAAGCCTTTTTGGAAAACCTAATAAAGTATGTATTTATGTATGTATTTAACTATATGGGCCGTGCTGTGCAGTAAATCGATTTTCTGACACAAATGATTTTCAGTCCTTTTGAGAGATACGACATTAAAAAAAAATCCGAAAGAACACGGCTATATGTGCGTATACGAAAAGGGATAGGCTCTTCCGTTTCGATACACTAGAAGATACCAAAAATTGTTGAAATTCTAAATTTAAAATTTAACTGATATCCCAAAATATACCAAATCGTTTATTTAACATACGTCCTCAGTCATCCATACTTATATTCCTATTGGCATCATAAAGGATTTGTAAAAATGCAATTACAGTAAATTTCAAGGCTGTCTATAGCCTCCGTTGCACTGGACGGGGGGAGGGGAGCGAACAACATAAAAACGTCTGCAACGGAGGCTAGCAGGACCTATGGCTTCGTGGATTTCTAAAAATGCAGACAGAATGAAATGTTATTTGAAATAATGTCATTTGTTGAAGCCCAGTGACGTATACAACGTACATATCCCAAACTGCAAAAACGGCTGAGTAGATACAACTCGGTATATTGAGTTAACATGCATTCAGGATGACACTTTATAGTGAGTAAACCCATGCAACTCATTATTAAGTGTAAACATAAATGTAGATGTGCCATTGAGCAAAATGTGCTCAATATCGTGTTTAACCTCACTTATACTCATTATAGAGTTGGTTTTACTCACTATGAAGTGTCATCCTGAATGCATGATTATAACTCATATACTCAGTTGTATCTACTCACCCGTTTTTGCAGTGCAACGTTTTTGTGGATTGCTAAGCACAGTTTCATTAATTTCTAAGATATTCTTTACTATATGGGCGGCCGGTGTTGTGCAGTAAATCCATTTTCTGCCACAAAAGGCGTGACACAAATGATTTTCAGTCCTTTTAAGAGGTATGACATTAAAAAAAAAAAAAAAAGAACACGGCTATGTGCATGCGTATACGAAAAGGGATAGGCTCTTCCGTTTCGATACACTAGTATAGTAGATACCACAAATTGTTGAAATTCTAAATCCCGAAAATATATCAAATCGTTTTTTAACATACGTCCTCAGTCATCCATACTTTTATCCCTATTGGCAAAGTCATCTTAAAGGATTTATAAAAATGCAATTACAGTAAACTTAAGGCTGTCTATAGCCTCCGTGTTATATATTTAACAATGCGCATCACTTGACAATAAAATGTCTTTTTTAAATCGTTACAACCGACTTGCAGTAACTGAAGTACTTATTGACTATTTTTTATCATATGACCCACTCTTTTTAATTTAAAGGCCATTTTTGTTGTGATGTTTCGAGTAGCTGGTCCGTACGTGTTTGTACGGACCAGGTTAAAAAAGCCGTACGGACCCCATCACGTGACTTTTTACCGAAGGTTTTCTTAAGAGCGCGCGCCGAGCAAAATACGTGTCATATGATAACGTTATTTTCGGCACTGATGCTATGAAACCGCATTATTTTCGCAATTAATATTCATTGCCATGCCATGCAAGCCGGTCTTGTGCTTTACATTGTAAATTTTATATTCTACCTTGAGATGACTTAAATTCATATCAAAATATTGAATAGTTTAAAAAACTATTACACGATAAAAGACGCCTTCTCTTAATAGCTATTAAAGTCTGTTTGTATTTTGATAACGATCTGTATCTACAATATGTATAACCTGTTTGTCTGTAACGTGCACATTAAACTAGGCGTAGCTAAATGTCTAAAAATAGTTTAGAAGTGGCTGCATGCACGTGCACTAACTCTTGCAAAGATTTAAATCATCAGCTAAAGTCATTTTCAGTCCCTTTAAGAGATATTAAAAAAACCCTGAAAGAACACGGCTATGTGCGTATACGAAAAGGGATAGGCTCTTCCTTTTCAATACACTAGAAGATACTAAAAATTATTATGTGGCTACGATAGTACGCGCGCTCTGATTGGCTGTTTCCGGTCTGATATTTTCCCATATCAGACCGTTACCACAACAACGGTCCAATTTTCGTATTTATTTTAGACAGGGAAATTAAAAACAACTTGTAAAGTATTGCAATAAATATTTTGTTGCAAAATGTAGTTCAACCGTCAACCGATGGGCTTAGTTAGTATCGTGGCAGGCTCAGTAGTATCGTGCGTGGTTCGTGACACGACCGAAGTCAGGGTCTCAAATAATTGAGGAGTAGGTGCTGTATTTGTAATTACATCTGAAAACATTAAACCTTCATGTCTTCTCGTATAACGACGTTAGACCGGAGATCCCGTCACTCCCCACTCACACACTGTTTGACTATTAGTAGGGCACGCAGTTCCCGGTGATGTCGACAGGGCTTACAATTCGGCATTTCATTAAAATTACCGGCTCGCTTAATGGGATGTATCTGTATCAAAATGGAAATGGAAACTTGAAATATTTTTTCACATCCCTCTTGAAAACACTTTTCAAGCTAAGGAGCATACAAGGTTAAACGCCCCATTCTCAATCTAGCTAGTTTCTCCTTCCTCCTTATTTTAATTTTGAGTTAAGTTTGAAGTTTGCTTAATTTCGAAGAAAAAGTGTGAACTAAAGATAAAAACTACAGAAACAAAATCAACAGTTCAACTCAGAATACACTTTAATCAATTTGACAAACGTGAACAAATCCACAATTGCATGTGTTTGAAACTAAGACCTAGTTTATACGTTGCATCTCACGTGTGCAGAATCTAATACAAATGAGGTAACCTATATAGTTTGAATTCATTTGCATTACATTCGGAACATGTGTGATGCGTCATTTGTCCTAAGTCTAAGAGCTAGAGCATTTAAGATTAAGAGGTATTTCGAGGAACTCGAATGTGTTTTTCTGTGTGTTGGTCACAGCTCCAGATCGCATCTTTCCGTTGTTCTTCATGCGAACAACCGTATCGTAAATCACTCGACGATAGAAATTGAATGATGCAAAAGTTGAACAGCCATTATTGGTCGTTTCGAAAAACAACGCCTCTTCAACAGCATTTGTCTGTGGAGAATCGATAACAAATTAAATATTAGAACAGAATAATGGCACAAAGGAGAAGTAGTCGATTTTAGCGCTGTAGAAATACATCTATTTTTTTATCTGTTTGTTTAATATGTATTCAGTCCGGATCAGTCACCAAATTTGGCTACCGTGGTTTGTTGTCTAAAAGGATTATGACGTCATTATTCCGGTGGCTCATTTCACCCGCCGTAACATTCTGTTTTGGGGGTTTTGAGGATATTTCATCAATATCTTTGCGAGATTAACATATACCATGTTGAAGAGTATTATTCAGAGTACAGTTTCAGCTTATTACCGGAGTGATGAAGCAAAGTGATGGCAAACGGTGAGTAGATTTACTAACCACATTGGTACTTCAAAGCAACATTTCAAACCCCAGTTTCCTAAATACATTGTCTACGTTCTCTCCATATGATTTTTTTGGTTCTACGAAAAAAATATAGAGAAATTCAGAAGATATTTATCTTCCATTGTGCGAAGTCTCAACATGGGCCGGTCTATAGAACGGTGGGCCGCTTTGATTTTGTCTCCGGGTATACAATTTGCCTAAGTAATATACGCGTATAATATACCTTACATGTTTACGTTTAAGAGTTCGCTCTATCGGTCGCTAAAGGCTGTGTTTTATTTGTCAATTGGCTTCGCAGCTAGTGTGAAGCTGTTCAAGAGTATTTCGTGAATAGCTACATGCATATATATCACTATGAAGAACTATGGAGTATAACTTCTGCTATAGAGATTTGACACTTGAATGCAGGCATGTGTATATTTTGTCTGTTAATTAAGTTTTAATTTAACCAATTATGTTTCTGCTTGCTCTCTTTCAGAAAGTCAAAGCTCACATTATGAATATCTTGAAGACCGTTGTCGAATATGTAGATCAAACGTACGTGACGATTCCAGAAAAGTCAAAGCTTCTGTTTTGAAGACTGAATGTGATGACATCTGTAATCTAAACTGAATTTATGTCTCCCTGATGTACACCCGCCGTTTCTATGTCACAAATGCCGAAAAATAGCACAGAGATCACGTAAGGCGAAAGGAAATGGCAAGAGTTTTACTTCATATAAAGTCCCTGTTGTATGGGGAAAGCATAACGTGACTCTGATTGCCCTTGTGCTAAAATAAAGGAAGGTCAAAGTACCATTAGATACTAGCTTGACAGACTCTGACAGTGATAACAAATGTGTTGATTACAAATGTCTTAATTTTTACACAGAGAATCAGAAAACAATATCAGTTACTTGAATAAAACAATACAATATAAAACAATCTCTAAGAACGACAATTTATTTATTATTTATTTGTTTTAAATGGTTACCTTCAGGCAGTCCCAAACATTCTATTTCTTGTAGTTTAAACTGTTTTCTTGTACAAAGGAAATATAGACTAAAGCGGCGTAAACAGAAGATACTCGGAACCGTATTTCATACAAACAGTTCATGTGGGTTTCCATTTCAAGAGCAGAATGTCAAAATGTCTTAATATTATAAACGCATATAACCTTACTAAACTTTCACTCGATATATACATCGCGTTCTGAAATATCTAGATCAATCTATCGAATTCAGGTTTGCGATGTCGTTGCATGCAAAGACAAAGTGAGATACAAATGGAAATTTGAAGATCTGACGTAAGAATACTTCAGTTATGGAATAATATGATCAAACGTCTTCTCAGTCGTAAACAATTTCGGGCGCCATTTAGATTTTAGTTGTGGGCCGGTTAGCGTTCATTTAGGTGTGACGTCATAAACTAAAAACGTGCTCTGATTGGCTGTTCTACTGTTTTGGTTTCTCAAATACCACAACAAACCACGGTAGCCAAATTTGGTGACTGATCCGGACTGGTATTTATTTACTGATTGACTATTTATTGATTGTCAGACTAATAATTCACTCAGGCATAAAATACACTTGACAATGATATATACAATAGTCTGGCAGTTCTGTACTAGTGATATCCACAAGTACACTTTGAAAAAGCCATTAGGCTTGTTTTCTGGAATTCCGGCGTATGATACATGTATTTGTTTTTTTTGTTGTTAAAATGTTGAATATACTAAAACTGTATATTATATATATACAGAGGTTTGCAAAAATTCTCACCCTATAGGTATATAAGTATATAAGTATATAGGTATATAGTTATATGGGTAATTCTACCTTAAAACGCTCTAAATTTTTCAGAATTCATTGAATGACAAGCAGTAAGCATCAATGAAGTATTATGAATGGTTCTGGTAGTGACAAGAGCGTATTAAAGCACTCATAGGCAGAAATAAACATTACCCACAATGCACCCGATATACATTGATGGGGTCAGAATTTTTGCAAACGACTATGTACGTTATGCTCTTTAAATACGCTTTAACTAGAGTACAAACACTAAAAGTGTGCAATACTTTGCACTATTTACCACTAAATAGTGTTGATTAAACAATAGAGAACAATAGAATTAGCATTATTTAGCAGTATTTAGTGGTATTTATGGTGCACACTTTTAGTGTCTATACTCTATTAGCCTGTGAACAGGCTCAAGGGGATTTGGGAGGGAGGGGGAGGGGAAATGAAGGGAAGGGGAATGGGGCGAGGGGGAGGGAGGAGGGGAAGGAGAGCCTGTAGTAATTCTATTCATGATCGATTTCCGCCCACTTGAAATACTAGACTCAAAATTATAAGTAACGGCTGTCATAACTGTCATATATCAAAATGACATACAAGGGGTCTCAGCATCTCGCGCTATCTTTGCTCTTTATACCAAGAGTGATTTCATATGACCGTGTAAGAAAATTAGACCATTTAGTTTATGGTAGTTGATAAAGAACAAAGACAAAAATGGGTTTAGTGTTTACTACTAACTATTAGTTTGCCTATTCTTGACGGTCATATAAAAATTACTCTATAAAGAACATTTGCCGGTGTTGTTGTGACATTTCAAACTCAACTACAAATCTGACAAAACCTGAACGTAAATCAAAAGTCCGTATTACTAAGAACTGCAAAAATCTAAGCTGTACTGAAATTAAAGTACCGAAGGTATCGTTGTTTAATGCCGTGAACAGAATAGGGAACGGGAGCTTTCTGTGGAGCTGAGAGTATCGTATTAGAGAATGATCCCTTCGTCGTCTTCCTCGCCGATGGTTTTCGCTTTTTTCAAAACCGGTCGGTAAAATTCCAAAGAAGTCTCGTCTATTTGCACTGTTTATTAAGTAGCCTGCGTAGCAATTCTTTGCTCTTGGATTCAAATCGTCAGTCACGAAGATTATATTTGAACTGCTCATGTGCTAAAACTCTTGTAAACAAAGTATCAAATTCAGACCGCGCTTTGTTAATGTAGTTTTCTGACATCCGCTGATATGTGCTGTCATCAACTATTGAATTAAACCAATCAGAGGGTATACCAGGAGCTGGTATACTGGAAATCGATCATGAATAGAATTACTACAGGCTCTCCTTCTCTTCCTCCCTCCCCCTCGCCCCATTCCCCTTCCCTTCCTATCCCCTCCCCTCCCTCCCAAATCCCCTTGAGCCTGTTCACAGGCTAATACTCTATTAGTTGTTTTACTTTAAAAACAATAGAAATATTTTCCAATTCACAGCAAAGTGCAGTAACACGATAGTAAACATTAGATACT
The DNA here is from genome assembly GCA_949775045.1 of Metridium senile. Classification (NCBI taxonomy): domain Eukaryota; kingdom Metazoa; phylum Cnidaria; class Anthozoa; order Actiniaria; family Metridiidae; genus Metridium; species Metridium senile. Next base: position 31,933,349 of record OX459096.1, on the reverse strand, counting down.
GCCGTACTTGTCCATTGCCATGTATCGACCGCTGGCCACACCTTTTATCATCTTGACACCAGCTAGACCAACTGAAATCATCTCCATCGATACTAATAAAACAAGACATTTCCAATTCATTAATATCTGTTTTATTGTATTATCATTAATTAACAAATAATTAAGGCACGGCCGTTGATTATAACCGCACCATAGACGTTTGTAAACACAAGAAAATGGCAAACATTGTGTGCCCGAACTGGACCGAAATCTTTCTCTTCTAAACATCTATTTTGACGGTGATGCAATCACGATGTAACACTCATTTTGTTTGGCTCTCAATAAGTACATGGAAGTATTACAATAAAATGAAGACAAACTCTCAACAAACATAGGAGCGTGCTTCTCTACAAAGGAAAAGCTACAAAGATGCTACTTCTGTGCTTTTTATTATGATACATGCATGCATAGTAATGTATTAAAACGATTTTCATTAGGAAACTGTTTTTATATTGATCAAAATATTCTCAGATATCATAGTCACCGGACGACGTAGATATACGTATCTGATAATTAATGCACGCTGTTCTAACCATTTACAGTGCGCGTTAGAATGTATCTACTTGGTGCTATCCTAACAATACAACTATCAATGTCCCAATTGTCCAACTGAACGAAACGTACCATTAGGTAGAGATATTTTAAGAAGAGCAGAACTTACCAGTTGGTAGAGAGCAATTTGAAGTACCGCTTACCATACCATTCATGTCTATCTCTAAGAATTTGCCATTTCTTCTAAACAACTTGATTGTTCTCATTACAACCAACTTCTTCGCAGAAAAGTCCACCTTGACGCCATGTGACTGCAACGGCTTAGCGGGCTGGGAAGCAACCGCACCAATAAAAACGACGATGGTTAGGGACAGGATTAAGGACTGTGAACAAAAAGGACAGCTTTTAGACAGACACTTAATATGAGAATGAATTGGGTTGGTGCAATACAAATATCATTCCGAGTAAAAACAAACAAACAAACAAACAACTAATCAATGAAAAAACCAAAAGTATCTTAACGGGTAACGTGACTACCTAGTAGCTAGGCAGAAAGTTGCTTATCTGCACCAACAGGACACGAAGCAGTTTTTAAGGAAATTTTCAAGTTTTCAGAATATGTCCTAAACTTTTTTTTACAATCAGAATCCATACGATGGCAATGAGTTTCATTACTAGTTTGATTTCTTAGTTCTTATTCGTCCTACCTTCTTCATTGTATATAGCAACCTGGCTGCATGACTGATTGGTTATACAAAGTTGTCTTGATCTCCAAAAGTTGATATCTTATTAGCTTTCTGTGGTATGGTTTGTAGCTTTACCATGGTCAATTTATATATACTTTGCTTTGATAAAAACATTTAGGTGAGGCAATCACATGGAGGAACTAAAACTAGAAAATGTAAAAAAATTATGCGTTCTAATTCATAAGGCATGCATCTGGTGATGGGTGTGTACATGTGATTTTCAACCAAGAAAGTTGTTGAGGTAAAATGAAATACTGATTGTAAAGGAATTCTATTTAACTATTTGTTCTCTCAATTTATTGCAGTACTTTTCTATTTATAAACTGACTAGTATATAGTCTGTAATCTTCGTGCATGTTTCGTCAACTCAAATGATTCAACAGAGCCGGGAAATAGTATGCATTGTATAAAATGGTATCGTGTATCCAAGAAGATTGTATTTGAAGTCAAATATATTTATTTATTTTTCATTGAAGGATAATATAATAGGTTGTTTGAATTTTATATCAACATATAACAAATAAAGACTAAAATAAATAAAGACTAAAATACATAAGAAAATTATACTTAGAATCAGATCATGCATGATATTAATATTGACGATTTTGGTCAACACCCACGGGTTTTTCACAATAGATTTAAAAACTGCGTGGTGATGATTCCAATCCCTTTCACAAATGCATCAAAATGTCAAACATTTGAACAATTTATATATTGTATTTTTAAAATTCCATATCCATATTAAAAAGGTAAAAAATGCGGAATATCTAAAATAAAGAGAACATACTCTCCAAAAGTAGAAATCTAATAGTCCCTCACTAAACGGACATTTTACACATTTTTTCTAAATTTATTTTTGCAAGAAATATATACAAACACGAAAGACTGAATCGTAGCTGAGCCAATTTTTTTGAATTTCAGTACACGATGTTTAAAATGCTACTGCTTTAGTTAGTTATAGCTAGCCTCTTTCATTTCCCTCCTTTGACTTCCTCTGTAACAGTTTTATTGTATCTTCATTCCCTGCCCCGTGACTATAAGAGATGCTTGCGTAGGATGCTGGGTTATGTATTCATTGTATTTGTTTCCCGCGGGGAACTCCTGTTTTCGTGCTTTGGACTTCCTTTGTTATTTTTTATTAAATATGTCCCCATCGCCGGAGACTTGTGATTTCAGAGGTGTTTATAAAAACAAAGTTTAATATATTCCATTATGCTTTTTTCATGATAGTATTAACATTTACACGCTGAAACATCTTGATACAGTTAACTTAGTGTGACGTACAGGTAGCCACTTCTAAACTATTTTCAGACATTTAGCTACGCCTCGTTTAAGGTGCACGTTACAGACAAACAGGTTATACATATTGTAGATACAGATCGTTATCAAAATACAAACAGACTTTAATAATTATTAAGACAAGACGTATTTTATCGGGTAATAGTTTTTTAAACTATTCAATATTTTGATATGAATTCAGCTCATCGCAAGGTAGAATATAAAGGTTACAATGTAAAGCACAAAACATGCTTGTATGGCATGGCTATGAATTATATTAATTGCGGAAATAATGCGGTTTCATTGCATCAGTGCCGAAAATAATCGTTACTGCACGTTGGGTATGTAACGAGGATGCATGACGGAACTACAACGCTTCTGTAATCAAATAATAAAAGTATATAAATAACACACATATTAATAAGTATTTTCCCCCATTTTTATTTCATCACTCTAGATCATGTGAGCAAAATTAAGTAGATTTGAAGATTACGTGAGCTAACGTCGAGCTATCTGTACACGTGTACATTTGTCAAAACAAAGCACTTGTTACGAATCACTGAGTTTGGTTAGAGTCGCACTTATCCATGGCTTATAAAAACACAGGCAGCCCAAGCTCTGAATTACGTCATTGAATATGCTTGTATATACACATAGACAATATAACATTCATAGAACCACAGGCAGCCCAAGCAAATCACTTGTATTCAGTGGACTTTTTTTCATTTTTTTTTTTTTTTTAATAAAATGTTACTAAACTTTGTCTGTAGTTGTTGTGATGTATTTAAATACTTTTTGGATGATTTTTAGCTAGTTTTAAGCCATATTTATAATTTCTCCCCCACTAGTAATATATTTACACAAGGCTGGCGACTCGGGTGGACATTACCTTCACTTTCATCGGCAGTTAATCCCCGAAAAATCCCTCCATAATCCCCAAAACCAAGTCTGAGTCAAAGGCCAATGATCCTTCTATCCATAACTTTTACTAGAATTCAGAAATACAAATCTAAACCTAACAATTTGCTCCGTTTTCTTGCTTTTTGAAGTCGTTGTTTCACTCCGGAATATCCGTTAGCCGTCCAATTCGGACATGAAGCTTTGTGCCCTGGCCTGATTTTATGAAAAATCACTCCCCTCAGTGGTAGGGAGAGCAGTTACAAAACTAAAACGCTCTAGGAGCACCCACGAACCAAACACGTCAAAACAAACGCTCGTTTTTTTTTTTTCCCAATGGACAAATCCCAATCCCAATGGGCAAATCCCAATTCCCAGCCTCGAAAAAAGGCACATCCCAATTCCCAATTTACCCCTTCAGGACCCTCTCAAAACTTTAACGTACATACAATACAAAGTAGGAACTTAAATGATTTAAACTATATAAAATTATTAAATTAACATTTTTTTTACGGTATTTTAATATTACCTATCTAATATTAATATTACCGTTTACTAAACGATTAAAATATGATCGATCAAATCATAGATAGAGGGAACTATCAAATCTAGCTATATCTAAATGGAACTTGAACTAGCGAGTAAACTAGTATAGGCTGCGTCGGTGTTTGATATAGTATATCAAACACTAGCCTGCGTCACATCCGGACTTTTTCTCGGTTAAGTCCGAGACTTAACCGAGAAAAAGTCCGGATGTGACGCAGGCTAATCAAACACCGACGCAGCCTATACTAGTTTATACTCGCTAGTTTCCATTTAGATATAGCTAGATTTGATAGTTATCTATTAACTTAATAATGATTTGATCGTTCATATTTTAATCGTTCTAAAGTGTTTTGGTTTGATAAAGTCAGCCGGTATCTTACTTGTTTCTTTTCTTTTTCCTTTTCATTGTTGGCTGTGTTTGCGGTGTAAACAAACAACAATATTACAAGTATTATAAATGATTTCATAGCAGTCGATAAAACCAGAGTTACAACGGAACGAACAAATTGAAGACCCAACTGAACACGCGTGCTAGCCTGTCATGTATGAGCGAGTATTCTTTGTTATGGCGATTCACCGGGTTATTTCATACGACCGATTAAATGGCCAGGTAAAGTGTTTTGCAACACCGACCGAAACAATTCACTAAACAGTCTGAACACATGCATGTAGATTCATCGTTAGTCAAAAAGGCATAAAATCGGTACATTAACTGCTTCTGTGAAAAGAAGTTTTATTCGATTTATAAATATCTACCGTTGTGAAATGATAAGTGTAGTTTACCGGAAATTAACATGTAAGTTACAATCAAGTAATTGGACCATAGTTAAAATTTTCCAGACCGACAAAAACATTCAACATTGTAATTTTTATTATAATTTCACAACATACTATATCATAAGTTTTAACTTGTCTATATCAAAATTCTGATATATGAATACGTTGAAATTAGCATTTTTCTGTTCGTTTGAGGTTTCTTTAATCCAATTAGAAACCCGTAGACTCAGTAAAGACCATATTAGTCAAAGCTTCATATCAACGTGCAACAATCGATCGATAGAGTCTAGTTGAAAAGCCCGAACTGTTCTTTTTTGTCTTACTTATTTAATGAATATTGGAATATTTATCATATATCATAATAATTTTGTTGTCGTGTTTTTTTTAATTTTTTTATTCCTTATTCCTTTCCAGATTCCATTTTTACTTGGGTTCATTTGCGGGCCGGTTATGGGTTCATTTGCGGGCCTGGGATCATTTGCGGGACGTTTCTGGGTTCATTTGCGGGCCTGGGATCAATTGCGGGCCTGGGTTCATTTGCGGGCCTGCACAGCTCGCTTAATGGGATGTATGAAGTAAAAAGATGAAATATTTCTTCACGCCCCCCGCCCCCCCCCCCCCCCCCCCCCCCACCTTGAAAACACTTTGCAAGGTGCACACAAGGTTTGACGCCCCCGTCTCAATATAGCTACAATCATTGCCAAAATGTGTTGGCACGATCACATTTCGGACAACTTTTTGTGGGGTCTATCATTGTTTTCATTTATGAGGATATGTATGTCTACCCCCCCCCCCCCCCCCCTCCCCCAATACAATGTTGCTGTTTTTCATGAAAGAGTACAAGAGTTGGAGATGTTTCCCGCGATTGACAAGGCTCATATACCGCTCCAGCAACATTGTCAGGGGAGGGGGTATTACAGAAATAGGAACAGAAAAAAATTCATAATCGTGCCAACAGTTTTGTCAATGATTGTAGTTTTTTCTTCCTCCTTGTTTTAATTTTGGATTGAGAGGAGTTTGCTTAACTTTCGAAAAAAAAAAATGTGAACTAAAGATGAATATATTGTAACACAGAAACAAAACCAACAGTTCAAGTCAGAATGCACTTTAATCAATTTGACAAACGTGAACAAATCCACAATTGTGTTTGAAACTAAGACCTAGTTTATACGTTGCATCTCACGTGTGCAGAATCTAATGCAAATGAGCAAAACCAATAGACCGAATGACCACATGGCCGCCACTATAATCATATTTTTCAAATTCATATTTCAATTGATCACTACATCAAAATTATAGAATAGAATGACATCAACAAAGGTATAATGTTTGAGACCAAAATATTAAATTTTTGAGAAATCGTTAGAATTTCAAAAGTGTGAAAACACCACAACGATCCTAGCAAGGTAATAGTATAGTTCACTGAACACAAACAAGTCTCTATTTTGATTCCAAATAGCTTCACTTGAATTATTTAAAGCAATACAAATTTCCAAGATAAATATTTTTTTTTTGTTCTTTGCAATGGTGGTGCTTATTTCTTTATGACTAAGTTTTTATTTTTGATTGGCATTCGGTGTATAGTTTAATCGGTAATCCTAAATTATAAATAATGATTTACCAAAAATAAATTACAAACGAGTAATCCTAAATCCTCAATTGGTATCTAAAATGCTGCAAAAATAATCCATAATCCTTAAACGTCATTTGTCCTAAGTCTAAGAGCTAGAGCATTTAAGATTAAGAGGTACATCGAGGAACTCGATTGTGTTTTTCTGTGTTTTGGTCACAGCTCCAGATCGCACCTTTCCGTTGTTCTTCATGCGAACAACCGTATCGTAAATCACTCGACGATAGAAATTGAATGATGCAAAAGTTGAACAGCCATCATTGGTCGTTTCGAAAAACAACGCCTCTTCAACAGCATTTGTCTGTGGAGAATCGATAACAAATTAAATATTAGAACAGAATAATGGCACAAACGAGAAGTAGTCGATTTTAGCGCTGTACTTATTTGTTTGTTTAATACGTATTTATTTCTGCGAGCGAAGCGAGTAGCGACACTAATTTCGACGGATTCCCTTTGTACTTGTGGACGAGCGGTCCTTGGCTATATATAGTGAGAAAAATCGAGATTTCCGGGCTAGCTTGCGGGCTGGAGATGATTTCCAAACATGTAGTATGTTAGGTCAGCAGCTTTCGCCATTAAAGTACCTAATTTATATACTAGAGACCAGAGACTATTCTGTGGGAAATTTCTCAGCCGAAGAAGATAATATAAGTCGACTTCTCGAACGAGTAATGGACAGTCACACACAGCAACGCTGTGCTAACATACTCGATCGCATTCGAGACTCGATCACGCTAATGCACGAGTGCTAATCACATGTAAGTTATTATAGCCAAAGTGAAGCTGGCCTGATATTCGTAGCCTCAGATTCACATTGCCTCAGATTCACATTCATTTCCGGGTGGAGCTGATAAATGTAAATAAATTGCAAATTAGATATGTAGTTATTACTTGGTTCAATTTATTAAATCAATTAATTAAGGACAATATATATAAAACGGTATATTTTACGCTCCAGCCTGACATTCGAAACTCCAGCCTTAGATTCAAATCTCCAGCCTTAGATTCAAATCTCATGAGATTCACGGATCTCAGGTTGAGATATTGTTATAATATGTTTAACATAGCCGTATAGCCCGTGAATCTCGGGCTGCGACATTGTTATATAGTCCTGAGATTTACGGGACATACTATGCGGTTAAAGACGTTAAACTGTTATAATAATATCTTAGCTAGCCTGAATTTTAAAACTTCAGCCTTAGATTCGTACCTAACAGCCTTAGATTCAAAACTACACTCCCCTTTAGATTCTAAATTTGGCTGTAGTCTTTTATTAAAGGCTGTAGTTTCGAATGTCAGGCTGTTAGTTTCGAATGTCAGACTGTTAGTTTCGAATGTCTGGCTGTTAGAATGTCTCGATGCGCTCGGTCTAGCCTGAGTATCAGGCCTTACGCGGATCGGAAGGGACCGGAAAGGGCCTGGGGAGAGGAAGTCGGATGTGTCCCCCTTCCCCCCTCCCCAGAGAGCCTGATACTCAGGCTACGCTCGGTCCGTACGTCAAGACCTTAATTGATCTGATATTTTCCCGTATAAGACCTCGCGCTCGGTTAATAACCTCTTATTATGATATGATGATGATATATATAAGAACGCTTTCCATAAGGCCATCAACCACGATCCTTTCCTAATCTGGTAATAAACGCTTTTTGATCTCTCCCGTTAATTATATGTACGCTGATTTTTATTGGGAAAATGTTCTCAGCTCGGATCTTTACGTTGTTTTACTTATAATTAAAAGCAAGAGAAATATTTTCCAATTCACAGCATAGTGCAGCAACACTTCTAACAGTAAACATTTGGTGAGATGGAATGAAGATAATTAGCATATTAACAAACTAATTAGCATCAAACACTGGTTATGAGAAAACGTGAACGCCGTATATTCATGTACTCTATATATCTTACCGTAGAGTAGATACTGCCGTACTTGTCCATTGCCAGGTATCGACCGCTGGCCACACCTTTTATCATCTTGACACCAGCTAGACCAACTGAAATCATCTCAATCGATACTAATAAAACAAGACATTTCCAATTCATAAATATCCTGTTTTATTGTATTATTATTAATTAACAAATAATTAAGGCTCGGCCGTTGATTATAACCGCACCATAGGCGTTTGTAAACACAAGAGAATGGCAAAAAGTGTGTGCCCAGACTGGACTGAAATATGTTTTCTTGCAAAACTCTATTTTGACGATGATGCAATCACGATGTAACACTCAGTTTGTTTAGTACATGGACATATTACAATAAAATAAAGACAAACTCTCAACGAACATAAGCCGGAGCGTGCTTCTCTACAAAGGAAAAGCTACAAAGATACTACTTCTGTGTTTTTTATTATGATTCATGCTTAGTAATGTGTTTTAAAAAACGATTTCAATTAGGAAACTGTATACGTATTTATAATGATCAAAATATTTTCAGATATCATAGTCACCGGACGACGTAGATATACGTATCTGATAATTAATGCACGCTGTTCTAACCATTTACAGCGCGCGTTAGAATGTATCTCCTTGGTGCTATCCTAACAATACAACTATCAATGTCCCAATTGTCCAACTGAACGAAACGTACCATTAGGTAGAGATATTTTAAGAAGAGCAGAACTTACCAGTTGGTAGAGAGCAATTTGAAGTACCGCTTACCATACCATTCATGTCTATCTCTAAGAATTTGCCATTTCTTCTAAACAACTTGATTGTTCTCATTACAACCAACTTCTTCGCAGAAAAGTCCACCTTGACGCCATGTGACTGCAACGGCTTAGCAGGCTTGGAAGCAACTGCACCAATCAAAACGACGATGGTTAGGGACAGGATTTAGGACTGTGAACAAAAAGGACAGCTTTTAGACAGACACTTAATATGGCAATGAATTGGGTTGGTGCAATACAAATATCAGCCGAGTAAAAACAAACAAACAAACAAACAACTAATCAATGAAAAAACCAAAAGTATCTTAACGGGTAACGTGCATGACCACCTAGTAGCTAGGCAGAAAGTTACTATCTGCACCAACAGGACACGAAGCAATTTTTACGCAAATTTCAGAATATGACCTAAACTTTCTGAGAATCCTTACGATGGCACTGAGTTTCATTACTAGTTTGATTTCTTAGTTCTTATTCGTCCTACCTTCTTCATTGATATATAGCAACCTGGCTGCATGATTGGTTATACAAAGTTGTCTTGATCTCCAAAAGTTAATATATCTTTGGCTTTCTGTGGTATGGTTAGTAGCTTTACCATGGTCAATTTATATATACTTTGCCGGCTTTGATAAAAATATTTTGGTGAGGTAATCAGATGGAGGAACTAAAACTATTATTACTATCATTACTATTATAACTATTATTACTATTAAGAAATTATGATTTATTACAGTACTATCCATTCACAAACTGACTAGTATATAGTCTGAAATCCCCGTGTATGTTTCGTCCAACTCAAAGGATTCATCAGAGCCGGGAAATATTATGCATTGTATAAAATGGTATCGTGTATCCAAGAAGATTGTATTTGAAGTCAAATATATTTATTTCTCATTGAAGCATAATAGGTTGTTTGAATTTTATATCAACATATAACAAATAAATAAAGACTAAAATACATAAGAAATTTATCCTTAGAATGATCATGATATTGACGATTTTGGTCAACACCCACGGGTTTTTCACAATAGATTTAAAAACTGCGTGGTGATAATTCCAATCCCTTTCACAAATGCATCAAAATGTCAAACATTTGAGCAATTTATATATTATATTTTTAAAATTGCATATCCATATTAAAAAGTTAAATTAATGCGGAATATCTAAAATAAAGAGAACATACTCTCCACTAGTATATATTTAAAAATCCATCACTAAACGAACATTTTACAATCTATTTTTGCAAGAAATATACACAAACACAAAAGACTGCATTTGTAGCTGAACCAACTTTTTTGAATTCAGTACACGATGTTTAAAATGGTACTGCTTTAGTTAGTTATAGCTAGCCTCTTTCAATTCCCTCCTTTGACTTCCTCTGTAACAGTTTTATTGTATCTTCATTCCCTGCCCCGTGACTATAAGAGATGCTTGCGTAGGATGCTGGGTTATGTATTCATTGTATTTGTTTCCCGCGGGGAACTCCTGTTTTCGTGCTTTGGACTTCCTTTGTTATTTTTTATTAAATATGTCCCCATCGCCGGAGACTTGTGATTTCAGAGGTGTTTATAAAAACAAAGTTTAATATATTCCATTATGCTTTTTTCATGATAGTATTAACATTTACACGCTGAAACTTCTTGATACAGTTAACTTAGTGTGACGTACAGGTGGCCACTTCTAAACTATTTTCAGACATTTAGCTACGCCTCGTTTAATGTGCACGTTACAGACAAACAGTTAATACATATTGTAGCAGTATAGATCGTTATCAAAATACAGACAGGTTTTAATAGCTATTAAGAGAAGCCGTATTTTATCGTGTAATAGTTTTTTAAACTATTCAATATTTTGATATGAATTTAGCTCATCGCAAGGTAGAATATAAAGTGTACAATGTAAAGCACAAAACAAGCTTGTATGGCATGGCAGTGAATATTGATTGCGGAAATAATGCGGTTTCATTGCATTATTCATTGTTTCATTTAGATATTCCGCATTTTTTACCTTTTTAATATGGATATGCAATTTTAAAAATATAATATAGAAATTGCTCAAATGTTTGACATTTTGATGCATTTGTGAAAGGGATTGGAATTATCACCACGCAGTTTTTAAATCTATTGTGAAAAACCCGTGGGTGTTGACCAGAATCGTCAATATTAATATCATGCATGATTTGATTCTAAGTATAATTTTCTTATGTATTTTAGTCTTTATTTATTTTAGTCTTTATGTATTTTAGTCTTTATTTATTCTAGTCTTTATTTGTTATATGTTGATATAAAATTCAAACAACCTATTATATTATCCTTCAATGAAAAATAAATAAATAAATTTGACTTCAAATACAATCTTCTTGGAAACACGATACCATTTTATACAATGCATACTATTTCCCGGCTCTGATGAATCCTTTGAGTTGGACGAAACATGAAGATTACAGACTATATACTTTATTTTTTATATATAGAGATTACAGTATTAAAAGGATTATTATTCATTAAAGTCTGTCTGAAGATCGCGTAAGCGTGAAACTCCGAGTAACAGAAAAAGTGATTTCTTGTCATTAATCAATAATATTTTACGTTATCCTAGTGTTTATCAGGTAGTATTTGTTTTCATGACGGCATTTAGAAATAAGTTCTGATCTTTTGTTGAGTAGATTGGTTTTGTTGGCTTTAATAATGTTGAGTTTTTCTGCTAAGAATAAGTTGCATTTCTTGGATATGTTGTTGTAGGCTTTTGCTGAAGTGATGACTGACCATTTGATGTTGTAGTTTTTCTTGATATCTTTGAGTTTCCAGATGTGTTTTGATAGTTCAGTGCTGTTGGCGTATTTTCTATTTCGAAATGATTTGTGTTGAGTGTATCGTTGTTTGAATGTTCCTTCTGTCAGTCCGATGTAGTTTTTAGCTGGTGTGTCGTCTTCTATGGTTACTTGTGGGTTATACACTATGCTGGTTGTGAGGCAGTTTTTTTTTCCGGCAGTTGCAATCGTTCTGTGAAGAGGTTGTGGGGTTGTTGTTGATTATTGTCTTGTTGTGCTTGTTGATAATGCTGGTCATGTTTTCCATGCAACTGTAACTGACTTTGACGTTGTTCTTGTTAAATAGGCAGTGGAACTTGTGATTATGAGGGAAGTGCTTTAGGATGAGGTTAAGGAAGGTTTTCCCTACGTTGGTTTGTACGTTTTTGCTGAATTGAGGGTTGAACCAGATGATGTTCCTTTTTCTGTTTTTTTCTTTGTGATGTAGGTGCGTTGTGTCTATTGTATGTGAGAGTTTCGGTGAATCCGCTGTTTTTTAGTGCTGTTTCGTAGAGTGGCTTGGCTGTGTTGAATGCTTCTTCGTTGTGTGAAATGTCGGATATTCTGCGGTTGATTGCTGCGGGTAGTTGTTTAATTATGGAAGGCGGATGATTGGATTTCGTGTTGATGTAAAGTGGCTCGTCGTTTGCCTTTCTGTAAGGGTAGAATGTGACGTCAAGGTAGTTTACTGCTTTCAGGTTGGTTTGTATGGTGATATATTGAGGCCGTGTTTCTTAAACTGTCTTGTTATGTCCTTTCTTATTCTTTCTGCTTGTGGTCCAGTCGTGTTCTTAAAGATGGCAAGTCCGTCGTCCCTGTATAGTCCTATGTTGTCCTTTCCGTATTTGTCGCATAAGTTGTTGAGAATAAATAGTCCAACTAGTTCGCATACTTCTGCTCCGTCGTAGCTTCCCATCGTGACGTCAAACATGTTGTTGTTGTCTTTCTTTATCCAGGCGTTACAGTTGTCAAATAGGAGGGATTTTCTAGCGTGCATGATGATGTCGATGTCTTGTTTGGTGATATTACTGTGTTTCTTGGCGAAGTCGATTGGCGAAGTCGATTGCATTTGAGTAACAGAAAAAGTGATGTCTTGTCATTAATCCACCATCTATAACGCTCTACATTTTAATGAATTGAGCACTTTACCGTCAGTATAGACATATCCACATATATAACCCGCTCCTGTGAAACACCAGTCGAGCACTTTCGTCGAAACTACAACAAGCAAAGATGGAACCGATAAGATTTAACTACTCTATGAAGAATATTCCTATACCGTCAAGAAATACTTACCTGAAAAGCCTAATAGAAAAAATCGAAAGCGTTATCAAGTAAGATCAGAACTTATTTCTAAAGTCGTCATGAAAACAAATACTACCTGATAAACACTAGGATAACGTAAATTATCGCACCTCGATAGAACAATAGCCCTATTGTAAATATATAACAATACTCTAATTATACACCACAACAATAGATCGATTACACTTCAATTATAGCGCCTCAGGTATATATAGATTACAGTAAAGGACTATTATTCATTAAAGTCTGTCTGAAGATCGCGTAAGCGTGAAACTCCCAGTAACAGAAAAAGTGATGTCTTGTCATTAATCCACCTACAATCTATAACGCTCTACATTTTAATGTATTGAGCACTTTATCGTCAGTATAGACATATCCACAAATATATATATATATATATATATATATATATATATATATATATATATATATATATATATATATATATATATTAGTGCCATTATTCTGTTCTAATATTTAATTTGTTATCGATTCTCTACAGACAAATGCTGTTGAAGAGGCGTTGTTTTTCGAAACGACCAATAATAGTTGGTATACTTTTGCATCATTCAATTTCTATCGTCGAGTGATTTACGATACGGTTGTTGGCATGGAGAACAACGGAAAGATGCGATCTGGAGCTGTGACCAACACACAGAAAAACACATTTGAGTTCCTCGAAATACCTCTTAATCTTAAATTCTCTAGCTCTTAGACGCTTAGACGCTTAGACAAATGACGCATCACACATGTGCCGAATGTAATGCAAATGAATTCAAACTATATAGGTTACCTCATTTGTATTAGATTCTGCACACGTGAGATGCAACGTATAAACTAGGTCTTAGTTTCAAACACATGCCATTGTGGATTTGTTCACGTTTGTCAAATTGATTAAAGTGTATTCTGACTTGAACTGTTGGTTTTGTTTCTGTAGTTTTTATCTTTAGTTCACACTTTTTCTTCGAAAGTTAAGCAAACTTCAAACTTGACTCAAAATTAAAATAAGGAGGAAGGAGAAACTAGCTAGATTGAGAAGGGGGCGTTTAACCTTGTATGCTCCTTAGCTTGAAAAGTGTTTTCAAGAGGGATGTGAAAAAATATTTCAAGTTTCCATTTCCATTTTGATACAGATACATCCCATTAAGCGAGCCGCTAATTTTAATGAAATGCCGAATTGTAAGCCCTGTCGACATCACCTGGAACTGCGTGCCCTACTAATAGTCAAACAGTGTGTGAGTGGGGAGTGACGGGATCTCCGGTCTAACGTCCTTATACGAGAAGACATGAAGGTTTAATGTTTTCAGATGTAATTACAAATACAGCACCTACTCCTCAATAATTTGAGACCCTGACTACGGTCGTGTCACGAACCACGCACGATACTACTGAGTCTGCCGCTTAACTAACTAAGCCCATCGGTTGACGGTTGAACTACATTTTGCAACAAAATATTTATCGCAATACTTTACAAGTTGTTTTTAATTTCCCTGTCTAAAATAAATACGAAAATTGGACCGTTGTTGTGGTAACGGGGAAAATATCACATCTGTCTTAATTCTTAATTCTTATTATTATATGGCTACAATAGTACGCGCGCTCTTAATGGCTGATTTCCGGTCTGATATTTTCCCATATCAGACCGTTACCATGACAACGGTCCAATTTTCGTATTTTTTTCAGACCAGGAAATTAAAAAACAACTTGTAAAGTATTGCAATAAATATTTTGTTAAAGTTTTGCCTTTTCATACCTGCAAAGTGTTTTTTAGACAGTTTAGTGTGTGTTTAATGTATTTTTATTCATTCAACAATGAAAGATTCGGCGATAAAATATTTGAAATTTCGTACATCGCTAAGTTAAAAAGCCATATAATAAACGATTTATTAACCTCGCTTGTTGTTGAATGATGCAAAAGTATACCAACTATTATTGGTCGTTTTAGACAGACACTTAATATGGGAATAAATTGGGTTGGTGCAATACAAATATCAGCCGAGTAAAATCAAACAAACTAACAAACAACTAATCAATGAAAAAAACAAAAGTATCTTAACGGGTAACGTGCATGACCACCTAGTAGCTAGGCAGAAAGTTGCTTATCTGCACCAACAGGACACGAAGCAATTTTTAAGGAAATTTTCAAGTTTTCAGAATATGTCCTAAACTTTTTTTACAATCAGAATCCTTACGATGGCACTGAGTTTCATTACTAGTTTGATTTCTTAGTTCTTATTCGTCCTACCTTCTTCATTGATATATAGCAACCTGGCTGCATGATTGGTTATACAAAGTTGTCTTGATCTCCAAAAGTTGATATCTCATTGGCTTTCTGTGGTATGGTTAGTAGCTTTACCATGGTCAATTTATATATATTTTGCTTTGATAAAAACATTTAGGTGAGGCAATCACATGGAGGAACTAAAACTAGAAAATGTAAAGAAATTATGCGTTCTAATTCATAAGGCATGCATCTGGTGATGGGTGTGTACATGTTGTTTTCGACCAAGAAACTTGTTGAGGTAAAATGAAATACCGATTGTAAAGGTATTCTATTTAACTATTTGCTCTCTCAATTTATTGCAGTACTTTATAAGCTGACTAGTATATAGTCTGTAATCTTCGTGCATGTTTCGTCCAGCTCAAAGGATTCATCAGAGCCGGGAAATAGTATGCATTGTATAAAATGGTATCGTGTATCCAAGAAGATTGTATTTGAAGTCAAATTTATTTATTTATTTTTCATTGAAGGATAATATAATACGTTGTTTGAATTTTATATCAACATATAACAAATAAAGACTAAAATAAATAAAGACTAAAATACATAAGAAAATTATACTTAGAATCAGATCATGCATGATATTAATATTGACGATTTTGGTCAACACCCAAGGGTTTTTCACAATTGATTTAAAAACTGCGTGGTTATAATTCCAATCCCTTTCACAAATGCATCAAAATGTCAAACATTTGAGCAATTTATATATTGTATTTTTAAAATTGCATATCCATATTAAAAAGGTAAAAAATGCGGAATATCTAAAATAAAGAGAACATACTCTCCAAAAGTATAAATCTAATAGTCCCTCACTAAACGGACATTTTACAAATTTTTTCTAAATTTATTTTTGCAAGAAATATCCACAAACACAAAAGACTGAATCGTAGCTGAACCTACTTTTTTGAATTGAGTATATGTTGTTTAAAATACTACTGCTTTAGTTAGTTATATAGCTACAATCTTGGCACAAATTAGTGAGACACTTTTACGGTTTTCTCTATTTTGACCTTTACCTATACATTTTCAGGTATAATCCTCCCCTCCCCCTCCACACCATGTTGGTTTTCAGTTAACATGTTTCCTTGATGACTGCCAGGCCAACATTGTGTAGTGGGGGGAGGGGTGAGTGGCTTTAACAACAAATTTAGGCCCCAAAAGCACGCGCATTACGGTATAAGACTAATGTCCCATTTTCAAAGCAGTTGTCTCAATTAGTTTTTGCCGAGATTGTAGCCTCTTTCGCAGACAACTACTTTCCCTCCTTTGACTTTCTCTATAAAGGTTTAATTGAATCTGGCCCCATCGCCGGAGACTTGTGATTTCAGAGGTGTTTAAAAACAAAGTTTAATATATTCCATTATGTTTTTTTTTCATGATAATATTAGCATTTACATGCTGAAACTTCTTGCTACAGTTAACTTAGTGCACGTACAGGTAGCCACTTCTAAACTATTTTCAGACATTTAGCTACGCCTCGTTTAAGGTGCACGTTACAGACAAACAGGTTATACATATTGTAGATACAGATCGTTATCAAAATACAAACAGACTTAAATAGCTATTAAGATAAGGCGTATTTTATCGTGTAATAGTTTTTTAAACTATTCAATACTTTGATATGAATTTAGCTCATCTCAAGGTAGAATATAAAATTACAATGTAAAGCACAAAACGGGCTTGCATGGCATGGCAATGAATATTAATTGCGAAAATAATGCACGTACGGACCAGCTAACCTGTACAAACACGTACGGACCAGCTACTCGAAACATCACAACAAAAATGGCCTTTAAATTAAAAAGAGTTGGTCATATGATAAAAAATAGTCAATAAGTACTTATTACTGCACGTCGGTTGTAACGATTTAAAAAAGACATTTTATTGTCAAGTGATGCGCATTGTTAAATATATAACACAGAGGCTATAGACAGCCTTAAGTTTACTGTAATTGCATTTTTATAAATCCTTTAAGATGCCTTTGCCAATAGGGATAAAAGTATGGATGACTGAGGACGTATGTTAAAAAACGATTTCAACAATTTTTGGTATCTTCTAGTGTATCGAAACGGAAGAGCCTATCCCTTTTCGTATACGCACATATAGCCGTGTTCTTTCGGGGTTTTTTTAATGTCGTATCTCTCAAAAGGACTGAAAATCATTTGTGTCAGAAAAGGGATTTACTGCACAGCACGGCCCATATAGTAAAGAAGAACTTAGAAATTAATGAAACTGTGATTAGCAATCCACAAAAACGTTAGGATATGTTGTATACTTCACTGGACTTCAATAAATGACATTATTTCAAATACAATTTCAGTCCATCTGCATTTTCAGAAATTTAACTTATTTATTTTTATAAGCCATGGATAAGTGCGACTCTAACCAAACTCAGTGATTCGTAACAAGTGTTTTGTTTTGACACATGTACAAGTGTACTGATAACTCGACGTTAACTCACGTCATCTTGACATCACTTCATTTTGCTCACATGATCTAGAGTGATGAAATAAAAATGGGGGAAAATACTTATTTGTATGTGTGTTATTTATATACTTTTATTATTTGATTACAGAAGCGTTGTAGTTCCGTCATGCATCCTCGTTACATACCCAACGTGCAGTAACGATTATTTTCGGCACCGATGCAATGAAACCGCATTATTTCCGCAATTAATATTCATTGCCATGCCATGCAAGCCCGTTTTGTGCTTTACATTGTAAATTTTATATTCTACCTTGAGATGAGCTAAATTCATATCAAAATATTGAATAGTTTAAAAAACTATTACACGATAAAATACGCCTTATCTTAATAGCTATTTAAGTCTGTTTGTATTTTTATAACGATCTGTATCTACAATATGTATAACCTGTTTGTCTGTAACGTGCACATTAAACGAGGCGTAGCTAAATGTCTAAAAATAGTTTAGAAGTGGCTACTTGTACGTGCACCAAGTTAATTCTAGCAAGAAGTTTCAGCATGTAAATGTTAATATTGTCATGAAAAAAGCATAATGGAAGATTTTAAACTTTGTTTTTAAACACCTCTGAAATCACAAGTCTCCGGCGATGGAGCCAGATTCAATTAAACCTTTATAGAGCAAGTCAAAGGAGGGAAAGTAGTTGCCTACGAAAGAGGCTAGCTATAACTAACTAAAGCAGTAGTATTTTAAACAACATATACTCAATTCAAAAAAGTTGGTTCAGCTACGATTCAGTCTTTTGTGTTTGTGTATATTTCTTGCAAAAATAAATATAGAAAAAATGTGTAAAATGTCCTTTTAGTGAGGGACTATTAGATTTATACTTTTAGAGAGTATGTTCTCTTTATTTTAGATATTCCGCATTTTTTACCTTTTTAATATGGATATGCAATTTTAAAAATACAATATATAAATTGCTCAAATGTTTGACATTTTGATGCATTTGTGAAAGGGATTGGAATTATCACCACGCAGTTTTTAAATCTATTGTGAAAAACCTGTGGGTGTTGACCAAAATCGTCAATATTAATATCATGATCATTCTAAGGATAATTTTCTTATGTATTTCAGTCTTTATATATTTGTTATATTTTGATATAAAATTCAAACAACCTATTATCCTTCAATGAAAAATAAATAAATAAATTTGACTTCAAATACAATCTTCTTGGATACACGATACCATTTTATACAATGCATACTATTTCCCGGCTCTGATGAATCCTTTGAGTTGGACGAAACATACACGAAGATTACAGACTATATACTAGTCAGTTTATAAATAGAAAAGTATTGCAATAAATTGAAAGAACACATAGTTAAATAGAATACCTTTCCAATCGGTATTTCATTTTACCTCAACAAGTTTCTTGGTTGAAAACAACATGTACACACCCATCACCAGATGCATGCCTTATGACTTAGAACACATAATTCTTTACATTTTCTAGTTTTAGTTCCTCCATGTGATTGCCTCACCTAAATGTTTTTATCAAGGCAAAGTATATATAAATTGACCATGGTAAAGCTACTAACCATACCACAGAAAGCCAAAGATATATCAACTTTTGGAGATCAAGACAACTTTGTATAACCAAGCATGCAGCCAGGTTGCTATATATCAATGAAGAAGGTAGGACGAATAAGAACTAAGAAATCAAACTAGTAATGAAACTCAGTGCCATCGTAAGGATTCTGATTGTAAAAAAAGTTTAGGACATATTCTGAAAACTTGAAAATTTCCTTAAAAATTGCTTCGTGTCCTGTTGGTACAGATAAGCAACTTTCTGCCTAACTACTAGGTAGTCACGTTACCCGTTAAGATACTTTTGTTTTTTTCATTGATTAGTTGTTTGTTAGTTTGTTTGTTTTTACTCGGCTGATATTTGTATTGCACCAACCCAATTCATTCCCATATTAAGTGTCTGTCTAAAAGCTGTCCTTTTTGTTCACAGTCTTTAATCCTGTCCCTAACCATCGTCGTTTTTATTGGTGCGGTTGCTTCCCAGCCTGCTAAGCCGTTGCAGTCACATGGCGTCAAGGTGGACTTTTCTGCGAAGAAGTTGGTTGTAATGAGAACAATCAAGTTATTTAGAAGAAATGGCAAATTCTTAGAGATAGACATGAATGGTATGGTAAGCGGTACTTCAAATTGCTCTCTACCAACTGGTAAGTTCTGCTCTTCTTAAAATATCTCTACCTAATGGTACGTTTCGTTCAGTTGGACAATTGGGACATTGATAGTTGTATTGTTAGGATAGCACCAAGTAGATACATTCTAACGCGCGCTGTAAATGGTTAGAACAGCGTGCATTAATTATCAGATACGTATATCTACGTCGTCCGGTGACTATGATATCTGAAAATATTTTGATCATTATAAAAACAGTTTCCTAATGAAAATCGTTTTAATACATTACTATGCATGCATGTATCATAATAAAAAGCACAGAAGTAGCATCTTTGTAGCTTTTCCTTTGTAGAGAAGCACGCTCCTATGTTTGTTGAGAGTTTGTCTTCATTTTATTGTAATACTTCCATGTACTTATTGAGAGCCAAACAAAATGAGTGTTACATCGTGATTGCATCATCGTCAAAATAGATGTTTGCAAGAGAAAGATTTCGGTCCAGTTCGGGCACACAATGTTTGCCATTTTCTTGTGTTTACAAACGTCTATGGTGCGGTTATAATCAACGGCCGAGCCTTAATTATTTGTTAATTAATGATAATACAATAAAACAGATATTAATGAATTGGAAATGTCTTGTTTTATTAGTATCGATGGAGATGATTTCAGTTGGTCTAGCTGGTGTCAAGATGATAAAAGGTGTGGCCAGCGGTCGATACATGGCAATGGACAAGTACGGCAGCATCTACTCTACGGTAAGATATATAGAGAGCACATGAATATACGCCGTTCACTGTGATAGAGGACATTTTCTAATAACCAGTGTTTAATGCTTATGAGTTTGTTAATATGCTAATTATCTTCATTCCATCTCACCAAATGTTTACTATCGTGTTACTGCATTTTGTTGTGAATTGGAAAATATTTCTTTTGCTTTTAAAGTAAAACAACTTGTTAATGGCTAAACCGTATTTAAAGAGCATAACGTAAAGATCCGAGCTGAGAACATTTTCCCAATAAAAATCAGGGAGGGATCAAAAAGCGTTTTTAGGCAGATTAGTAAAGGATCGTAGTGAAATTATTATAAATTGTGTCCTAATGATATACAGATTATTAGCATATTAATATATATATATATATTAGTGCCATTATTCTGTTCTAATATTTAATTTGTTATCGATTCTCTACAGACAAATTCTGTTGAAGAGGCGTTGTTTTTCGAAACGACCAATAATAGCTGGTATAATTTTGCATCATTCAATTTCTATCGTCGAGTGATTTACGATACGGTTGTTGGCATGGAGAACAACGGAAAGATGCGATCTGGAGCTGTGACCAACACACAGAAAAACACATTCGAGTTCCTCGAAATACCTCTTAATCTTAAATGCTCTAGCTCTTAGACTTAGGACAAATGACGCATGACACATGTGCTGAATGTAATGCAAATTAATTCAAACTATATAGGTTACCTCATTTGTATTAGATTCTGCACACGTGAGATGCAACGTATAAACTAGGTCTTAGCGAGTTCAAACACAATTGTGGATTTGTTCACGTTTGTTTGATTAAAGTGTATTCTGACTTGAACTGTTGGTTTTGTTTCTGTGTTGCAATTTTTTTTTATCTTTAGTTCACACTTTTTCTAAGAAAGTTGAGCAAACTTCAAACTTAACTGAAAATTAAAATACGGAGGAAGGAGAAACTAGCTAGATAAAGTGTCATCCTGTATATCAATACACTGAGCAGTATCTACTCAGCCGTTTTTGCAGTTTGGGATATGTTGTATACGCCACTGGGCTTCGATAAATGACATTATTTCAAATACCATTTCATTCTGTATGCATTTTTAGAAATTCACAAAGCCATAGGTTCTGCTAGCCCCCGTTGCAGACGTCTTTATGTTGTTCGCTCCTCTCCCCCCGTCCAGTGCAACGGAGGCTATAGACAGCCTTGAAATTTGCTGTGATTGCGTTTTTACAAATCCTTTATGATGCCAATAGGGATAAAAGTATGGATGACTGAGGACTTTAAAAAAAAAACGATTTGATATATTTTCGGGTTTAAATTTTAAATTTAGAATTTCAACAATTTTTGGTATCTTCTAGTGTATCGAAAAGGAAAAGCCTATATATCCCTTTTTATATACGCACATATAGCCATGTTCTTTCGGGTTTTTTAATGTCGTATCTCTTAAAAGGACTGAAAATCATTTGTGTCACGCGCCTTTTGTGGCAGAAAATGGATTTACTGCACAGCACGGCCCATATAGTGAAGAAGAACTTAGAAATTAATGAAACTGTGGTTAGCAATCCACAAAAACGTTAGGATATGTTGTATACTTCACTGGACTTCAATAAATGACATTATTTCAAATACAATTTCAGTCCATCTGCATTTTCAGAAATTTGATTTATCTATTTTTATAAGCCATTGATAAGTGCGACTCTAACCAAGCTCATTGATTCGTAACAAGTGTTTTGTTTTGACACATGTAATTAAAAGTCTACTGATAACTCGAATTTGACTGACGTTATCTTGACATCGACTTCATTTTGATCACATGATCTAGAGTGATGAAATAAAAATGGAGGAAAATACTTATTTGTATGTGTGTTATTTATATACTTTTATTATTTGATTACAGAAGCGTTGTAGTTCCGTCATGCATCCTCGTTACATACCCAACGTGCAGTAACGATTATTTTCAGCACTGATGCAATGAAACCGCATTATTTCCGCAATTAATATTCATTGCCATGCCATGCAAGCCCATTTTGTGCTTTGCATTGTAAACTTTACATTCTATATACCTTGAGATGAGCTAAATTTATATCAAAATGATAAATAGTTTAAAAAACTATTACACGATAAAATACACTTTCTGTTAATAGCTATTAAAGTCTGTTTGCATTTTGATAACGATCTGTATCTACAACCTGTATAACTGCCGTACCCCATAATTTATTTCGGTCTCAGATTGCAGATTCAGATCTCCTTCTGACAACGTTTTTTGAAATATGTATAACCTGTTTGTCTGTAACGTGCATATTAAACGAGGCGTAGCTAAATGTCTAAAAATAGTTTAGAAGTGGCTACCTGTACGTGCACCAAGTTAATTCTAGCAAAGAGTTTCAGCATGTAAATGCTAATACTATCATGAAAAAAACCATAATGGAATATATTAAACTTTGATTTTAAACACCTTTGAAATCGAAAGTCTCCGGCGATGGGGCCAGATTCAATTAAACCTTTATAGAGCAAGTCAAAGGAGGCAAAGTAGTTGTCTGCGAAAGAGGCTAGCTATAACTAACTAAAGCAGGCAGTAATATTTAAAACATCATATAGAGTCCATATACTCAATTCAAAAAAGTTGGTTCAGCTACGATTCAGTCTTTTGTGCACGTGTATATTTCTTGCAAAAATAAATATAGAAAAAATGTGTAAAATGTCAGTTTAGTGAGGGACTATTAGATTTCTACTTTTAGAGAGTATGTTCTCTTTATTTTAGATATTCCGCATTTTTTACCTTTTTAATATGGATATGCAATTTTAAAAATACAATATATAAATTGCTCAAATGTTTGACATTTTGATGCATTTGTGAAAGGGATTGGAATTATCACCACGCAGTTTTTAAATCTATTGTGAAAAACCCGTGGGTGTTGACCAAACTCGTCAATATCAATATCATGATCATTCTAAGGATAATTTTCAGTCATTTTTAATGTATTTCAGTCTTTATATATTTGTTATATGTTGATATAAAATTCAAACAACCTATTATCCTCCAATGAAAAATAAATAAATAAATTTGACTTCAAATACAATCTTCTTGGATACACGATACCATTTTATACAATGCATACTATTTCCCGGCTCTGACGAATCCTTTGAGTTGGACGAAACATGCACGAAGATTACAGACTATATACTAGTCAGTTTATAAATAGAAAAGTACTGCAATAAATTGAGAGAACAAATAGTTAAATTGAATTCCTTTACAATCGGTATTTCATTTTACCTCAACAAGTTTCTTGGTTGAAAACAACATGTACACACCCATCACCAGATGCATGCCTTATGACTTAGAACACATAATTTCTTTACATTTTCTAGTTTTAGTTCCTCCATGTGATTGCCTCACCTAAATGTTTTTATCAAGGCAAAGTATATATAAATTGACCATGGTAAAGCTACTAACCATACCACAGAAAGCCAAAGATATATCAACTTTTGGAGATCAAGACATCTTTGTATAACCAAGCATGCAGCCAGGTTGCTATATATCAATGAAGAAGGTAGGACGAATAAGAACTAAGAAATCAAACTAGTAATGAAACTCAGTGCCATCGTAAGGATTCTGATTGTAAAAAAAGTTTAGCACATATTCTGAAAACTTGAAAATTTCCTTAAATATTGCTTCGTGTTCTGTTGGTGCAGATAAGCAACTTTCTGCCTAGCTACTAGGTAGTCACGTTACCCGTTAAGATACTTTTGTTTTTTCATTGAATAGTTGTTTGTTAGTTTGTTTGTTTTTACTCGGCTGATATTTGTATTGCACCAACCCAATTCATTGCCAATAAGTGTCTGTCTAAAAGCTGTCCTTTTTGTTCACAGTCCTTAATCCTGTCCCTAACCATCGTCGTTTTTATTGGTGCGGTTGCTTCCCAGCCTGCTAAGCCGTTGCAGTCACATGGCGTCAAGGTGGACTTTTCTGCGAAGAAGTTGGTTGTAATGAGAACAATCAAGTTATTTAGAAGAAATGGCAAATTCTTAGAGATAGACATGAATGGTATGGTAAGCGGTACTTCAAATTGCTCTCTACCAACTGGTAAGTTCTGCTCTTCTTAAAATATCTCTACCTAATGGTACGTTTCGTTCAGTTGGACAATTGGGACATTGATAGTTGTATTGTTAGGATAGCACCAAGTAGATACATTCTAACGCGCGCTGTAAATGGTTAGAACAGCGTGCATTAATTATCAGATACGTATATCTACGTCGTCTGGTGACTATGATATCTGAGAATATTTTGATCATTATAAAAACAGTTTCCTAATGAAAATCGTTTTAATACATTACTATATATGCATGCATGTATCATAATAAAAAGCACAGAAGTAGCATCTTTGTAGCTTTTCCTTTGTAGAGAAGCACGCTCCTATGTTTGTTGAGAGTTTGTCTTCATTTTATTGTAATACTTCCATGTACTTATTGAGAGCCAAACAAAATGAGTGTTACATCGTGATTGCATCATCGTCAAAATAGATGTTTGCAAGAGAAAGATTTCGGTCCAGTTCGGGTACACAATGTTTGCCATTTTCTTGTGTTTACAAACGCCTGTGGTGCGGTTATAATCAACGGCCGAGCCTTAATTATTTGTTAATTAATGATAATACAATAAAACAGATATTAATGAATTGGAAATGTCTTGTTTTATTAGTATCGATGGAGATGATTTCAGTTGGTCTAGCTGGTGTCAAGATGATAAAAGGTGTGGCCAGCGGTCGATACATGGCAATGGACAAGTACGGCAGTATCTACTCTACGGTAAGATCTATACTGAGAGTATATGAATATACGGCGTTCCCTGTGATAGGAAATTTTCTCAGTGTTTGATGCTTATGAGTTTGTTAATATGCTTATTATCTTCATTCCATCTCACCAAATGTTTACTATCGTGTTACTGCACTTTGCTGTGAATTGGAAAATATTTCTCTTGTTTTTAAAGTAAAACAACTAATGGTTAAAGCGTATTTAAAGAGCATAACGTACATAGTCGTTTGCAAAAATTCTGACCCCATCAATGTATATCGGGTGCATTGTGGGTAATGTTTATTTCTGCCTATGAGTGCTTTCATGCGCTCTTGTCACTACCAGAACCATTCATAATACTTCATTGATGCTTACTGCTTGTCATTCAATGAATTCTGAAAAATTTAGAGCGTTTTAAGGCAGAATTACCCATATAACTATATACCTATATACTTATATACCTATAGGGTGAGAATTTTTGCAAACCTCTGTATATATATAATATACAGTTTTAGTATATTCAACATTTTAACAAAAAAAAAATACATGTATCATACGCCGGAATTCCAGAAAACAAACCTAATGGCTTTTTCAAAGTGTACTTGTGGATATCACTAGTGCAGAACTGCCAGACTATTGTATATATCATTGTCAAGTGTATTTTATGCCTGAGTGAATTATTAGTCTGACAATCAATAAATAGTCAATCAGTAAATAAATACATATTAAACAAACAGATAAAAAAATAGATCTATTTCTACAGTGCTAAAATCGACTGCTTCTCCTTTGTGCCATTATTCTGTTCTAATATTTAATTTGTTATCGATTCTCCACAGACAAATGGTGTCGAAGAGGCGTTGTTTTTCGAAACGACCAATAATGGTTGTTCAACTTTTGCATCATTCAATTTCTATCGTCGAGTGATTTACGATACGGTTGTTGGCATGGAGAACAACGGAAAGATGCGATCTGGAGCTGTGACCAACACACAGAAAAACACATTCGAGTTCCTCGAAATACCTCTTAATCTTAAATGCTCTAGCTCTTAGACGCTTAGACAAATGACGCATCACACATGTGCCGAATGTAATGCAAATGAATTCAAACTATATAGGTTACCTCGTTTGTATTAGATTCTGCACACGTGAGATGCAACGTATAAACTAGGTCTTAGTTTCAAACACAATTGTGGATTTGTTCACGTTTGTCAAATTGATTAAAGTGTATTCTGACTTGAACTGTTGGTTTTGTTTCTGTAGTTTTTATCTTTAGTTCACACTTTTTCTTCGAAAGTTAAGCAAACTTCAAACTTAACTCAAAATTAAAATAAGGAGAAAGGAGAAACTAGCTAGATTGAGAAGGGGGCGTTTAACCTTGTATGCTCCTAGCTTGAAAAGTGTTTTCAAGAGGGATGTGAAAAAATATTTCAAGTTTCCATTTCCATTTTGATACAGATACATCCCATTAAGCAAGCCGCTAATTTTAATGAAATGCTGAATTGTAAGCCCTGTCGACATCAACGGGAACTGCGTGCCCTACTAATAGTCAAACAGTGTGTGAGTGGGGAGTGACGGGATCTCCGGTCTAACGTCCTTATACGAGAAGACATGAAGGTTTAATGTTTTCAGATGTAATAACAAATACAGCACCTCCTCAATAATTTGAGACCCTGACTTCGGTCTTGTCACGAACCACGCACGATACTACTGAGTCTGCCGCTTAACTAACTAAGCCCATCGGTTGGCGGTTGAACTACATTTTGCAACAAAATATTTATTGCAATACAAGTTGTTTTTAATATCCCTGTCTAAAATAAATACAAAATTGGACCGTTGTTGTGGTAACGGTCTGATATGGGAAATTTATCAGACCGGAAACAGCCAATCAGAGCGTGCGTACTATTGTAGCCACATAATAATTCTTAGTATCTTCTAGTGTATCGAAAAGGAAGAGCCCATCCACTTTCGTATATGCACATAGCCGTGTTCTTTCAGGGTTTTTTTAATATCTCTTAAAGGGACTGAAAATGACTTTAGCTGATGATTTAAGTCTTTGCTAGAGTTAGTGCACGTGCAGGCAGCCACTTCTAAACTATTTTTAGACATTTAGCTACGCCTCGTTGAATGTGCACGTTACAGACAAACAGGTTATACATATTGTAGATACAGATCGTTATCAAAATACAAACAGACTTAAATAGCTATTAAGAGAAGGCGTATTTTATCGTGTAATAGTTTTTTAAACTATTCAATATTTTGATATGAATTCAGCTCATCGCAAGGTAGAACATAAAGTTCACAATGTAAAGCACAAAACAGGCTTGTATGGCATGGCAATGAATATTAATTGCGGAAATAATGCGGTTTCATTGCATCAGTGCCGAAAATAATCGTTACTGCACGTTGGGTATGTAACGAGGATGCATGACGGAACTACAACGCTTCTGTAATCAAATAATAAAAGTATATAAATAACACACATACAAATAAGTATTTTCCTCCATTTTTATTTCATCACTCTAGATCATGTGAGCAAAATGAAGTCGATTTCAAGATGACGTGAGTGAACGTCGAGTTATCAGTACACTAATAACACGGTCTCTTCAAGGTACCAATATTCTCTTTTAGCAAAAATCCGGTAAAAATGACGCTGAATAACAGAATTTTTACCAAGATAATTAAAAATGGTACAAAAATGGCATTTTAAGGATTTTATTACCAGAAATGCAATTTTACATTATGCATTAAATACTTGATTACATGGTTAAAATATTGATTATAATGGCTAATTTTGCTTTGAGAGTGTACACGGTTATTTCTGTGTACATTTAGGCCTCATGGTAAAATTTCGCACGACTGCCCAATTTTGCTTTGAGAGTGTACACGGTTATTTCTGCGTACATTTAGGCCTCATGGTAAAATTTCACATGACTGCCCAATTTTGCTTTGAGAGTGTACGCGGTTATTTCTGCGTACATTTAGGCCTCATGGTAAAATTCCACACGACTGCCCAATTTTGCTTTGAGAGTGTACACGGTTATTTCTGCGTACATTTAGGCCTCATGGTAAAATTTCACACGACTGCCCAATTTTGCCTTCATTAAAAAATACTTTGAAATTAATATATTCTTTAGAAATTGACTACAGTCATTGGAATTTTGAACTGTTTCTATTGTTCGTTGATGTGTAAATTCCTAACATTTCCACGGACTGTAGTCAAATTATAAATGATAATTACATGCTGACGAGGCTGAGGTTGAGCTACCAGAATTAAAAGATATAGTTAAGGTATACATCTAATTGCAAAAACGTTGTCATATTTTTAAAAAAGGGACATTTGTTTTTAGGAATACATTAAAAAGACAAGAATCTTTCAGCCTTAGTGATCTTCTTTTGTCTTTTTAATGGATTCCTTTTCCACTAAAATACAAATGTTCTATTTCTATATGCCAACGTTTTTGTAATTAGGTGTATTTAAAAGTATATTTAAGGTCTAATAGTTGCTTGTAGGCTGTGTTAATATTCATTGTTAATACTAAAGCCATGACTTCCAGAAATTACAAGACACTTCACTTCAGGTATGTGACCAGAATACATTGCTAGATCTTTTGTAAGGGAATCCACATCTATTTTGTTGAGTTGTGGTTGCAAAAGTTCTGCTTTCCATTTGGAACACTCTGTACAAGAAAAAAAAAAAAGATATTTAATGATTATACGAAACATGGTATTTGAGACTATAGGTAGATACAACCACTGTAATAATACTGATCCCATACATGCATAATATTAAGATAGATAGGAGATATGAATTTTATCTTCGAATGTTGATAAGATATTCCATGAGTGAGCGTAGCGAACGAGTGGAATATTTTTTTAACACGAGAAGATAAAATTCATATCTCCAAGTGCACATGTAATGTTCTGTTTATTATGATAGGTAATAATATGAAATTCGTAACACCGTAAAAAATGTTGACTTAACTTTACTGACGTTTCGAGCTTTAGCCCTTCATCGGAGTGAAAAAACCTTTTACTCCGACGAAGGGCTAAAGCTCAAAACGTCAGTAAAGTTAAGTAAAGATTTTTTATGGTGTTACATATTTCATATTATTACCTATCATTTATATCAAACACCGGCGCAGCCTATACTAGTTTACTCGCTAGTTTCCATTTAAAGTTTGGTTTAAGATTGAAACAAATAAAAAATATATATTACCAAACAACGGTGTAGATTTCATATATATGTTACGTCATTGTTTTGTCACGTGATCAGGCATGTGCCACGGGCGCGCTGTCAGACTACGCACTCTTTGGACCTGGCAACAGGTCAAAATATTGTAAGCAAAGTTATACGTTTTCTCAGTAAAATTCTACTGCTAGATGTTCAAAATGCGTGTCTCAGTTCATTATTAGCCTAGAACGGATTGACGTTTGAAGAAAAAACTACATTAAAAAGTCCAAAGAGTAGTCTAGTTACTATTTCGTTCTAGGCTAGGCTATTCAACTCAAGTCTACAATCGACCGATTCATCTACAATTCTACAATTCTATGGTGCACTAGACCATTCAAAACGACTATCTGTTTTAGGATCTACGAATTCAACTGGAATTCAACTGGAATATTCAACTTTTGTGCGTGTCTTTCATCGTCCAAAATGACCGACTCGGCAAATGTTCACGGAACTCGAGGAAACTCAATGAAAACACTACAACAACTAAAGACTAAGCGATCGACTCTCAAAGGAACAATCACCAGAATAATGAATCAAATTGATCTACTTATCAAAAAGGATAGTATGGACGGCGTGAGCGAGGTAAGCTCAAAGTATAATCAATTACAAACCACTGTGAATGCATTCAAAGATGTCCATTTCAAATATCACTCTACTCTCAAAGACGAATGCGACGTTGATGAATCTCTGGAATACTACACAAGCGTTGAAATGAAAGTTTCTAACTGTTTGGCTAAGGTTAGCGAATGGATTGAGCGTCAGAAGTCAATTGTTGAAGCCTCAATCGCGGAGCAAATTTCTATTTTATCTGATGAAATAAACCCCGAAGACTCGGCCAGTAATGTTTCTTCGCACAAGTCTAAATCGCCAAAGTCTTCTAAAACGTCCCAGAAGTCAACTAGTACTACTAAATCCAGTTCAGCATCTATACGGCTACAAGTTTCAGCGAAGAGAGCGGCTTTAGAAGCAGAATCAACGACTTTGCTACGACGTCAGTCGCTAGAGATGAAAGAATGTTTACTTGACTCTGAATTTCAAAGACAACAACTGGATCAAGAAAAGGCGAGATTGTCTCTACAACAAGAGAAAGAAAGGTTAGCCTTAGAGACTGAATTGTACAAAATTCATGCTGAAGAGAAAGTTTATTTTAATGTTGAATTATCGCATGTTAATCAGTACACGACACGCCCAAACTTGTGTCGCGACAGTGGAATGATCGGAATGCAAGAAGCCATCAAAGTGCCCTCGGCAACGCGATCTGATGATTTTGCCGATGAAGAAGAGATCGAAGCAAAAGAAGTGAAAGAACCCATTTACATGTCATTTACACCGAATGAAAAAGAAAATGGAAAAATCAGCCTCAAATCTCCAAATGATTACAGCACGCCGCTCAACCCGAATGCGTCTCCATGGCAACAAACGTCAAACAAACCACCGGAAAAACAAGAAGAAAATTCTAACGATGAGTCTACGCTACCTTTTCAATGTCTAACGGAACTTCAACGATCACATCAAGAACAAAGTCTACTGATAAAGGATTTACTTCAACAACAAAAGGAACAAACTCTAACACTTTCTTTACCGCGACCAGAAATGTTGATCTTCAATGGTGATCCTGCGTCTTACTGCGAATTCATACGTGCATTTGAAAACATCATAGAAGTAAAAACTTCCAGTTCTAGTGCAAGGCTCTACTATTTGATTCAATATACAACGGGAGATGTACAGGAATTGATGCGAAGCTGTTTAACCATGAATCCAAACGAAGGCTATACTACTGCGCGAAAGCTTCTCAAAGGAAGATATGGTCAAGATTACAAAATCAGCGCTGCGTTTACTGAACGGATAAAGAAGTTCCCACCAATCAAGCCTGAAGATAATCAATCACTGCAAAGATTCTCTATTTTGATGACTAGCTGCAGAACTGCCCTTAAGGATATCGGGTACGTTAACAAATTAGATAACCCGGACTTGTATCACGTGATAATAGACAAACTGCCTATTAATTTAAAGAAGAAATTTCGTGACGTAGCTGACAACATCTCAGAAGAACAGAAGAGAGAAATTACTATTGAGGACATCACTAAGTTTATCGACAAGCAAGCGCGAGCTGCTAACCACCCGATCTTCGGAAATCTGTTTAACCACGCCCAAGAAACCAAGAATCGCAATACGAAAACCTACGAAAGTAAGCCTGTCAAAGCTTTCTTCCCGGCACCGAGAGCCGGCTCGTTTGCAACCGTCAGTGAACCTGTCACTAGTGAGCCTGTAAGTACGAAGTCTATTGAAGAAACAAAGAGCCCTACCTGCCCCATGTGTGATCTACAGGGACACTGGTTGTCTCGTTGCGGAAGTTTTAAAGCGAAGTCTGTAGAAGAAAGGTTAAAGTTCGTCAGATCAAAGGGACTTTGTGACAATTGTTTGAATTCAGGTCACGTGGCGGGGTCATGCCCAAAAAACAGCTTTTGTAAAGTTGAAAACTGTTCGCTGTCACGCAAACATTCTTCCTTTCTACACCCGAAGAACAATGAACGTAGCAAAAACAAACCAACCAACCAAGCATCAGGAGATAAAGCTCAATCAAGTTTTATCAACTCTCAGGCGCTATGTAATAGCACTGGGGCCGGCACGCCCATGACCGGTCTCTCTATCGTACCTGTAAAGGTGCGAACTACGGAAAATGATTCTTGCGTCGAAACTTACGCGTTTCTGGATCCAGGCTCTAATACGACATTCTGTACGGATCAACTGATCAATCATCTTGGAATATCAGGTGAACAAACTGAACTCTCTTTAACAACTATGAACAGTGACAATGCCATGAGGAAATGTCAGCGTGTTACTCTACAAGTGTACGACCTCGAAGAAAAGAACTGTGTTGTATTGCCTAAAGTATTCTCGTGTCCAAAGCTCCCGGTGTCTACAAAGGACATTCCACAGCAAATTGACGTTGACAGGTGGCAACACCTTGAAGGCATACAATTACCCAACATTTACTCTGATGTTGATCTGCTTATCGGCAACGATGTGGTGAAGGCTTTGGAACCAAAGCAAGTCATAGAGAGCCAAGATGGAGGACCTTACGCTGTAAGAACTGTACTAGGATGGACAATCAACGGACCGCTTGGCCGGAGAGAAACGCAAACTCACACTGCGAATCGTATACATTCTGATGTTCAACTCAACGAACAGTTTGAACAATATTGCAACATTGAATTTAATGATACGAAGCATCATGACGACACAACAGCTATGTCTCTAGAGGACAAAAGAGCTCTCCATATCATGGAAGAATCAGCAACCCTGAAAGATGGACACTACGAAGTCGCGCTTCCTTGGCGCAGTTTTCCTCCAGAACTGAGTAACAACAAGGTCATCGCTGAACAAAGACTGAATTCACTGAAGAAAAGACTCCTAAAAGACTCAACGCTACACGCAAACTACTCTAAATTCATGAAAGACCTTGAACAAAAGGGTTACTCGCAGAGAGTACCTGAAGAGAAGAAAACAGAAGGAACCAAAGCCTGGTATTTACCTCACCACCCGGTGAGTCACCCTCAGAAACCTGAGAAGACTCGGAGTGTATTTGACTGTGCTGCAAAGCACAATGGTTCTAGCCTGAACGATAAGTTGTTGCAAGGACCAGACTTGACGAATACACTCATAGGAGTGTTATCAAGATTTCGAGAAGAATCAACCGCACTGATGGCAGATATAGAGTCGATGTTTTACCAGGTTCATGTACGTTCTGAAGACAGCGACTACCTAAGGTACTTATGGTGGCCAGATGGAAATCTTGCAAAAGAACCAGAAGAATATCAGATGTGTGTGCATCTATTTGGAGGCGTATCCTCGCCTAGCTGTGCAAGTTTTGCGTTGCGAAAGACAGCAGAAGACAACAAATCGAGTTTCTCAGAAGAAGCAGTTACAACGGTGAAGCGTAATTTTTACGTGGATGACTGTTTGAAGTCTATGGACGGAGAACAGAAATCTATTCAAATCGTCAACGAACTTCGGAACCTCCTTTCACTTGGAGGCTTTCGACTTACTAAATGGTTGTCAAACTCGAAGGAAGTACTAAAGGCTATTCCAGAATCAGAAAGAGCTGGATGTGTGAGGAATCTTGATCTAGAACATTTGCCCATTGAACGTGCGCTTGGCATCCAATGGAATGTTCAATCTGACACCTTCGGATTTAAGATAACTGTGAAAGACAGACCAGCCACACGGCGTGGTCTTTTATCAATGATGAGTTCTATTTACGACCCCCTGGGATTCGTTGCTCCGTACATACTAGAAGCCAGAGCTATTATACAAGATTTGTGCAGAAAGAAATTAGATTGGGATGATGAGATACCTCAAGAAGATCTTGACCGTTGGCAACTATGGCTTCAAGAACTACCCAAATTGGAACATTTCACTATTGAACGTTGTCTCAAGCCGAAAGACTTCGGTTCTATTGCATCGTGTCAGTTGCACAATTTCTCTGATGCGTCTGAACGCGGATACGGAGCAGTTTCGTATCTAAGACTTGTCGACTGCAACGGCAAAATTCATTGTTCATTTGTACTCGGAAAGTCAAGACTAACGCCAATGAAGAAAGTTACAATCCCAAGACTCGAACTGTCAGCCGCAGCGACAGCAACCAAAGTAAGCAGCATGATTCGACGCGAATTGGATCTACCGATTGATGAAGACATCTATTGGACTGATAGTACCTGTGCTTTAGGTTACATTACAAACGAAGACAGAAGATTTAAGACATTCGTCGCAAACAAGATATCCGTAATCCACGAGAATTCACAGCCAAGCCAATGGCGCTATGTTAATACTAAGCTAAACCCAGCGGATGACGCTTCGAGGGGTTTGTCTGCTGAAGAGCTTGTAAACAATGAGAGATGGATCAAAGGTCCAGATTTCCTGTGGTCGTCAGAAGACGATTGGCCTAAATTACCTGATACAACCATCGCAGTTCAAGAGGATGATCCAGAAGTCAAAGAAGAAATAAAGGCTGTCTCCTTTGCTACAAACAGCGGGATGAACCCAATCGACAGAATGATTCACTACTACTCGTCGTGGTATCGTTTGAAGAAACACTTTGCTTGGATTTTAAGATATCGTAATAGACTCTTGCGTGCAGTTCGCGCACGTAAAGACAAAGAAGCACTCAAGTATGTCCAAATTGCACCACTTACTACAGAAGAAATGCAGAATGCAGAAACAGAAATACTAAAGTACATCCAACGACAACATTTCGCGGAAGAAGTGTTAGAAACCTCTACTGCTGCAAAGAAATCAAGTCAACTCAGCGGTCTAGACCCAATCAAGGTGTCTGGATTACTACGTGTGGGTGGACGTCTACGACGTTCTACCGTTACAGATGAGACAAAACATCCTATAATATTACCTAAACACCATCATGTAGTGGATCTGATCGTCAGAGAAACACATTTGAAGTCAGGACACTCAGGACAGGAACATGTTCTCGCGTTAATCAGAAGTACCTACTGGATCATCAAAGCCAGAGTGACAATCAGAAGAATACTTAATCAATGCATCCCTTGCAAGAAGAGACAAGCCCCGCTATCTTCTCAGAAAATGGGAGATCTACCTGCAGAAAGACTAACTCCTGACAAACCTCCATTCAGTGCTGTGGGAGTGGATTGTTTCGGCCCTTTTTACGTTAAAAGAGGCAGAAGTCAAGTAAAAAGATATGGAGTTTTATATACATGCTTAGCCATAAGAGCAATCCACCTAGAAGTATTACATAGTATGGACACTGACTCGTTCATTAACTCTCTTATGCGATTCATTGCAAGAAGAGGCAAACCGGAATCCATTAGATCAGACAACGGAACAAATTTTGTCGCAGGAAACAAAGAAATTTCTAAAGCCATTGAACAATGGAACAGTCAGAGGATAAGTGAATTTCTACTACAACGCCAGATCAAATGGTTGTTTAACCCGCCTGCTGCCTCCCACCAAGGCGGAGTGTGGGAAAGGTGTATACGCACGGTTCGAAAGGTATTAGATGCTGTCACGAAAGAACAAGTACTCGATGACGAAGGATTGTCTACGCTATTCTGTGAAGTAGAAAGAATCATCAATAGCAGACCGATCACGAAAACATCCGATGACCCGAAAGATTTGGAACCTTTAAGTCCCAATCATTTATTGTTGTTAAGATCAGAATCTAGTTTACCCCCTGGTGTCTTCACAAACGACGATGTATATTCCAAAAGGAAGTGGAAGCAGGTTCAGTACCTCGCAGATTTGTTTTGGCGACGTTGGATTCAAGAATACTTGCCGACACTTCAGCGACGTCAGAAATGGCTCAGACCATCAAGAAACTTCTGTGTCAACGATATTGTACTAGTGGTAGATGATCGACTGCCAAGAGGCTCATGGCCATTGGGGCGTATAACGGGAGTTCGCAAGAACCCGCGTGACGGATTGGTACGCAGTGTTACCGTTAAGACGAAAAGCTCTGTATTGGACCGACCGATTACCAAGATCGTCTTGCTAGAAGCAGTTGAAGTTACAGATACAACATAAAGAACCAAGGAACACTAAGAAACTTATATTCATACGTTTAAATTTTTGACATTGAACATTCAATCTACCCCTTTTGTAAAATGTGTTCATTTTAGGGGCCGGTAATGTAGATTTCATATATATGTTACGTCATTGTTTTGTCACGTGATCAGGCATGTGCCACGGGCGCGCTGTCAGACTACGCACTCTTTGGACCTGGCAACAGGTCAAAATATTGTAAGCAAAGTTATACGTTTTCTCAGTAAAATTCTACTGCTAGATGTTCAAAATGCGTGTCTCAGTTCATTATTAGCCTAGAACGGATTGACGTTTGAAGAAAAAACTACAAACGGTTTCGTTACAACTTGTTATTGACAAATCGTCAGCGATGAAATATGATAAATTAATATTAATATTAACATTAATATTCAAGAAAGATTGTGACAGCGCACCAAAATACTGAAAGTTGATTGGTTGAGAGTGATATCACACATGTGACTAGGATAGGATTTTTATCTAGTTGATATCACTCGGTATACCACTGTGTTATATAATAAATATATATACTTTAAAAGGTAGTCAGTTAGAATTTCAAACTGTTGCCTTGACAATAGGTTCTTGACTTCAATAAGCTTTTAGATGTACAGTACATTAAATTTAAAGTTAATTGTAGCAAATAGTTCTATGACTTGCAATATTATAGTGACTTGTCCTTGTAATATCTAATAATTTCTTGTTCAATTTAGGTTAATTGTGCCAAATTAGTTACAAAACAAAACATTGACTGACAGATCCCTCTGGAAAACAGTTGGTTTTGTTTCCCTAAAAAAAACAATGTTTCCTTTAGCAAGCCTTTCAATTAGAAAACATTGAGAATCTTAGGAACTGTTTCCTTCAGAACCAGTTATTAAATCTAGATATTATCATGTAGATGCAAGACATGTTATTAATTATGTACAATATACCTATTTATCAAGTTTATCTATTAGCCTGAAACTTTTAAGATAAAAGGAAGCTTAATTTTCTGCAGGTAAGCTTAGAGTGGTTTTCGCTCTAATTGCAATATTACATAACATTTCAAACGAATATATCTACGGTATTTACTATTGTTAAATAAAATACGTTCAATTACAAAATTTTCTCATAATTCAAGTCGTTCGTAATATTTAGTTCTTACCTTTTACAGCTTTTAAAACGACACAGCGCCACATCTGAAATGTCGTAGTACAAGCGATCGTACAAGCTATGACACAAAAGCGAACTGAAGTCCATAAAATATGTGGAAAACACCTCTCTGTTTCATTGATTTGTGCCTCCTCTATTCTCCCAAAAACATTTCTGAGTATCTGGCCTTCAGAATTTTGAATTTTTGCCCACAAAGAAGCAACGAAATAACTTAAAATACCAGAAGAAACACATCTTCTTGCTTGTAGCAAGATGGCGGATGCTTGTTGCTTTGTTTAGGCGGGCAAAGTTCGAAGATGTCAGCTTGAGCCAATCACAGTAGAGAATAGCGAGCGGCTTTTTCCATATATGGCAGTCGTCCCAGTCTTCCTGGCAGCGGTAACACGGTAATGGCGGCCATTATGCTTGGTTGTGCTGTATTATTCCCTGAAGCCCCATTATTTAGCCGATTTTAATAGAGATGTTGGAGCTATTTTATGTAATAAAGCTGTGAAGAAGAGCAGAAGACCTCGGATGGCTTACTTATAGTGAATCGACTTCGCAAAAGGTTTGTAAACCGTTCGATTTCTATATTAAGATAATAATGCTTACGAGTATATAGGGAGTAATCTGGCGATCAACTTGATGATTCCAGCCATTCAACTGACCATAACTTTACATATTACTAAAATCAGAGTATCTATTATGTTTGATATCATTGTAAAATTAAATTTGTAGTATATTTTATAGCTGAGGATAGCTAATCTAACGATTGTTTATGGACTAAAATATAGTTTGAGGTCTGCATGCTCTTAGACCCTTGTAAACAAGGTTACTGTTCTTCAAACTCTCCTATACATATCTACGGTATTTACTATTGTTAAATAAAATACGTTCAATTACAAAATTTTCTCATAATTCAAGTCGTTCGTAATATTTAGTTCTTACCTTTTACAGCTTTTAAAACGACACAGCGCCACATCTGAAATGTCGTAGTACAAGCGATCGTACAAGCTATGACACAAAAGCGAACTGAAGTCCATAAAATATGTGGAAAACACCTCTCTGTTTCATTGATTTGTGCCTCCTCTATTCTCCCAAAAACATTTCTGAGTATCTGGCCTTCAGAATTTTGAATTTTTGCCCACAAAGAAGCAACGAAATAACTTAAAATACCAGAAGAAGGTTACTGTTCTTCAAACTCTCCTATACATAGAGTACTTTATACAGTACATACATAAACTGTATAATTTATTCCTCAGTCGGCTTTATATATTGTATTCATATATTATATAATTGGTTTAATTTAATAATACCATGATCACCTCGGATTCTTTTTTATTCCGAGGGGTTTACAAACCCGAATTTTCCTCATGCATACAACATGAGGGAAATTTAGAAGACAAAGAAATCCTTTGTATTTTACTAAATTTCCCTCTATTTAATATATGCAAGGGAAATTTAGTAAAAGACCAAGGATTTCTTTGTCCTCTAAATTTCCCTCATGTTGTATGCATGA
Organism: Metridium senile; assembly: GCA_949775045.1. Classification (NCBI taxonomy): domain Eukaryota; kingdom Metazoa; phylum Cnidaria; class Anthozoa; order Actiniaria; family Metridiidae; genus Metridium; species Metridium senile. The sequence goes on along the minus strand of OX459096.1, from coordinate 31,894,290 downwards.
GAAAAATGTAGGAGACTATCCCTCAATGGTCCCTCATTAACAATCACCGAGACCATTCCAGGATCGCTTCGACCAAGTTGGAAATTCTTAAAATAAAGGACCCTGTACTACACACAAGTCCATACTCTAACACTTGTGGGACTTATTAAGTAACTATGCGCATGCGTTGACTACATTTGGAGTATAGTATGTCATGCATGTTTATGCAAACAAACTATAATGAGTGCATGGTGGTATAATTCGGCATTGTCTCATTTAACAAAAGCAACTATTTCTTAAAGTATGCCGAAAATCAACAGCTTTGTAAAAGTTTATAATTTATGCTTCTCTGAAAACTAACATATATTTTCCTCGGTGATCATGGTAGTACAAAGTAATACCATGGCACTCGGGAAATTAGCGATTAAATTTCCCCAAATACCTCGGTATTCAGGGAAATTTAATCACTAATTGCAATCGAGCCATGGTATTAGTTATAATTATTTTCAAGTCTAAAAAGTTTGATTTTGTTTTCTGCAGGTTATGTTTTTATCAGGCCAATTGTCAGTGGAGGATGGATCAGAAAACAAGACAATTTTCACGCTTTAAAACAAATAACACTACATAAGAACTTATATCAAACAATATGTATATTTTTTTGATTCAAGACTTTTTGGGGGTAAGTTCATGAATCTACTATTAAAGGTCTTTTTATTTTTAAGCTTCCCGGTTAAGCTAATTATATCAGGTGTGATTTTAGGCCCAATTCTAGGTTTTTATAACTATGTTGTCAAATTTATACACAATCCTTCAATTGTTTTAGCTGATGAAAATTTTGAAACAGAAAATTATATGCTGTGTTTATTTGCCTTGCAGCTGACCAAAATTAGTCGGTCAGGTGTTTTTATACCATGAAGCCCAAAATGTGGATGGAAATTGGTATTGCTATAACAACTTAGATTAACATGAAACAAAGATGGTGGAAATAGGTTTCTTTAAAATAGCTGTGAAGTTTATCACCTATACAGTTTTTGTTTTAAAGCTCATTATTCCACCATCTTTGTTTATGTTGCCATAGCGACATAAATGACAAATGAAAACTTCCATCTATGCTTTGTATCTGGTGAAATTACATCTTGATCAGGCCGGGGAAAGTTGATCATCTCGCTAAATAAAAATGCTAAGTGTGGTCAATAAAAAACTACTGGGAAACACCATAAATATTCATTGTTTTATTGTTTCTAGACTATGTATAATCTATTATTTTAACTAGCCGAGCTTTCGGGCATGGAAATGACCTTGAAAATGACTAAGTTGGTTGAAAGCTCTGCTAGTTAAAAAATATAGTTTATACCTAAGCTAGAAACAATAAAACAATGAATATTAACACAGCATACAAGCAACTATTAGACCTTAAATATACTTTTAAATACACCTAATTGCAAAAACGTTGTCATATAGAAATAGAACATTTGTATTTTAGTGGAAAATGAATACATTAAAAAGACAAAAGAAAATCGCTGAGGTTGAACGATTCTTTTGTCTTTTTAATGTATTCCTAAATACTTTTTATATGACAACGTTTTTGCAATTAGGTGTATACCTTAACTATATCTTTTAATTCTGGTAGCTCAACCTCAGCCTCGTCAGCATGTAATTATCATTTATAATTTGACTACAGTCCGTGGAAATGTTAGGAATTTACACATCAACGAACAATAGAAACAGTTCAAAATTCCAATGACTGTAGTCAATTTCTAAAGAATATATTAATTTCAAAGTATTTTTTAATGAAGGTAAAATTGGGCAGTCGTGTGAAATTTTACCATGAGGCCTAAATGTACGCAGAAATAACCGTGTACACTCTCAAAGCAAAATTGGGCAGTCGTGTGGAATTTTACCATGAGGCCTGAGTGTACACAGAAATAACCGTGTACATTCTTAGACTCGGCCAGTTAGATTGCCCACTAAATGTAGAAAAATATTCTTCGTATCTACGAGTAGTATGTTAACGTTCAATCAGCTATTTTTTTTTCCGTATTTTTAAGTACAGAAAAAATGATGTAATAGATTTGAAATCTGACCATTTTATTTGGTATAGTCTACCATGAAACATTATGATTTGTGATGGATTTTCATTTGTGGTAAATATATATTAAATATATTGAAATGTAACCACTGTCTTCTCTTGTCATCTTTGGTATAATCTTTGTTAGATGGTTCTTATATTTTCCATCATACACTTTTCTGGTAAATGCTCTATATTTCAAGGGAAATTTTGCTGACAATTTGGTAAAAATAAGCCATTTTTGTCCAGATTTTGCCAAAAAAGCTAAAAGAGAATATTGGTACCTTGAAGAGTCCGTGTTGACTTGTACATGTGTCAAAACAAAACACTTGTTACGAATCACTGAGTTTGGTTAGAGTCGCACTTATCAATGGCTTATAAAAACACAGGCAGTCCAAGCTCTGAATTACGTCATTGAATATGCTTGTATATACACATAGACAATATAACATTCATAGAACAGCATGCCCAAAGTTTGTATTTTATTCAAATTATGAAGTGAACATACTGAAGAATAAAGTGAAGACACTGAAACTGTTGTAATTCGAGTCTTTATTCACCAATATACAAGCAGATTCAATGACGTAATTCAGAGCTTGGGCTGCCTGTGATAAAAATAAATAAATTAAATTTCTGAAAATGCAGATGGACTGAAATTGTATTTGAAATAATGTCATTTATTGAAGTCCAGTGAAGTATACAACATATCCTAACGTTTTTGTGGATTGCTAATCACAGTTTCATTAATTTCTAAGTTCTTTACTATATGGGCCGTGATGTGCAGTAAATCGATTTTCTGACACAAATGATTTTCAGTCCTTTTGAGAGATACGACATTAAAAAAAAATCCGAAAGAACACGGCTATATGTGCGTATACGAAAAGGGATAGGCTCTTCCGTTTCGATACACTAGAGGATACCACAAATTGTTGAAATTCTAAATTTAAAATTTAATACCCGAAAATATATCAAATCGTTTTTTAACATACGTCCTCAGTCATCCATACTTTTATCCCTATTGGCAAAGGCATCTTAAAGGATTTATAAAAATGCAATTACAGTAAACTTAAGGCTGTCTATAGCCTCCGTGTTATATATTTAACAATGCGCATCACTTGACAATAAAATGTCTTTTTTAAATCGTTACAATGTAAGTACAAATCAAGCAGATGCCATCTCATCAGTAGAGAACTGTGTTCGCGATATCCGGCAGTGGATGCTTGAAAGTAAGTTGAAGCTCAATGATGACAAGACTGAGTTTTTACTCATTGGAACGCGGAAACAACTCGCAAAGACGTCAATTGATACCATCAAAGTTGGCGAAGCTCACGTCAATCTGGCCAGCACTGTCCGTGGCCTTGGAACATGGCTTGACACCGACTTGACCATGAACACTGACATTAATAGAACTTGTAGTAGTGCTTTCTTTTTCCTATATAATCTTAGGCGTATACGTAAATACCTAACGAACGAATCTGCAGCATCTCTAGTGCATGCCTTAATAACTATCCGAATTGATTACTGCAATAGCCTCTACTATGGCCTTCCTTATTATCAACATCATAAGTTGAAGCGCGTTCTGAATGCTTCTGCTCGCTACGCTTAGTGCTTTCCGCTTCTCGTTTTTGTCATATTACCCCGCTGTTGCGTGAATTGCATTGGTTACCGATTAGATTTCGCATTGAATTTAAACTAATTTTGATTACTTTTAAAATTCTTAAGGGGCTAGCACCCCTTTATCTTAGCTATAGTGAGCTTATCTCGATTTTGCCTCCATCTAAATACAACCTTAGAAGGAATAACAATGGAACACTGTTAAGAAATCCTAACATCAAATCGAAAATTACTTTAGGGGATCGCGCCTTTTCCTCTGCCGCACCTGCCCTTTGGAATGCTCTGCCGCTAGATATTAGAAACGTTAACCTAAATATTGACTCGTTCAAGAAGAACCTGAAGACACACTTATTTACAAGGCCGTTAAGGCATTAGTTTTCTTTTCATTAGTATTATTTAATTAGTCACTCTTTGTATAATATATTACCATAAATTTTATTGTAAATAGTTATAGCGCATCTGAATATGTATATAGATTTATGCGCTCTATAAATTATTAAATTAATTATTACAACCGACTTGCAGTAATAAGTACTTATTGACTATTTTTTATCATATGACCCACTCTTTGTAATTTAAAGGCCATTTTTGTTGTGATGTTTCGAGTAGCTGGTCCGTACGTGTTTGTACGGACCAGGTTAAAAAAGCCGTACGGACCCCATCACGTGACTTTTTACCGAAGGTTTTCTTAAGAGCGCGCGCCGAGCAAAATACGGGTCATATGATAACGTTATTTTCGGCACTAATGCTATGAAACCGAATTATTTTCGCAATTAATATTCATTGCCATGCCATGCAAGCCCGTTTTGTGCTTTACATTGTAAATTTTATATTCTACCTTGAGATGAGCTAAATTCATATCAAAATATTGAATAGTTTAAAAAACTATTACCCGATAAAATACGTCTTGTCTTAATAGCTATTAAAGTCTGTTTGTATTTTGATAACGATCTGTATCTACAATATGTATAACCTGTTTGTCTGTAACGTGCACATTAAACGAGGCGTAGCTAAATGTCTAAAAATAGTTTAGAAGTGGCTACCTGTACGTCACACTAAGTTAACTGTAGCAAGAAGTTTCAGCATGTAAATGTTAATATTGTCATGAAAAAAGCATAATGGAATATATTAAACTTTGTTTTTATAAACACCTCTGAAATCACAAGTCTCCGGCGATGGGGCCATATTCAATTAAACCTTTATAGAGCAGGTCGTCAAAGGAGGGAAAGTAGTTGCCTGCGAAAGAGGCTAGCTATAACTAACTAAAGCAGTAGTATTTTAAACAACATATACTCAATTCAAAAAAGTTGGTTCAGCTACGATTCAGTCTTTTGTGTTTGTGGATATTTCTTGCAAAAATAAATATTGAAAAATGTGTAAAATTAATGTCCGTTTAGTGAGGGACTATTAGATTCATACTTTTGGAGAGTATGTTCTCTTTATTTTAGATATTCCGCATTTTTTACCTTTTTAATATGGATATGCAATTTTAAAAATACAATATATAAATTGCTCAAATGTTTGACATTTTGATGCATTTGTGAAAGGGATTGGAATTATCACCACGCAGTTTTTAAATCTATTGTGAAAAACCCGTGGGTGTTGACCAAAATCGTCAATATTAATATCATGATCATTCTAAGGATAATTTTCTTATGTATTTCAGTCTTTATATATTTGTTATATGTTGATATAAAATTCAAACAACCTATTATCCTCCAATGAAAAATAAATAAATAAATTTGACTTCAAATACAATCTTCTTGGCCTGGATACACGATACCATTTTATACAATGCATACTATTTCCCGGCTCTGATGAATCCTTTGAGTTGGACGAAACATGCACGAAGATTACAGACTATATACTAGTCAGTTTATAAATAGAAAAGTACTGCAATAAATTGAGAGAGCAAATAGTTAAATAGAATTCCTTTACAATCGGTATTTCATTTTACCTCAACAAGTTTCTTGGTTGAAAACAACATGTACACACCCATCACCAGATGCATGCCTTATGACTTAGAACACATAATTTCTTTACATTTTCTAGTTTTAGTTCCTCCATGTGATTGCCTCACCTAAATGTTTTTATCAAGGCAAAGTATATATAAATTGACCATGGTAAAGCTACTAACCATACCACAGAAAGCCAAAGATATATCAACTTTTGGAGATCAAGACATCTTTGTATAACCAAGCATGCAGCCAGGTTGCTATATATCAATGAAGAAGGTAGGACGAATAAGAACTAAGAAATCAAACTAGTAATGAAACTCAGTGCCATCGTAAGGATTCTGATTGTAAAAAAAGTTTAGCACATATTCTGAAAACTTGAAAATTTCCTTAAATATTGCTTCGTGTTCTGTTGGTGCAGATAAGCAACTTTCTGCCTAGCTACTAGGTAGTCACGTTACCCGTTAAGATACTTTTGTTTTTTTTCATTGAATAGTTGTTTGTTAGTTTGTTTGTTTTTACTCGGCTGATATTTGTATTGCACCAACCCAATTCATTGCCAATAAGTGTCTGTCTAAAAGCTGTCCTTTTTGTTCACAGTCCTTAATCCTGTCCCTAACCATCGTCGTTTTTATTGGTGCGGTTGCTTCCCAGCCTGCTAAGCCGTTGCAGTCACATGGCGTCAAGGTGGTCTTTTCTGCGAAGTTGGTTGTAATGAGAACAATCAAGTTATTTAGAAGAAATGGCAAATTCTTAGAGATAGACATGAATGGTATGGTAAGCGGTACTTCAAATTGCTCTCTACCAACTGGTAAGTTCTGCTCTTCTTAAAATATCTCTACCTAATGGTACGTTTCGTTCAGTTGGACAATTGGGACATTGATAGTTGTATTGTTAGGATAGCACCAAGTAGATACATTCTAACGCGCGCTGTAAATGGTTAGAACAGCGTGCATTAATTATCAGATACGTATATCTACGTCGTCCGGTGACTATATGATATCTGAAAATATTTTGATCATTATAAAAACAGTTTCCTAATGAAAATCGTTTTAATACATTACTATGCATGCATGTATCATAATAAAAAGCACAGAAGTAGCATCTTTGTAGCTTTTCCTTTGTAGAGAAGCACGCTCGTATGTTTGTTGAGAGTTTGTCTTCATTTTATTGTAATACTTCCATGTACTTATTGAGAGCCAAACAAAATGAGTGTTACATCGTGATTGCATCATCGTCAAAATAGATGTTTGCAAGAGAAAGATTTCGGTCCAGTTCGGGCACACAATGTTTGCCATTTTCTTGTGTTTACAAACGCCTGTGGTGCGGTTATAATCAACGGCCGAGCTTTAATTATTTGTTAATTAATGATAATACAATAAAACAGATATTAATGAATTGGAAATGTCTTGTTTTATTAGTATCGATGGAGATGATTTCAGTTGGTCTAGCTGGTGTCAAGATGATAAAAGGTGTGGCCAGCGGTCGATACATGGCAATGGACAAGTACGGCAGTATCTACTCTACGGTAAGATCTATACTGAGAGTATATGAATATACGGCGTTCCCTGCGATAGGAAATTTTCTCATTGTTTGATGCTTATGAGTTTGTTAATATGCTAATTATCTTCATTCCATCTCACCAAATGTTTACTATCGTGTTACTGCACTTTGCTGTGAATTGGAAAATATTTCTCTTGTTTTTAAAGTAAAACAACTAATGGTTAAAGCGTATTTAAAGAGCATAACGTACATAGTCGTTTGCAAAAATTCTAACCCCATCAATGTATATCGGGTGCATTGTGGGTAATGTTTATTTCTGCCTATGAGTGCTTTCATGCGCTCTTGTCACTACCAGAACCATTCATAATACTTCATTGATGCTTACTGCTTGTCATTAAATGAATTCTGAAAAATTTAGAGCGTTTTAAGGCAGAATTACCCATATAACTATATACCTATATACTTATATACCATATATATACAGTCGTTTGCAAAAATTCTGACCGTACAAGTATATAAGTATATAAGTATATAGGTATATCGATATGTAGGTAATTCTGCCTTAAAACGATCCAATTTTGTTCAGAATTCATTCAATGACATGTTGTAAGCATCATTGAAGTATTATGGGTGGTTCTGATAGTACCAAGAACGCATAAAAGCACTCAAAGGCATAAATAAACATTACCCACAATGCACCCGATATACTTTGATGCGGTCAGAATTTTTGCAAACGACTGTATATATATATATATATATATATATATATATATATATATATATATATATATATATATATATATATATATATATATATATATATATATATATATATATATATATATATATATATATATATATATATATATATATATATATATATATATATATATATATATATATATACAGTTTTAGTATATTCAACATTTTAACAAAAAAAAAATACATGTATCATACGCCGGAATTCCAGAAAACAAACCTAATGGCTTTTTCAAAGTGTACTGGATATCACTAGTGCAGAACTGCCAGACTATTGTATATATCATTGTCAAGTGTATTTTATGCCTGAGTGAATTATTAGTCTGACAATCAATAAATAGTCAATCAGTAAATAAATACATATTAAACAAACAGATAAAAAAATAGATCTATTTCTACAGCGCTAAAATCGACTACTTCTCCTTTGTGCCATTATTCTGTTCTAATATTTAATATGTTATCGATTCTCCACAGACAAATGGTGTTGAAGAGGCGTTGTTTTTCGAAACGACCAATAATGGTTGTTCAACTTTTGCATCATTCAATTTCTATCGTCGAGTGATTTACGATACGGTTGTTGGCATGGAGAACAACGGAAAGATGCGATCTGGAGCTGTGACCAACACACAGAAAAACACATTCGAGTTCCTCGAAATACCTCTTAATCTTAAATGCTCTAGCTCTTAGACGCTTAGACAAATGACGCATCACACATGTGCCGAATGTAATGCAAATGAATTCAAACTATATAGGTTACCTCATTTGTATTAGATTCTACACACGTGAGATGCAACGTATAAACTAGGTCTTAGTTTCAAACACAATTGTGGATTTGTTCACGTTTGTCAACTTGATTAAAGTGTATTCTGACTTGAACTGTTGGTTTTGTTTCTGTAGTTTTTATCTTTAGTTCACACTTTTTCTTCGAAAGTTAAGCAAACTTCAAACTTAACTCAAAATTAAAATAAGGAGGAAGGAGAAACTAGCTAGATTGAGAAGGGGGCGTTTAACCTTGTATGCTCCTTAGCTTGAAAAGTGTTTTCAAGAGGGATGTGAAAAAATATTTGAAGTTTCCATTTCCATTTTGATACAGATACATCCCATTAAGCGAGCCGCTAATTTTAATGAAATGCCGAATTGTAAGCCCTGTCGACATCACCGGGAACTGCGTGCCCTACTAATAGTCAAACAGTGTGTGAGTGGGGAGTGACGGGATTTCCGGTCTAACGTCCTTATACGAGAAGACATGAAGGTTTAATGTTTTCAGATGTAATTACTCGTGCCCAGGCCTTTGGCCGGCACGAGTCTTAAAATGCAACGATTTCTGCCTGTCTGAGGGCGTCAAACTTTTTGAAAACGAGGCGCTAACACCCAGCATTCTTTGCGACACACAAGCTGAATAATCAAGGCGGACATTTTACGAAGGGAATAAACACAATCAACACGCTTTCCATTCGTAAGGAAGCTGTCGTAGCTCCAAGAAATCAGCAAGTATATGGTCGCTTCTCCTTCCATTCGTGAGGAAACTGTCCTAGCAGCGACAAACGAAGAGACTTCAGCTATGGTCCAAAAACCGGCAAAACAAATTTATACTAATAAGATGAAAAACAGTTAAATATTGGTTTAACTCACAAATCAAGAGCATGAGTAAGTCTTAATATTCTATTCAATAGTAAATCTTATTGTAGTAAAACAAGGACGAAGTTTAAATTGTAATCATTTGGTGACCAAATGCATTTATTCAATAAAATGTTGTACTCAAAATGAGAGCTTTTCAGTATTTCTCCACGAAAATTACTTATTTCACGTGACATTGAATCACATCCTGGCCCTCTAATAAACTCTAGATAATATTGTGGGAACTGTTCCAAGAATTCCCCCAGTGGTACTATTGCAGTCTAGATTAGCTAAACGAGGTTTTACAATTGTTAGATGTTGGTGGTGCAGGTGATCAAATGAGGGCTTTGCACCATTTAATTTGATTAGTCCTATATATACAGAAATTAATTATACTACAATAAATATTGGTCATGTGAATGAAGTACATTATGTTTCAACTTTTTGGATAATTAATTCTTTAACATTTATAAATGAATCTGATGATTGCAGTGATAACATCAACTCTCACATGAATTATATTGCTGGGAGTAAACGACATATTTTCTTATTGCAGCATATGCAATATGTTTCTGTTTAATAAAATCCTGTTGATATTGAAATTATGTAACAGATGCCATCAATGGGCATGCTAAGCTGAATAATATTTGTAATAGTTTTGTACAAAATGATGCCAGTGCATGGTGCATGCACATTTACTGACATCAAGTAGTTCTTCAAGTAAAATATTCCTCAAGAAGTGCATTATAGAAAATAATATCTAAACAACTGGTTTTATGCTTTGTCTCTCTGCGCTGGTTATTCTATAAACTGGATTATTTAACAAAATAAAACAACTTTGAAGTATTTTCTATTTGACATGTAAAAATCACCAGCTAATACTTTCTAACACAGTGTTTACTGATAGCAGCTGTCTTATTAAAAAAATTTGTGATACAAGAACAAAGCTCCCAATGTAATGTAAAATATGTATCGTTGTTGTGGTAACGGTCTGATATGGGAAAATATCAGACCGGAAACAGCCAATCAGAGCGCGCGTACTATCGTAGCCACATAATAATTCTTAGTATCTTCTAGTGCATCGAAAAGGAAGAGCCCATCCCTTTTCGTATACGCACATAGCCGTGTTCTTTCAGGGTTTTTTTTTAAATATCTCTTAAAGGGACTGAAAATGACTTTAGATAATTTAAGTCTTTGCTAGAGTTAGTGCACGTGCAGGCAGCCACTTCTAAACTATTTTTAGACATTTAGCTACGCCTCGTTTAATATGCACGTTACAGTCAAACAGGTTATACATATTGTAGCAGTATAGATCGTTATCAAAATACAGACAGGTTTTAATAGCTATTTATTATAATACAAAGCATGTTGTATTATGCATGTTGTTATCGGGTAATAGTTTTTAAAACTATATATTATTTTAAAATTAATTTAGCTCATTGACATTGCAAGGTTGAACCTTTTTAGGATGTTATATGTAAATGACAAAGCGGGCTTGCTTGCTGGCTGTTAAACGGGAAAACAATGTGGTTTCACTGCGTCACTGCCGAGAATAACATCATTGCACATCGGTTCCGTAGTCAAATATATAAAAGCACAAAGCCTATTTTTCTTCAATAAAACTTTATTACAGTACATATTTTGCTCTCTTTTGTAACTAGGAAGGGGAATTAATTAAGAAATTAAAGATATATGGTTCACACTTTAGCTAATTTTTGGAAAGGTCGAAGAAAAATACCGCAGCAGGTATCACTTCCAAATAATCAAATCCGTTTAAAAGAAGCGTATTCTCAATAAGGTAAATAACACTAGAAGGATTTAGCGGAACGTTGGTGAGATATTCATGTACGTTTATCTGTAATATGCGTTATAATAATGGTCCAACAGGCCGTTGCATTTTTAATGAGCTTGGTGGCTAACCATACCTGTCGACGTATAGACTTCGACCATGTACAGGTACCTTATGTATGTATGTCCATAAGTATATATAACATTCATACTTTAAATGAATGGAATATGATTTAGGAAACATTATTATTCACGTTGGAAAAAATATACTGGAAAAAATATACTTTGAAGAACCTACTGAGAGATCGATTTCTAATATAGGGTATGTCTTGTGTAATATGAATTTTATCTGAATCGAATTATGTAGCATGTACAATTGTTATAAAACTCTTAGAAGAAGAACCTATATAAAACGGCATTAACCTATTATATAGAAGAACATTATTCTGTACCAATTTAGTTTGATATGCAATTGTAAAACAATTGCAATTACATACATTCTAAATTATACGGAACACAAATACAATTTTTAGAATTTTTAGGTTTTAATTTAAAAACCTATTCACTTTTTACAAAAAAATTAAATTTACTCTCATATATATATGCAATACTATTTATGTACTTTCTAAATGAGACTGACGGTTTGTTTCAATTACCCAGAGTTTAATTGCACTTCTTTTGTTATTATATGTGCGAATGATAAAAAGCGAAATAACAAAACAACAGCTCTTATTTTTAATGACTAAAGATCGACCTGGAATGAGGCCCGAAAACCCTGACAGCAGATGGAGACGAATGTTCTGGTAAGTTAAAAAAAAATTCAGTTGTAAAATTCAACACGGTTTTTTCGTGTTTTACAAATAGTTCTCTAATATACCGACTAAACTAAACATCTCCGTAGATTCTATTTTAATTTTTAATACGGTAAACGTTCGATTATTTGCATTGTTACATTTAAGTGTAAAATATTTTTGTTAAATTGCATTTATTCCATTTTATACTAGCTCTGAACGGATGCGCATGTTTATGTGATGTCATTACCGGTACAAAGCACATATTACCCATTGCTATACAGTATGAGTTCTTTCTATTTGTTGTAAAACATTAACACCTACTAGTTGTCATGACGATTGAAGTTCGTCTAGAAATGTACAACCCAAAATGTTAAAATCATATATACTATCAATGTCTTGGAGATCTTCCATCACGACGCACAATTCTGAAATAAATATTCAACAAAGCGAAATAAAAAACTTGCACAGCCCCAAGGTCAAAAAAATATACTGCACTAATCCCCCCACTACCAAATATCTATTGGTCCATACCCTTATTACCCAGAGTTTGCACTTCTTTTGTTATTATATGTGCGAATGCTAAAAGCAAAATCACAAAACAACAGCTTTTATTTTTAATGACTAAAGACCAGGAATGAGGTCACAGAACTCTGAAAGCAGATGGAAACTAATTTTCTAGTAAGATTCAAGTTTTTCTAAAAATATAGTTCTCTAATATACCGACTCCACTAAACATCTCTGTCGATTCTATTTCATTTGATACAGTAAGCGCTTGATTATTTGTGTTAAATTGAAGTGTAAAACAGTCCCTGGGAGGTAGGAACTGTGGATAAGTTTTTTTTCTTCAAAAAATATTTTTATTATGAGTCAGCAACGCCGTCAAATTTCATTCCTTCCAGTCAGTGAGATACTTGAAAACAATTATTTTTCGAATTTGACAAATGTTTTCGATAGAAGATCTAGAAGTCATGTACTTTAATTGGTATATTAAATAAAATGTTTTGAAAAACTGTTAAGCTTGTAGTAATATAAATTGCCAAATATGCAGATGATTTGCGATATTTAACGACCGTTTTAGGACCCAAAAAGTACTCTCCCCTTTTGAACAAAAACCTTTTTTCGCCTCAAACGATTGGATTCGTTGATAGGACACAAAAACAAGACTATATGCTGAATTTAGGACAAATCGGCAACACTACCCGACCGACAGCTGCCTATAGGTCTGACAAGCTAGAGTGTTTATTCGATTGTTTTATTTCTTATATGCCAATCAAAGAATTGATCATGAGCGCTTGAGCGCTTGAGCTCATATCAACAGTTGCATACAGCTATTTCACAAAAGGTTGGTAAGGGTTTTGTTGCATTTTGCATTTTGCGAATAAAGAAGCGATACCAGCTTTACTGACTAAAGAGCAACCTAACTCCACAACAGTGACATCATTATGTACAGAAAAAAATCTCCAGAATCGAACAAATTTAGTACTGTTACGCCTCAGGGGCCGGTGGTACGAAGGGTGGATAAAGTTATCCGCGGATAAAAGTTATCCACTGCATAGGTTTTTTTTATAGATTTTATCCGATAGATAAGGATTTACCCGGTGGATAGCACTATTCAGGCTTCGTACAACCAGCCCCAGGACTATTTAACTGCATATTTAACTAAAATGTAATGGCGAATCATTGATATGTGGTTTACTTCAAATTAAACAATAAAACCGAGAAGTTTAAAAAAGTTCAAGAGAATCATGCTTGTTAAAGAAGCATATATGGTCACATGATCATGCCGGACACGGCATGATAAACATCTTCTTTAAAGAAGTCACGATAAAAACTCTATTTAACATTATAATTTTTTTTACATTTGATAACTCTTATCATGACTTTAATTTTAGACACACTGATATAGCCTTTATTCTTTATTCCTATAGCCTTCATATATAGCCTTAATTATTTTTCATGGTTTCTGGTAAAATATTAAGTCTACGTTCGTTTGTTTTGTTCAGAAACACGATGCTGATCTAGGCCGCAAACTCGATGCCTGGGACCGTCAGCTCCATAATGCTAAGCTACCCTCGTACGATACTCTGGTTGAATACTTGTGCCGAAGAATTGTTTCATCTCAGTGTTGGACGCTGGTAAGGCGCACTGTCAAGTTTTTCCTGACATGGTTATTGTACTTTTTAGGATTTGAAGATGCGCACAAAAGGTGAGAAATCATAGAATTACGTACACTTCATTTTAGGTGTCATTTGATGCAGAAAAAGTCGGTTTAGTGTTTGAAAATGCTGTACAAGAGTTAATTTTGTTGAGCCAAGGTTAAAGAGGGAGGGGAGGGAAAAGGAGGAAGAGGAGAACCCTGTTAAAATAAAGTCGGACGATTTTTTTTATCCATGTTTCTATTTTTCATAATTTCTTTAAAGAGTCCAACAAGACCACGACAAAGATGCAGTCAATAAATGCTGGTATTGCCCTCAACTTGCTGATGACAGGTTTGGAATTCGTCCTGGAGAAACAATACTTGATGGCAGTTGTCTCCCCAACCAAGTACAGGTATCATACGCCATGGTTATACGAGGGATAAGCCATGATCCATCCACGTCTGTTCTCGATGGCTTGGGTGAAGACATAAATAACAACAATAAAGACAACAACAACGTAGTTTACCCAGATAGACTTCAAAACGAGGCTAGTTCCCCTATGTTGCACCGTGCTACAACTCTACTTTCAGCAATTCTAAAAGCTCGAGAATACTACAGTGGAACAGAGTATAGTCCTGATATGTATAAAGATAGACCGATGACAATGCGATGGTATAGTTATTTGTTCGGTACGTCAATTCAGTTTCATCGTGAACTCATTGAAAGACATACCACATCCAGAGAATGTTCGACGCATGTTGTGGTTATCTACCAACAGAAGTTATATAAAGTGGAGTTAATTAGGAAAGATGTCATGGGAGAAGAAGTCATGCCGTCTTACGAGGAAATCAAGGTACACCATAATATAGTTATTTATTACTCATCCGGTTGCTGCAGGCTAGTAGAGAGTCTCCGGTTTGATGATCATTTTTACTAACTATGTGTCGGTACCAAAAGATATGTCTGGTTAATTGTAATTAAAAATTATATTTAATCAATACAATTGCGTATACTTATCAAACATAAATTAGTGCATTCATTGCCTTTCTATACTTTTGCAGAGACAAATAGAACGAGTAATGCAGATGTCAAGCACTGAGCCAACGTTATGCGTCAATCCCATTACAACTCTATCAACAAAGGAACGATACTTTCTTGAAGAAACGATTAAAGAAACAAGTGATCAAAATCGATACAACTTCGGCATCATTCGGGACTGTCTTTTAGTGGTTTCTTTAGATTCCGAAGATTCGCCAAGAATGGTTAATGAGAGTTTACATTTGCTGCATTCAAAGAATTTTCCAAATAGATGGTATGATCGCAGTGTGAACCTTGTGGTGTTCAAGAATGGTGTTGCTGGATTTGTCATGAATTACTTGTGTGGCATGTCTGGAACTGTGGTATCGTCATTTGTTAAACTGGTTAAAGATCTAGAAGAAGAAATAGTGCAGAGTTTACAAGAAGAGAATTCTGCCACGCATGGTAAGTTACAGCTTGC
Organism: Metridium senile; assembly: GCA_949775045.1. Classification (NCBI taxonomy): domain Eukaryota; kingdom Metazoa; phylum Cnidaria; class Anthozoa; order Actiniaria; family Metridiidae; genus Metridium; species Metridium senile. The sequence goes on along the minus strand of OX459096.1, from coordinate 31,878,577 downwards.
TGCAATGTCAGGACAGGTGAGAGGTTTCCATGAAAGAGTTGTGATTTGCATGTACGATTCTGTATTTTTAAAGAAACTTGGATGTTTTTTATCCACAAACACTGCAAAAACGGCTGAGTAGATACAACACAGTATATTGCATTAATCATGCACAAAGTGTTATCAGGATAACACTTTATAGTGAGTAAGCCCAACTCATTATTGAGAGTAAACATAAATGTAGATGTGCCATTGAGTACAGTGTACTCAATATATTGAGTTTAACCTCACTTCTACTCAATAATGAGTTGGGTTTACTCACTATAAAGTGCTATCCTGAATGCATGATTGTATATATCTACTCAGACGTTTTTGCAGTGAATATATTTTTGGTCAGCTTCAAACCCATGCATGCACCTCTCTGTTTGGAGTATTCCCCTCTCCCGAAACCAGTAGGACGAGTAGGACGAGTCAAGTCGTGTAGGCAGTCACATAATAGTTATTCAAAAATTTATGGCAAAGGTATTACGAAAGTAATATATTTAAATAACTATTATGTGACTGCCAACACGAAGTAGTTACCGTCTACCCAAACAAGCTGCCCAGTCTTCGTGCGTCCAACCAAATCCAAACCTCCCATTGGTTTCTGGTGGGGGTAATGGTTTTCAGTCGAACCGAACATAACACTCCTGTCATTTACAATTGAAGAGTACTACTATATTCATTCACAACTTTCTGTTTCTATTTCAGACCAAATAAAATTGAAAGAGCTGACTGCACCTTCTCTTCTTCAATGGGATGATACGCCAAACAACACTATATCCAGGAAGATGAAGCAGATTATGAGTCTAGCCAATGAAAGTTGTCCTTTCACTCCAGTATGCCCTGCTATGTTAACCTTGGACTGTGATGTTACAAAAGAAGGATTAATAAAACGAGGAGTTAGTCCTTCTGGAACATTCCATGCTGCTCTGCAGCTTGCATTGCTGCGCATGTGTGAACGTCCGACAAGCGTATTTGAAATAGTTAGTATAAGGTATATTTTATTGATAACTTATTTATGACTCAACCCATAATGTGTTACTGTGACTAATATTAAATGATTTGTTTTTTATTTTTGTACATGGTTGGTAAAGGCATTTCCAGTTCGGCGGTCTTACACGGATGGAGACAAATACAGCTGATATGAAACTGTTTGTCACAGCAGCTTACGAATATATCTCAAACCCTGAGCCTGAAAACAAAAATTCAATGAGAACATTATTACTCCAAGCTGTTTCGTCATACAGAGAAAATGTTTTAAGGTATAAAAGTGGTGAATTCAACTTATGGCATTTGGATGCGATATATCGCGCCCTTGGCTTGCAAACTCGTCTTCCTCGCCAACCCAGAAAACCAAGAAATTTGAGATCATATTTACAGCAGCCGATAATTGACTATCTACGGAGCCCTGGTGATAATAACGCAATACTTCCTCCGCATATAGCAGAAACATTTACTTCAAACCCAGGCTGGAATCCTGCAATAGAGGCCGTCGGCCGTGTAGGAGTGAAGAGTCTGCTGCCTTTAGGAGGTACGGCTTCAAAGCAATAATGATGATAGTTGGAGCACGTGCTGGTAGTGTTGGTGATGGTGGTGGTGGTTGTGGTGATGATACTAATAATTGTGATGAGATGCATGATGATGATAATAATGATGATGGTAATTGTTGTTGACGATGATGCTGATGCTATTTTTAAAAGTAATTATATAATAGCATGACTTGGGGCTGATCATAATAATAATGATGATAGGGAGGATATGATGATAATGATAATCGTTATGATGATGATGATAATGATAATGATGATAGGAAGGATATGCTGATGATCGATATGATGACGATAATGATAATCATGGTAATGGTAATAACGATAATGGTAATGGTGATGTACATAATGATGAAGATGATGGTGATGATGATGAAGATGATGATGATGTAATAATATTGATGGCGGTGATAATGATCAATGGCAAAGGCTCACGAAGACGGTGCTGATGATATGAGTGGAGGTAGTTGTTAGTGGAGGATGTAATAATGAAGTTAAAAGCATTAGTGATGATAATAAAAAGCATTAGTGATGATAATAACAATTAATTGTGTTGGTAGTTGGTGGCGTTGGTAATGATGCTGTTGAGGTTGGTGGTGGTGGTGGTGGTGGAATATGGAGTTATGGAGTTGGCGAGGAATAAATCAGCTATGTGTATGATTTGAATGTAGACCGATTCGAATTTTCTTTTCATGCTAGACCATGCTATTTCTTTTTATTTATTTGTTTTGTCAACAGTGTACTACTTGTTCAGTCAGAAGTCCATCGCTGTAACCATCAGTAGTTCTCCAACTCATCCTTGCCATGGGAAACACAAAGAACTTGCAAAGGAAATAGGAAAAGCTTTCAAGTTTATAAATGAACTGTTAAACGACCAAAACGTTGACTTACCTCATCAAACATCAAACAATTATTATTGAAGACAAAGTACAACAGCTTGTTGTGCACACTTGTCAGTACAGCAAGGATAAATCGAAGGTACACCCCAACGTTTAGGAAGTATGGTATACAACAAGGGAACATTTGATTCTCCTCGATACCGCGGCTAACGAATGGCTGCAAGTCTAAAATAAAAATACTCATGCACGACCCAAAAACCCAAAACATCAAACAGCATACGATAAAAGATCAGTAGTAGATTAATTTTTATGAAAATTAAATAAAATTCAACCCAATGGGTTTTCTTAATATCAGATTTGTAACAAATAAAGTAGTCTGAGAGTCACTCCCGCAATGTTTCATCACCAAGGCAAAAATGAATGATAAAAATGCCAAAAATAAATACTCTGCTAAATGTAATCTTTTTTATTCAGTTGATTTATTCACCAATTCATAAAATACCTCATCACCTTCCTTTTTAGTTTAACCATTTCAGACCATGATATGTTTTCTCACTTATAATTGTTATAATGAAGCATTCTTATGTCCGTGGTCCAAAATGGACAATTTACTGCTTGTTAAAATTGGCAAGCTCGCAGTTCGAGTTTTGGTGAGTTATTTTGACAATTAAAAAACAGACGGAGGTAAATGTTTATGTTCAATGTTACCATACGATAGGTTTACACATGTCTCTGCTGTAACATTCCTCAAAAGAGCGCGCTCGTGAAAACTAGCAGTTTTGCAAAAAAAAAAAAAAAAGATATATATTCCAAAATTACGAGGGGTTCTGAGTTTTGGTGCGTCATCAATTTGCATGCTTAACACCAGGGGCAGGTCTTGGGGTTGTCCCTAGAGGCACCACTCCCACCCCCCTAGCGCCGCAATTACCCCTATTTTATTGAGTTATTTAGAGACAGGACACCCCTTACACCACAAGAGCCCTTCATTTGTAATTGGAAAACTCCCTGACAAATTTCTGGATCCGCTCCTCAAATGTGATTAATGTTACATACAAGTTGTGGTTTTATTATAAGTTTTAAGTACTAAATCAAATTACCGGCAAAGTTTGTTTTACAAGTTGTTTTAAAAGCAACTTATTAAATAATTACTAAACACTTTACATTTGAGTCTTTTAAGCTTTAGCATCACAATAGGCTTTGAAACGATCGATACATTTCATTTCATTTATTTACATAATATTTTACAGCTTTCTTCAGTAATAACTAAAACTGTGGGAATCTCTCCTGGTAAAGTAAAGTGGTTTCATATTCTTGTACCAACCAATCGACGTTACAGGGTTTTCAAGGTTGGTTCTCCCAAGTCTTATCTGTCTCCTTCAAATTGCAAGGTTTTGATTTAAAGTGAGGATACTCGAACCATGAATATTTGACTTTTTTCAGTATTATTGCTGAGCTTTCTGTTACTTCAAAACCTCTAAAAAGGAAGTATTGAGCTCAAATAGACCGAGTATTCATAATAAACCTTATTCGGGTAATCTATTCGCTCAAGGGATGCCAGCCGAAAAAAAAGTATAAATAAAATATTCAAAGTGTTCACGGTTCGAGTACTAGTGTCCCCACTTTAAGACTTTTTGAAATAGTAAGTAAATGATTTAATATCAAGAGCGACTTAACAAAAACTTACTCCATGTAGACTTTAAGATAAGTTCCAGTCACCCTAACTCCAGGATCTTTAGTCTGATCTCTGATTATCTGTTGCATGATATTATGCCCACTATAAGATCTTTGGCAGCGTTCTTCATTGAAATGCTTTGAAAAAAGTATATCAGAGGATTAATAGCGGTGGAAGTAAAAGAAAGGCATACACCCAAACCAAACAAGTGGCCCCATGTCTCGAATAACAATGAATAGGCAAAATTTATGGGAGGAAATAGCATGGTATATGCAAGTAAACACCAAGATACTGTGAAAACACCAATTACCAAACCGATAGTCTTGGCAAGTTTTTGATCGCGTCTTCGTTGTGCGCTGTTGATGTCTTGAGCAGCAGAAACCATCTGGGCTCGCACCCTGTCTTGTCTTTTCAGCTTTCTAATCAAGATTGCATAGCTTATGACAATTATAAGATAAACTATAGCAATAACAATTATTGTTGTGAGAAAGCAAGCTTCTCTTGAAAGAAGTTTAAATCCCTCGACTGTACCAATAAAAATACCACCCAACCAAGTACCAACAATGATGGTTTTGACCCTGTTCGTTGTCATCAATACTTTGTACTTCATGGGTTTTACTATTGCCATACATCTATCGATACTCATAAAAGTAAGATTAAGCATGGATACTGTATAAAAAACATATCCAAAAGCTAAGCAAAGATCCAACCAGAAGTGTAGAATCTCTTTCTCGATTAATATATACAGCTCGATCAATACTGCAATAGGTATCACGAGAAAACCATTGAGAAAGTCAGCAATGGCCAAGTTACAAATGAAAATCATACAACTACTTCGAAGAGATGGCGTCACAAAAACAGTCCAGATAACCAGCCCATTTCCAACAAACTGTACAACAAAGATGATAACTTCAACGCAGAGGAGAAAAATTAATATACCAAAGCAGACATTACATACATTTTCTTGACTCTTTTCGGTTGTATTGCTTGAAATGTTGTGAAAGATAGCAGACATCTTTGCGCATCCTTTTTTGGAACAACAGCTAGACTGGAGAGCAGCCGGATGAAGCACTTGAAGGTTTTTAAAGGTTTTTACTGTGTCACCTGCTTTAAGCTTTACATTGTTAATATAAATCACAAGGAAACATGTATTGTTATGGTCATGATTTTGATAAGATTTGCACAGCTTGTAAGGTACAACAGCTCTGAACAAATCGACAAGGACTGAGTAGGGCCACGCTGTATTGATTAGTTCAAATTAAATTGGAAAAGAACTTGCTTTGTACTCTAAAATCAATAATTAGGCAAAAGAAAGAAAATCTTTTGATGGAACCAATTTCCTCTCAACTGGCTGAATATTCTCTGCAAATTCTCTCCAGGATCACTTTTACTGTCAGCAATCTTCAAAATGAGAAAACCTGACAAAAAAAAAAAATAATTACTTCTTTTGTCATACAGTAAAAACCCGCATATAAGAAACAGTGGATTAAGAACCACTAGGCTAAAATTTGCTTTTTAAGCACCTGTTAAAAAAGAAGCACTTTAGCCTAAAAAATTAGACTGGTTCTCATATGAAAGGTTTCAAGATTTATTTGGTCATTTGAAAAAATATAAGTAGAGTCTGAATATGACTAAATTAAAAAAATCAATGCAAGAAAAATGTTTTACAAATGTATTATCAGTTAGTTCTCAATGAGAATACATTCATCATTCAGATGCTTCTACATAACAATTTATATACCAAAAAAAAATCTATATAAGGTAAATTGTTTTTGCTTTGTAAAAAACAACCAGTTAAGAACCACCTTAGGCTAATTTATCACCAATAATACCAATTATATAAGAACCACTTTAGCCTAACCTCGAAAACAAGTGGTTCTTATATGCGGGTTTTTACTTTACATACTCTTTGACTTATATGTGTATTATTGTTTATTTATGTGTATTACAGGAAATATAGCTGGACATACAGTGACGTATTTTGTTGTGGTTTTGCCAACCATCCATTGTTATTAGAACAAAGAAAATCATAGAATCTATTGTTAAAATGGTTGGCAAATTAGCATCACAATACCAACACTTGTAAACACTACGATCTTGACGAACATCAAGTGAACCCACAGTCTGACGATATATTCTTAAATTTATTGCTTGAATGTCAAGATTGATAAGTTTGCGGGGTATTATATATTGCCTTCAAATATTGACGATGGATCATTTTACTAATTACTTTTAATCATTTTGAAATATTTTTTATTCAAATTACCTGATGGTCCTTCCTTGTATCTGATCTGATTGGTCATCTGCTTTGCAAATATCTTTAAAATGCTAGCTAAAATAAACTATGCGTAATCCTTACTTAGTTTTCCAGCTTTTTTGACACTTCACATGGAAAAACGAATTTTTGACGTTTTTAGGGCCATATCAATTTTTTGTTGACGTTCGCTCTTCGTTTCCGCCGAACCATTAACACAATATAACTTGCAATAGGCCTTTTGCAACAACAGGTCACGTGACCCTACCCCTTTTAAATCGAACCGCTGTGTCAAAATGAACATCAGAAATGGAAAAGAGCACCTTAACATTAGTAAGAAGCCGAAATATGAGCTCATAAAATGTAACAGGAGGGAAATGGCATTAAATTAAAAATTCAATAAATAAATTTATTATGATGTGTATGGAAAACCTGCTCTGGATTGCAAGCTTTGCCATCCAGTGCACATTTTCCACACAAATCCTTATAAAATATTGAATTTTAATTAATGCTATTTCTCCTATGCTCAACATTATGAGCAAACACTTTGGCTTCTTCATTTCTGATGTTCACTTTGACACAGCTGTTCATTTAGAAGGGGTAGGGTCACGTGACCTGTTGTTGCAAAAGGCCTATTGCATTTTTATTGACATATTTACACATATATGTAACTTTCTTTGAATCTTAATAACAAATATGGATGTTAAGGTGACTGGCTACTTTTGAACGCCTTTGAACGTTCGATTCGAGCCCACGATGTGCGCGCGCACAAAAACCGCTGAAAAAAATACAATATTTTATTAAGGACCCCGATACACGTTTTGAGCTTCAACAGGGCAAAACCCTCGAATTTTACACGGGACTCTATACTTTCTTTATACTTAATTGAACCTAAAAAAATCTACGTTATGTCAATTTTTTTTAAAAAAGTATATTTTTCAAACGTACAAAAAATAGGTTTTTGTAGGAGTTTTTGTCCGACTTAAAAAAAAGATGTTGTCATGGTTAAAATCCATTTGTTATTACTTTTTGGTATACACGTAATTGAATGTTGTCACATGAAAAAAGAACATTAGTAAGTAAGAAAGGAATAACAAAAGAAAGAGTTCAACTTTTGTCTTTTAATTAATTTCTTTCCAACTATTAAAAAAATAGGACCAAAATTCAGGACCACTTTTTGTCATTATAGGCGAACACCTCGACGTAGATATTAAACTAAATCAATTGCATGTATGCGAAAAATAATAAAAAAAAATGAATTGTACTTGTCAGTGCGTGTTTTCATCCTGTCGTTGTTGTAATTATTTTTTAAGCCTGGTTTTCACTAGCGACGCAACCCAAGGGCAAACGCAAGCGCAAGCACAAGCATGTGGAAACGAGACGTGAATAAGCGCAAGCGCAAACAAACTATTCACTAGTGCCACGAGCAAGCACAAGCGCAAACGCAAGAAAAAAGGAAATTTTTTGATACCTTGCGCTTGTGCTTGCGCTTGTGCTTGTGCTTGCGTGGGCGGTTTTTACTACGAAATAAGGCCTCTTGTGCCTGCGCTTGCGTCTGCGCTTGCGCTTGCGTCGCTAGTGAAAACCAGGCTTAAGTAATTAACTTTCAGATTCCTTACAGTGAGGATACTCGAACAGTGAACACTTATCTTTTATGTTATTATTTGCTGAACCTGTTACTGCTTCAAAACCTCTAAAAATGAATAGAGTACAAACACTAGAGTACAAACACTAAAAGTGTGCAACATAAATACCACTAAATACTGCTAAATTATGAAAATTCTTTTGTTCTCTATTGTTTGATCAACACTATTTAGTGGTAAATAGTACAAAGTATTGCACACTTTTAGTGTTTGTACTCTAAAAGTGTGCAATACTTTGTACTATTTACCACTAAATAGTGTTGATTAAACAATATAGAACAAAAGAACTTGCATAATTTAGCAGTATTTAGTGGTATTTATGTTGCACACTTTTAGTGTTTGTACTCTAATACATATATTAATCTATATACTAATCTATTTGCTCAAGGGATGATGGTTAAAAAAGGGACAGCAAAACTCAATCACAGCGCCGATAATCCGACAAACAGTATATAAGACAACCATCATCCAGTCTACACCACCGCCTGATGAAGACTAGCAGATTGCAGTCGAAACGTCGCGGTATTTCTACCAATGACCTCAATCGTGAGACAATTGATTAAGTATCCTTTTAAAACTCAAAGTGTTCATGGTTCGAGTGTCCTCACTGTAAAATTATATGTTTGCTCGGTAATTATTTTTATACTTTTCTCATTTGTTAGTGTATAATTAAATGCAGTTTTTTTATTCACACTTTCGCCGGATGACTGAATTTCAATTTTGTTTACCGAAGACTCATCAGTAAAAAACAGCTGGACAATGACTGATTGCCTTTAAAATTAATTCACACAGAAACCTTAAAATCGAGAACTGGATTGAAAGCTACACAGCCGGTACATTCAAAAGTCCTATGGTGATGTAAAGCTAAGAGTCACTTACAATGACAAACGGCTAATTTTGTTATCCAGCTAATGCTGCCGGTCATTTGCTACATATAAGTCGCTTGTTTGATATGTCAATCGGAAAGAAAAAAGATGGCTAGATTTTACATAGGAGTTCTTTCAGTTTTACTTTTTTTGTCGTGCTGTTCGTGTAAGAAACCGATATACATTGGTGCTTTGGTTTCTCTGTCTCTTAAAGATGGAGGATGGAGTGCAGCTGGAACATTACCAGCAGTCTTGTTGGCCATTGAAGATATCAACACCAGTAGTGATGTACTAAGGGATTATGATTTGAACATTATCGTCAAAGACAACCAGGTAGGTTGATTAATTCTTTATATCTTTTTTGTGTTTTCCATCACACTTTTTTACCTTTCATTGCTCATACTTCTTGCTCATGTTTCTTTCTTAGTTTGCTTTTCTATTTTCTTTAGTTTCTATATTTCCTTTCGATTACTTCCTTTCCTTTCCTTTCCTTTCCTTTCCTTTCCTTTCCTTTCCTTTCCTTTCCTTTCCTTTCCTTTCCTTTCCTTTCCTTTCCTTTCCTTTCCTTTCCTTTCCTTTCCTTTCCTTTTCTTTCCTTTCCTTTCCTTTCCTTTCCTTTCCTTTCTTTTCCTTTCCTTTTCTTTCCTTTCCTTTCCTTTCTTTCTTTCTTTCTTTCTTTCTTTCTTTCTTTCTTTCTTTCTTTCTTTCTTTCTTTCTTTCTTTCTTTCTTTCTTTCTTTCTTTCTTTCTTTCTTTCTTTCTTTCTTTCTTTCTTTCTTTCTTTCTTTCTTTCTTTCTTTCTTTCTTTCTTTCTTTCTTTCTTTCTTTCTTTCTTTCTTTCTTTTTTCTTTATAGATTGACTTAACTTACAGAGAAATAATTGAACTTTTAATTTAACTGGTTAAGTAAGAGATGGTTGGTGTTGTTTAATTATCTGAAGAATTCGTCTAAAAGAATTCGTCTAATACCTGGCTGGAAGGATTTTGATTTATCTCTTCAAAGTCTGTTGTTATTGGTAAATATTATAAAACAATGAATTTTTGCTAGGAAAAAAAATGACCCGTTTTTATTCAAAATCGGTGAGATGAATTTTTTTTAAACTTTGCCAGATTGTTAACCTAGTTAACAGCTTTAAAGTAGGCTATGTGGTTTTAAAAGTTTAGGTCGATTTTTTCCCAAAATAGGCTACATAGAAATTCGGCGGCGTTATCATTTGTCGGCTAAAATATTATCGATTTTATTAAAAATAACTTTTTTAAAAACTTTATTCTATATGTAGACATGTGTTCAAAAATCTTGTCAAAATACCCTCTGACGCGGGAACTACGGCCTTTCAAACGTCGCTGGGTGAGCGCGAAAAATACTGACCCGAGCCTCCTTAAACCATATCTACCACTGATATGAAGCTCGTGCGTCTTGTCATGCTTTGTAATATCAATTTTTATTTTATACAATAATTTTCATTTTTTGTTTTTTTTTATTCGGTTGTGAATTGTGTATATACTAATGTAATTATTTACCTCAGGCTAAGTGGTTATCGGACGAATATTTCATCCAATAACCACTTCGCCTTTGGCGAATAATTGTTAAATATAATTATACGTACAATGCAGCTGAAAAGATACTAACAAATGTAGTATCTAGTTGTAATGGGTGTATATATGTAGAATGCCATTTTATTTCCCAGTATCCAACGTTCTTAGATAACACTAGCTATAACATCATGTTTAAAATTGTTGGGACATTGTAACATGTTTATGAGCGTTTTTGTTTGAGTTTTAAAAAATATAAAAAAATGTATCAAATTGATTTGGAATCAATAGTTAGTCTATTTTCCTCTTTGTTTTAGTGTAACCGTGGGAAAGGTACATATCAGTTTTTTCAGCTGGTCCAAGACAGACGACCAATACTCATGCTTCTTGGGGGTGCTTGTTCAAAATCAACTGACGTTGTTGCAGAGGCATCGCCAAACTGGAATCTTGTAGAGGTATGCCAAATTTACCTAAAAGGTCCTCTTTGCACTGTCAAAATTTTAATTCATAACAAAATATAAGTTGTGTATTTTAAGTTTCTTTTTCAACGTGAACATTCTCTTGTCTCTCCTTAACTAAAAACAGAAGATATTACCTTGAGAATTGTATTGATTAATAATTTTGTAAGCAAATATTTTGAAGGAATAGATAACCGTGAAAAACTTGCTGAAACGGGTGAAAAACGCACTGCGCGTCATTGGATTTTCTTTCGTACAAAAGACTAAATGAAGATTTAACGAATGGTTTCATGTTATGTATTATGGGAATTTCTCTTGAATTTTTTGACCAGAAAATGAAAAACAGCTAATGTAATGTGTTAAGAAAAAACAACAACACGCACTAACTTTCCACGAACGGCCTTAACTTCAAAGATTTACCAAACGTCGGTAAATCTCCAATGATTTTATTGTTAACAAGACGCGTCTTCCGAACATGCGCAGTGCGTTTTTCACCCGTGTCCAACGTGCTATCTTTAACAGTTATTCACCGAAGGCAAATTGAATACAGTAAAAACCCGCATATAAGAACACCCATTTTTGGAGTTCAGGCTGATTTTGTTCTTATTTAACAGGTGTTTACTGAAAAATCAGCCTGAAGGTGTTCTTAAGGTGTTTTTAAAATAAATGTTTCTAAAATATATATTACTATATAGACTACCAATACATGTAGATGATATTAATGTGTAAGTTCAAAAATGTTATTAAAAAAAATCTTGACTGCAATAATGATATCAAAACAGTAGAAAAATTAATTATTGTCAGGTCAGGCTTGGAGTCTGCTACTGGTAACACTGTAATCCAGTACAGTCCTGTTGAATGGACGAGTGGACGGCGTCTAGCACATAAATATTGATCTTATTATTTTTAAGAACACTTTTTAATTTTTCAGGCTGATTGTGTTCTTATTTACATGGTACTTAAAACGCCAAAATTCAGGCTGGGTGTTCTTAACCCACTTGTTCTTATATGCGGGTTTTTACTGTATCGCAGGGAATAATGTATAAACGAGAATTATCGGTGATTATCGTAAAAATAGCTAGCTAGTCCACTGAATCAGTGCACTCCATAATTGCCTGCGTATTTATACTAAACCTCGATAGAGCATTGCTATACCGAATTTGCTAGTTCTTTTATAAAATATTCAGAAACTAAAATCAAACGAAAACTAATTCTTTTCGGGTTCTGTTCTCTGATGAGTTATAGAGAACACTTCTCAGCCAATCAGGGTATGCGAATTCTATCATTATTTTGATATAGTAAAATAGCAAAAGCTATTCATGCTCTTAATGATTATATGTGCTAAGGTGAGTTACGGTGCATCGACATCCATCTTGTCCAACAAGAAGATGTATCCACTGTTTCTAAGAACAATACAACCCGAGCACACAGGAAACCCAGCAAAGTTAGAGCTCATGAAACATTTAGGATGGTCAAGAGTAGCTACAATACGCAGCACTGGGAGAGTCTTTAGTGAGGTAAGAGAAGCATGTAAAGATCTAGGGTCTGTGTGATTGAGTACTTCTGTTAGAATCTTGAATATTCGCGCTGTAATTACTTCACTTATTTTCTTTCAAAAACTATGAAAAACTATATCCTGTTATGCTATTATTCATAAATACCTTTAGTACATGTCGATCGACAGCGTTTTTTTCTGTATGAAATTAAAGCGTGTCCTCGGTACAAAGTATTTAGTACAAAGAACTAGTTTGCTCATGCACGATAATTCAGATAGCATAAGTAAAATACAAACCTGTTTTTGATTGGCAAGAACAGGAAATGTGTTAATTTAAATCAGTATACTGAATAAGATATTTTTTATATATTCAAGGAAAAAGTTGAAATTATTTGATTCAAAATGTACCACTCTTATGCAAATACTCAGCTTTACAACACTACTGGTATCTTGTCTAATGGCTAATGTCTTAATTGCAGACTGTTGGGCACTTCAACAATCTTCTTAGTATGGCAAAATTTACAATGCCAACCCGCGAAGTATTTTCTAAAAACACCAACAGTCAGATCAAAAAGCTATTGGTGAGTACTAGTTCTAAAAACAAAGGTTTGACTGTTATAAGGTAATTGAGAAAATACCAATGACGTACTTTTAAAACTGTTTAGAAAACCGACGCACGTGTTATATATGGAATGTTTTATGAAGACGAAGCCAGAAACGTTTTATGTGAGGTAAGAACAGCCAACCAACCAACCAACCAACCAACCAACCAACCAACCAACCAACCAACCAACCAACCAACCAACCAACCAACCAACCAACCAACCAACCAACCAACCAACCAACCAACCAACCAACCAACCAACCAACCAACCAACCAACCAACCAACCAACCAACCAACCAACCAACCAACCAACCAACCAACCAACCAACCAACCAACCAACCAACCAACCAACCAACCAACCAACCAACCAACCAACCAACCAACCAACCAACCAACCAACCAACCAACCAACCAACCAACCAACCAACCAACCAACCAACCAACCAACCAACCAACCAACCAACCAACCAACCAACCAACCAACCAACCAACCAACCAACCAACCAACCAACCAACCAACCAACCAACCAACCAACCAACCAATTCAAATGATAAACAAAACAACCAATCGATTCAAATGATAAACAAAACAACCAATCGATTGGCCAGACAACTATCCAAACATCTTTCCCTACAACCTTTCAAACAATCACCATGCCACACTTCAGTCTGATTTATTATTGTTTACTATAAGCAAACGAAAAAGGTATTTCTTATTTACATAAGAGGCACCAATCCCTTGCCGGTTAATTGTTAAATATGACATGATTTTGTTAACACATCAGGCATACCTTCAAGGTCTGTATGGATCAAAATATGTCTGGTTTCTGCCTACCTGGTATCAGAAAAACTGGTGGAATTACGTCACGAACACAAGTAGGTGTAAACCCCAGCAAATCAAAACGGCGGCAGGTAATTACTTTGGTACACAAGAAGGATTTCTTGCAAAGGACACCAGCCAGATCATGGCCAATGGCAAGGTTAGACTTTATAATAACATGAAAGATACAAAGCTATTTGTTTACATTGCTTCGCGATAAGGTGCTGGTTCAACCTACTTCCTCTATCTCATTGCAGTCTGGTACGTCCATCGTGGTATAGTTAAACTGTAAAATACTTGAGTAATGTTCAGTCTTGTGCTTTTAATTTCTTTAAAGAGAATAGAAGATGTCATACTTCGTTACCATGACAGACTGGCCAATCAGAGCAACCAGTACAACGCTTATTATACCGCAGCCTATGACGCAGTTATGGCTATAGCGATGACGTTGAACAAGTCCATAAGCATACTGAAGACTCAAGGAAAAACCCTTGGGAACTTTTCACACGTCGACAAGGATACCTCGTCATTGTTTAAAGATATCTTGTTAAATTTAACCTTCAATGGGATGACGGTGAGTATGGCGAGGTCTTTTGTAAGTATGCCCTAGCAGTTGCCTTGATTATGTGGAATAAAGATATCACAAGATCGGCTTTAAAATTTAGCTAACAAATAAAATGATTTTGGCATGTAGTGATGTTATTGTTCTGTGTTGGGCGAAAAACAATAAAGATAACAATCTAAAATAAGTAAACTAAAAATGTTCTTTTCACAGGGTGAAGTGAGTTTTGATCGGAATGGTGATCGTATTGGAATAAACTATCTTCTGCAATACCAAGGTAAAATTACTTCTGCACAGACAGCTGAAAGTAATAAGCTTCTGTACCAGATTATTCGTACTGGCGCATGCACGTTCTTTACACTAGCACAGAAGCTCAACATTCTGAATATTATACGATGGCAGTCAACTAAAAACCGTCACTGCTTTATATAACTTATTGCATAAAGTAGCGATGGCAGTAAAGTAGCAGTTAGTAGCATTAACAGGGTATAGAATCTCTTTAGATCAACTAAACGCTTGTGAGTCAGTCAGCATGAAGGTACACTGATGGTTAGAGAACAAGATCATACACATGATAGACGGTTGGCGAGACTTGTACTGTCAATGCAATGTAAAGCAAGGCCGCCTGTTGCATACCCTAGAAACTAGAGGGTTTCTTGATCTAGTATTTGTGTTTATCATGATTTGTCAAATTGTCAACGCTAAAGCAAGTAGAAAATAACATCTGGTACCCATGCAGGCTACCTGTTGCTAGGCCGACTGATTTTCACTGATTCAATTCGGTGCTACATTTTGGCAATCCTCGACCATCTTGAGACATGGTCGAACGTCCATCGGGAGTGGAAGCAGAATTATTTAACAAATATGTCATGAGTTTGAAATAATATCGTAGAATCATGCAGATGTTCTAAGACAAAGGACGATCAAAAGTACTTTTCCTGCACCTACAGGGATCACAACCTAGCCTAGCTTCGATTTATACCAATATTTCAGTAATGATATCATAAAGTGAATAGTTTATTGTTTCTAAATCTCAGGTGAAAAGATGGTTACCTTAGGGTACTATATTGCAGCTACGGCAAAACTTGTAATGTATAAAAACGTCTCCTTATATTGGCCAGGTAAGCACTTATGATATACTATTAATAATAATTAAATACCATTAATGAAGTCTACTTTTAAACCATCCAGCAACTGATAAATAGGAGTTTTAATAGGAGTTTTAAGATCCACGGCAGGAATACTTACAATCAGGTATTTAAAAATACCTGATTGTAAGTATTCCTGCCGTGGATCTTGATGTGAATAATGAAAATAGGCACCAAATAATAAAGCTAGCGTTTTGAATCGTTTTGAAAGCTAGCGTTTTGAATCGTTTGTATCTGTGTCCTCTAAATACTAATAGAGCTAGTGGTATACTTCTAATAAGAGTAGTGGTCATAAATGAATTAATTAATTATGGCATGCGCTTGATAATGAGCTAAGCTAGCGAAATAAACATGCACTGCTTTATTAGTTCCACCTATACTTCTTCTGTTTATAGGTGGATCTGTTCCTAAAGACAGACTGATCACTAAAGACACGTTAGTAGCAGCTAAACCTTGGGTGTTGTACTGTTCGTTTGCAATATCAGCCGTAGGTGTTTTGGTATCAGTATTCTTCTTGGTTTATAACATACGATATCGCAATCAAAGGTATCACTAACTGAATAAAATACTTATATTTTAGAGAACTTGATTTGTTCAATGATTGTTGTATTGCACATTCGTTAAATATGCCTATAGTTACAGTGCGACTACTGAATCCGGCGCCACCAAAACATGATTATCCAATCACAATGGAGAATATGAACAATAGAATCTCTACAAATACTTGACTGAAAATGCTAATAATTTTCATTATTTGTGAACAGAATAGATAAAGATTGAATAAAAAACATCTTACGGCCTGTGAGAACCCTCTACAAGTTTTTTGTTTGATCTCAAAAACTATTTATTTTGACATTTATTTGGGTGGCCCCGGTTTCAGTAGTCGTATGCACTGTAACAATATATTTATTTTTATATTTATTTTTTATATTTATTTAAAAAAATAATGCAATCATTTGATCGATCGATATGTCAATCAATCAATCAATCAATCAACTGAATAATCAATCATCAGTCAATCAAACAATCATCAGCCAATCAAACAATCAATCAGTCAATCAAGGAATCAATCAATCGAACAATCAATCAACTGAAGAATCAATCATAGAGTCAATCAATCAACTGAACAATCAATCATAGAGTCAATCAAACAATCATTAGTCAATCAAACAATCAAACAATCAATCAATCAGTCAGTCAATCAACGAATCAATCAATCGAAACATCAATAATCAATCACTAAGTAAAAACGTTTGTTTTTGGAAATGTCAAATGGCAATTGGAAACATGTACATGTCTTGTTATTTACCTTCAAATCCAATTTTCAAATGATTGCGTACGTTAATTATTTAAGATTAATTGACTATAATCGACTTTTAACTAGAAACCTTCGGACATCTTTAGGCTTATCAAGATCAGTAGTCCACGCCTGAATGTTTTGATCCTTGTTGGGTGCGGTCTGTTGTACTTAGTTATTCCGTTCTTTGGAATCAATGGCATTTTAACTTCACAAAAACAAAGGGACATGGTGTGCCAGGTAAACTTTTAGTGTGAATTAATGTATTATACTGAAAACGAAAGCAGTGCGTAAAACAATAAAAATAGTCACGAGAGTAAAAAGTCAAAAGGAAAAGGAAAACTCCACTTTTTTCACGCAAAGAAGATCGATTTTTAAAAATGATTAAAAAAAAATTTGATCTAGATCTTAAAGTTTTAGGTGATATACATGAAGGCTCTTTAAGAAAAAGGCAACACTCGCGCTATAATTTACTGAAGAACCCTCAACAATTATACAATATACATCTATCAAAGTACTACCCTTTATTCAATTTCATTAATGTCATGCCAGTTCAATTTATAATTATTTATTGTCTTCTCATAGATTGAAGTCTGGCTGATGAACATAGGATTTACCTCGCTTTACGGTACACTTTTTGCCAAAACCTGGAGGGTACATATAATCTTTACTGCAACTACCACCGAGAAAAGGGTAAAGCGGATCAAACAACAATATTTTTAAAAACACTTCTCCATGTGCTTGAAATATATTGTCAGGGGCGGATCTAAGGGGTGTCCCTTCAGGCACAGACACCCCCCTAGCGCCGCAATTACCCCTATTTTATTTAAGACATTTAGGGACAGGACATCCTTAACACCTTAAGAGCCCTTAATTTGCAATTTGGACACCCCTTGACAAATTTCTGGACCAGCCCCTGATTGTAGTTCTTTATTAGCTTCGTTCATTTTTAACTGGGGTCTAAAGTGTTGTAGTTCTTTATTAGCTTCGTTTATTTTTTAACTGGGGTCTAAAGAGTGAAGTGGGTAAATAAAATACAAGCGAGAGAAAAAACTTATTGCGACTATTACGAGTTGTAAAAAATAGCGGCTAAAAATCATTAGTTTTCAACTCCCGCCAAGTGCATATGATATCTATACTATAACACGTACGTTGATTTTAATCATTAATTTCAGTCAAACTAAGAAAACAGTGAACGGGCAAATATGTGTCTGGAACTAATGTTATACAGTATTCTGACCAATCACAAGCTATAACTCGTTCTCACTAAACCGTTTGGTCTTTAAGAATTTGCTTCATTCCAATTCCAAGCTCGCTCGTGATTGGCCAGATAATAGTTCCAGCAGACATATTTTCCACCGTTTAAGGCTGTTTTCTTAGTTTTACTCTAAACATTTTCAGCCTATCAAAGACCGCCATCTATTGGGAGTAGTAGGATGTCTTCTACTGGCTGATATTATCTTCTTAGCTTCATGGCAAACCACTGACCCACTTACTTCCATTCCTTATTTCTTTGGCCAAGCTCAGGTAAAACTCCACGTTATATCCTCTATATTTGTTGTATTATGCAGATGCAGGCAACGTGTACGGATGCGCAGTAGCACTAAAGCCGGATTAGTGTATCTGTTAATGTTGTTATTACCCCAAAAAAACGTTACGCCGAACTCAATTTGGTGAGGAGAATCTTTAAGGTGACTGGCTATTTTTGAACGTTGACGTTCAATTCCAGCCCACGATGTGCGCGCGCACAAAAAAACCTGAAAAAAGTACAAAATTCTAGTAGGAACCATGCACGTTTTGATATTCAACAGGGCAAAACCCTCGAATTTTTAACGGGATCTATACTTTCTTTATGCGTAATTGAAAGCACCTAAATAAATCTACGTTATATCAAAATACTTTTAAATCCACATCCTGTCCTTCCAGATCCCTGTCGATCCCCGATTGATCTTGACCGATTTTCCGGCGCTGTCTCGTAACACCGTACCGATGATCACAATTTATCATCATGCTCAATTCTAATATTTTCAATTTTGCTCTATAGGATGGAAAGACGAGATATTATGCGATGAGGTGCTCATGTACTCACTTAAATGCTTGGACAGGGTTTCTACTTGCATATAAAGGTTTAATCTTGTCACACATTGATATTTATTTTTTATTGGGAGCACACAACATTACATTTACATTGACTTTTTTCAAGTGGCCATCTGTGAACTATTATTCGCTTTAAACTAATATAAAATGTGGAAACCGAAATACATTAGGGCGAATGTAATAAACTAGCTTTTTAGATTTATTGGTCTGATCCGCGGTTATAAATTGTGAATATTAAGCAATTATAACCGCGGACCAGCATATATCTACATTGTACTTTGTGGCCGAATGAACTCAACTAAATGACCTCCTTCTAACATATGTTGCTTCATAGCTCAGTTGGTGGATCATTGCACCGGTTCTGCAAAGGTCATGGGCTCAAATCCCGTTGAACCCCCGAATTTTTTTACGGTCTTCTATAATTTCAATTACATTAATTGCTTAATATTCCGCGACGATCGTATAATCATACACAAACTAGCTTTTACTGAACAAAATGTTTGTTATTCAGGAATCTTTCTTTTCTTTGGAGCATTCCTTTCTTGGGAAACTCGTAACGTTCGCTATGCAGAGCTGAATGATTCAAGAAACATAGCGATATCAATCTACACCATTGTAATATGCACGTTAATAGGAGTGCCAATACTACTGTTTATCAAAGAACATCCAGACTTTACATTTTCAACCACGGCATTATTCCAGTATTATTCGACGAGTCTTGTGATCGCTCTTATGTTTGCACCAAAGGTACGGTAATTGTATGTACGCTATTAAGGCATAGGAATATTTATTTATTTATTCCATCGTCACTATTTTCAATTATTGTGAAAAGAAAATTTTGACTTTAACATAGAACAACAAGAAAGGCCGATGTCCCTCATTTGTAATTAGTTTTTGAAATAACCCATGATCCTTATTTGTGCCACTAGCTTGTATATATAGGCTTTTCATATTTGACAAACGTTTTCGGAAAGGGTATACTTGACTTTGTTATTAAATATAAGCTCAGCACATTTGTAAATGTTGTGTGTGTGTGTGTCTTCTCGTGTGTCACATTTATTGTGGCACTCTTTAGTTTGTGTGTGTTTTCTTTGTTGTTAGTTATATATATAAATGAAAAAATGAAAAAAAGTTCAGCTCACGCTGCCAAGAACATCGTACCGAGTTCGTACCATTGAGGTTTGATAGTCCTTTTGCAACAACAGGTCACGTGAACATACCTCTTTTAAATCGAACAGCTATGTCCAAATGAACATCAGAAATAAAAAGAGCACCTCCATATTAAGAAGCCAATAGTAAGAAGCCAACGTTTTAGCTCATAATGTTGAGCATAGGA
This sequence comes from Metridium senile, assembly GCA_949775045.1. Lineage (NCBI taxonomy): Eukaryota > Metazoa > Cnidaria > Anthozoa > Actiniaria > Metridiidae > Metridium > Metridium senile. The sequence goes on along the minus strand of OX459096.1, from coordinate 31,858,385 downwards.
GAAATAACATTAAATACAAAATTCAATATTTTATAAGGATTTGTATGTAAAATGTCCACTGGATGGCAAAGCTTGCAATCCAGAGCAGGTTTTCCATACAAATCATAATAAATTATTAAATTTTTAATTTAATTTCTTTCATTTTTTGAAGGTTCTAATGTTGAGAAAAGTTGAAGTAGGAGTTAACGAGCCCCATAATGCACAGGCCTATACGACATCATCACAACAATTTAGGGTACACAAAACCAATGTACACTCTACAACGATGTCTACTTTCCTTAAATTGGATGTGAGCGCCGTGGGATGATATGTGAATCATAAACACAGGTAGCCCAAGCTATGCATTTGTACGTTTTTTAGCAATATGACGAAATATTTAAAATGCAATAAAAATAAACACGCTGGGGAACAACAGCCATAAATCACTCAATATTGAAGGAAATGGCCTGGAACTTCACAAGAATGCAAAGAAAAACACAACACACAGGTAGACATGTTTATATTTATTGCATTGCTAAAAAACGTACAAATGCATAGCTTGAGCTACCTGTGTATTAAATGGCTGCAAGCCAACGAACAACATCGAAATATCATTACTATTGATTCAAGCTAATAATTTGTAAGAGATAAACATGTAAATGCATGTTGTAAATGTTAGCTTGTGTGTGCATTTACGGCAGTTAAAGAATTTAAATATATGTAATATCGATCAGAAAAATCACTTTAATGGACCGGAAGAAATAAAAAAATGGTAAAATTAAAGGATGCATGTATAATAATTCGCAACTACAGAAAAACCTTTTGTTTTCAGAATAGCATACGTTTAGTCGAAAATATAAAACCCCTAAAAAATTATATTTACGATCAATTGCAGATGTATCAAAATATCATTGTTTAATATTTCATTTGATTAAATGGAAATGTTTTACAAATATTTACCAATATATGTTGTTATAAAAACGTTCTATTTTGTTCAAAGTCATTCTCTAACATCTTTCACTAATTCTTTAGTCAGCTGCGATTCCCAAACATCCTTTTCTGCATGTTCGAACAAGTCTAGAAACATCTGACTACGAAGAGCCTTAGGGAGTCTTTTCTTTTCTATCTCATCAACTCTGATGGCAATCAGCGAAGAATCTTTCATTTGAGTGTTCCTTCCAATCGCCATGTCGAGTTCTCCCCGACAAAACGTACTTGACATGTAGTTTTTTGATAACACAGCAAGAATATGTCTGCTCTTGTACACGCTGTCAGCCATGTTGTCCACTATGGTCTTTCCCGGTTCAAAGTCTCGATGATGTATACAGTAATTAAGGTTGTGCTTCTCAATCAGTGGGATGAGCTCTGACTGAACCCAGTGCAAGTCTTTACTGCTAAATGTTATGAATACATCATATTGGTATTCTTCACAGTTTTCTTGATTCCTTGATACTGAAAACAAATTAATGCAGAAAATGCAGTTTTAATAGTATAGTGGGCACCTACCTACCTACCTACCTACCTACCTACCTACCTACCTACCTACCTACCTACCTACCTACCTACCTACCTACCTACCTATACCTACCTACCTACCTATGTCTAGATGGAACAAAGGTATGGCTATATAGTTCAAATTGCTCTTTTAGACAGTCTTCAAGTATTTATATATCCTACAAGGAATTTGTTATTGCATTTGTTATTGCATATCGGCACAAGGCAGTTTCAGCTAGAATCGCCCACATTTTTGTAATTTGTTTCGTTTTGTTTGCAAAATTGTATTGTTTCAAAAAATATCGAGTAAAAGAGAGAGCTTTTGTAATGTCTTACCCCAATATCCTGTATTCTTTGTCTTGCTTCTCCTTACAAGAAGTCCAACAACAAATCCCGCCATGCTTACTACAATACAGACCAGGAATACTGATATAGTCGTATGCCAGGAAGGAGTTGTCAAAGAGGGAGAGTACGACATCATTTTTGAAAATAAATCTGTAAATAGTGAAATGTATATTAGATTCAAACAATCAATTCGGGAAATTGTATGCGCGCTATATTATATAATAAATGCATGCTTTTAAAGTTTCCACAAAAAGTGTTTGACTTATGAGATATACATCAAGTCTATTGAAAGGTAGCCGGTCATTCGCATCGAAGCGAGATGTTATGTTTGCAATGATAGAGACACTTGAATAATTATCCCGAAAGCTGTTGAAAGGTCTATATCACTGCAAGCTCAACGTTCGTCTCGCTTCAATGCAAAGGCCAGGCTACCTTTCAAGATGGCGCAGGGAAATGTGAAGGAGACTAACTCAAGTATAAGTAGACCTGTCACCTGTAGAGGAGTCAGGTGGATGAAGGCAAACTGTTGTGCTGTTCCATCCATATGACGTGTTTACATGGCATCCATAGCAACCAAAATCATGTCTGGTGATATTGTCAATTATCAAGGAGTATTCCACAGTTCCATCATTGTTCGTTATTGCTTGCACCTTGTGACGTAGTTCATATGTCACCGCCTTGTTATTGCTTTTAAACCAATGTAGCTGAGCTCTGGCTGTGTCCACATAACGGAATGTGCAGGTCAAAGTTACAGGCCAACCAAGATTGATGTAGATGGATGGAGTTTTTGTTGAGACTAGAGGTGGACCTGATGAGAACAAAATATCAAGACAGGAGTAGCACAGGAAACAGTAATCAAAAAGAGCAGAACAATTGAAATATATTCATGTAATGTAACGTGGTGGTAATGTGATGCTTGTATATTTCACATACGTCGCAATGCACTTTACAATTAATCATTTGTAAGCTGCATGGCGGCCATTGCAGGTTAGTGTGTGTAGTGTGGAGAGACTGGACATACCATTTAACGTCCTTATCCGAGAAGACACGAAGTCTATCAATTTGCAGATAGAAATAAGAAATTCAGTACATTCTCCTCAAGACCCTTAGTTATGGACTCCCGCATGCAGATCCGATGCTCTAACAATTCAGCTAACCGGGATGCGGAGGAACGGGAGGCGGAAATTCAGAACGTCAGTGTACCATATATCAACAAGTCACTATCTTATTATCATGTTACAGTCGATCAGTTGATAAAAATCACATTGGTAAAACTATTGCCTGAGCACAGCAAACGTTCTTTTCGAACAATGAAATACATGTGATAATTTGGTTGATCATATATTTGCGAAAAATCATAACATCGTTGGCTTCCAACAGCATCGCTTAGTAAAGAATATCCTGTTTCATTTACTGGTGTTTCATTACTTACCATTTTTCTTGACACATAATTTTATTGAACGCTCGATCTTTCCTCGGTCTGTCACTAATACGCATGTGTAGTTCCCAGCATCCTCCACTGTCACGCTACGGAGGGTGTACCAAAACACCACTTCTTTGCGGTTTGGGAACCGGTAAGAATCATTACTTACTTCAAGTCGACTACCATTACGTTCCCAGATAATCGTCGTATACTTTTCCAAAACATTCACTCCTTTACATCTTAATGTCACCCTTTGGCTTACGTAGGCAATCACGTGATCATATGAAGTGGTCATGTTGACAACTTTCCCTCGCTTAGCTACAGGAGAAATGAAACCATATACATAAACGATGGAATTTTTCTCTCTTTTCTCTACATAAAATTGGTTGTTATTTCAAAATTTTGCATCATGGAAGGTGTAGCGCTGCAAAAACTACTAGCATTGACTATATGACTATTTTTTATGCTGAAATGTTTTAATGTGAAAAATGTACATGGTTGTGTGGCACTAGCAACAATTGTGAATGATAACTGATGTTTTCGATCCATGTCATTTCACCTATCCTTGATTCAATTTACTCGGTCTCAGACAACTCAACATACTAAATCAAATAAGGTTTTCTTGTATGTACGTCTATATCACTTTTTTAACGTCTCAATGTATCTAGCCAGACACTAAATACCCTACTAATTCGGTAGCCTCAGACTCACAGTCACCGCCTTTACATTAGCTATTTTTATCACCAAACTCTGCAATCGTTTCTTACGTTTGTCAACATGAAGTAAAACCGCCTTCAGCGCTGTTCCAATAGTATTATTTGCGTAACACCAGTATGTCCCATTATCTTCATCACGGGCAAACTCAATAAGAAGAACAACACCATATGACTTAGTCGCAAAAACATTTTTGAGTTCTCGGTCACTTCCAGTTTTACGCCAGAATACCGTGGGTTTGGGCCATCCCCTGGCGGCACATGTACTCACAAAGGTTTCGCCATGTTGAAGGTAGATTATTGATCGTTCTGGACTTGTTATGATCGGTTTGGCTGTGGAAAAGCAATTAAAGAATAAATATTGTTGTATGCGTTTGCAATGTTTTTGAATCTAGTAAATAAACGTGAGCATAAGACTCCTGGTAGATAAACTTCACAGAAAGCTTTGTCACTGACCGACATTTTTTTTTTCAAACGTGACGTCCATGCGGGATAAACGACAATTGAAGATATTTTTGCCATGTTTTGATTACTTTATGACGAGGTACATATGCTCTTTTATCTTATATGGAGGCTACTTGTTTATGTCTTTCGAAGCTAATTCAATTCTTTTTACACAATTGCCTACCATTCGATATTTGCCGGGGAGGGGAGGGTGGGCTGATTATAAGCTTTCTTGATATTGTTTTCCTCCCTCAAACGTGGAACGATATTTTTATTTTAGTTCGTTCAATATTTTTACTATTTTTATCCTTGTACGATATTTTTATTTTAGTTCGTTCGATATTTTTACTATTTTTGACCTTGCACCATATTTTTATTTTAGTTCGTTCGATATTTTTTCCTATTTTGGACCTTGCACGATATTTTTATGTTAGTTCGTTCGATATTTTTCCTATTTTTGACCTTAAACGATATTCTTATTTTAGTTCGTTTGATATTTTTACTGTTTTTGACCTTGCACGATATTTTTATTTTAGTTCGTCCGATATTTTTCCTATTTTTGACCCCGGGGTTTAATTTTTTTTTTTGCTAAAAATACAAAGGGGATTACAATCAGCATTAGGGTACATGACGTCAAAATGATGTATAGCATCTCCAAACGTTGATTTGTAATTAGGTAATTTTAAAAACATGTCAAGAAATGAATTTGTATAAAACTTCTTTTTGGGGAAAAAGGATGTTCCTATTCACTAAATGTCGCTAGCAGCTTTGTACAGATTGTTCATTTTCTTTCTGCCAAGTGTTTACTTATTTAATTTCAGAATTAAAAACGAGTAATTTCTCTTGCTCTTGCAATTACCGTTTGCTTTACCGCCGTTAATTTTCTGAAATACGTGCTATTGAGTTTATATGCTTACACTCTCAATGAGAGCGTTCTTATGAAGTATTTCTTAACATTGTTTTTATATAGATTAAATTTCACAGAAACAGTAAAAAGGAAATTACTTTCCCAAGTGCCATCCGGTCGAACAGAACTCAGTGCAATTACTAAAATTACCGGACGGATCTCAACCAACAGCACACCAAACAAATAAGAGAATAGACTTAGTAAGATATTTTAGAATGTACTGGCAAAGTTTTCTCTATCTTACGACGACAGCCTGTCAAATCTTGCAGTTGAGGGTATATCTTAGAAACTGCTTTAGAAATTTGTTCGGTTCTTTATTCGTTTGTTTCTTTTTAGTTTGTTAAGTTAAGCTGTTTGCAATTCACTGTTAGGTTTGTTTACTTGCTTACGTGTTTGCTTGTTAGTTGGTTGGTTGATTGGTTGGTTGGTTGGTTGGTTGGTTGGTTGGTTGGTTGGTTGGTTGGTTAGTTGGTTGGTTGGTTGGTTGGTTGGTTGGTTGGTTGGTTGGTTGGTTGGTTGGATGGTTGGTTGGTTGGTTGGTTGGTTGGTTGGTTGGTTGGTTGGTTGGTTGGTTGGTTGGTTGGTTGGTTGGTTGGTTGGTTGGTTGGTTGGTTGGTTGGTTGGTTGGTTGGTTGGTTGGTTGGTTGGTTGGTTGGTTGGTTGGTTGGTTGGTTGGTTGGTTGGTTGGTTGGTTGGTTGGTTGGTTGGTTGGTTTGTTGGTTGGTTGGTTGGTAGTTCATTGGTTGGTTGGTTGGTTGGTAGTTCATTGGTTGGTTGGTTGGTTGGTAGTTCATTGGTTGCTTGGTTGCTTGGTCGGGAGGCTTGTTGATTTGTTGGTTAATAAGATGATAGAATGTATAGCTGATTGTTTTGCCGATTGAACGGTTTGTGTATGGTTGATAATGAATGAATGAGTTATATGTTTTAGTAGGTGATTCGTTGGTTGGTTAGTTTGGTGGTCGGATGGTTAGTCGATTGACTTGTTATTTAGATGATTAGTTAGTTAAATTGTCACCAAAGTAAACATTTTGTTGGCTGGTCTGTTGTTTGGAAAGCTTGGTCTTCTGGGGTATCTGAATAAAAATGTCAAACTACTACAAATGGTTTCGCATGCTGTGTGATAGCTAAAGATGTTCTGCAGCTTGACTTGATTTCTTTATTGATAATCTGCAGTTCACTTCAAATAAAGAACGTAAAGTAAAATATGGTATAATTACATTAAAAAACTGTAATTATGATTGCTTCATAACTACATTGACAAGGTTAAATGATCTGACGTATTACGTTATTAAAAATATAACATTGAATATTTTTTGATGTACTTATCCAATTGATTGGATTCCATATCTTTTAGCTTATTCAAATTTACTGATGTAAGTTCATTTTGATTAGGGAAAATCTGCAAAGGCAGTTATTTGTTTATTATTATTCATTTTTTCCGTAAAAACTGAATAAGGATAAGATAACGACAGGAAGATCTATAAACAATCATTCAAAACTGCCGTTGTTTTTGGTACGCTTTACACAATAAACTGAAAAAATGTCACGTTTTCTTTGCAGATAAATTAAAACTGCCTTAAATTCTTGTATATGTTATAATGAAAAGGAGTTGTTAAATGTATAAATACCAACATTGATACAGTTACGATTATCTACTAATGGTTTTTAAAAGTTCAAAATTATTAAGTTTTGCTTTTTTAAATATAAGGCATAAACTAATCAGGTTCGGAAAATTATGGCATTAAGGGTAATTTCTGTATAATTGTTTTTATTTTTTAATCTCTTAATCGCTAGTACCATTTGTTTATTTTTCGAAATTGCCTTTACATAAATCAGTTCCCATGCAGTTTCAGTTTACTGTCATCAATTTACGATCCACATTAGATTCCGTGATTTTTTTTGTATATCTTCATCATCATCTTTTACATGTATTAGTATTGCTTTATTTACCAAAACCTTACCATGTGAGGAAAAAAAATCTAAATATCTTTTTAAAGTCTTCTTTTATAAACCTTAGTTTCATTTCTTTGGATCTATTTTTAACATCAATATGCTATTTTTATTTCTTTGGTTAATTGTCTGAATTCTACTTACCAAAAATATGAATCCTCAACCAGTCCTCATAACTCTTGCCAGATTTATTCACTAAACAGCTGTACTTTCCATCATCTCTATCAGTGATATTGTCTAGCTTCAGGCCTTCCCACTTTAACAATGGTTTACCACCTGGAGAAGTTACTTTGTGAGGTGAAACTACATTCACGTTCTTCAAAAACTGGCCATCTTTTCCCCAAGAAATACGTTCCACTGGTCCATTAAGCAATGTACAGTTGAGTATAATGTTCGTTCCTGGCCATACTCCTTCACTAGCGCTAGCGGGAGCTTTGAGTCTACACAATTTTGAATGAACAAATGGAAGAGCTAGAAAACAGGACACAGAAGTTATTAGCAACACATTTGCTGTCATAGTAAAATATAAGTTACATAAGAAACCCGATCTTTAACAACTAGGACACGACATTAGCCATGACTTAGAATAAAAAGAATCTATTCTTCCAATATCCTCTCGTCAATTTTTGACGTTTGCATTTCTTAATGTTATTGCCCGGCTTTGTTTGAGATGCCAATTAAGAGCGATCTCCTAGTGGTGAACCTCAATATATCACCATGCCATCAATATTCAAATTAATAACAGAAAGATGATTTTTATTGAAACTGACTTGTGCCTTTAGGTTAATCACTGTTGAATAAGAGTACAGCCATTTGTCCTTCAGTAATTGATCGATATTTACCGAGAACAGTTGCGTCTTGCTTCGCCATGGTGGAGCACAAAATTATATCGTTCAATTCGATTAGTTGACATAAGATAGCTATTTATGTCAATAATGTTTATGTTGTTTAAGATACATCTAGGAAAAAAGGCGCGTCTTGAAATAAATTGTACTGCGCCACGTCAAAATCTTAATTAAAGTACAACTCGGTAGCTCAGGATTTTTACTCAATGCCAAGGTATTAGTTTTTGCGAAGCAGAAATATTCAAAGTGAACGAATTTGATGTAAGTTGGGCTCCGCATTATTTGTATTTGTTACAACAGTGTTACAACTCGATTGCTCAGGATTTTTACAAAATGCCAAGGTATTAGTATTTTGCGAAGCCGAAATATTCAACGTGAACGAATTTGATGTAATTTGGGCTCTGATTATTTGTATTTGTTTGTCTACTTGCGGTTAATGCTTTGGACGTTTCATGATCTATCGCTTCAGTGTGGCTAGCCAATAAATCACACACAAAAAAATGTCCCTTGAATAAACTTTTTGCTGTGAAAAATAGTATCTTTTGAAACTGTCTTCATAATTTACTTTTAAAATTTTCTTTCCAGAAATTAAATGTTTTAACTTGTCTTTGTGCTAAACTGCAGGAAGAAATCAAAATTCTAATTTACTCTATTAGAAATATGTTTTTTTAATCAACGAAAAGTGTTCTCTTTATTTGAATGCTCTCTGTCATGGGAATACAAATAAAGTGAACTCAATGGGGTGTAGTGTTCATACATTAGGGGAAAACATGATGTAGTTGGTCAGCAAGAAACCTCCATCATAATTCAAACAGAACGTTGATCGCCTTTTTAAGAGCTAAGAGAATTAATATGACTCGCGCAATTTACCTATAGCCCGTTATATGGTGGCTTTCTTTTTGTATATTCAGTTGGTGACCGTTACATTGGACATGTGTTATTGTTGTTGATGATGATGTTGTTTCTGTTATTGTTTTTGTTGTTGTTATTACTGACGACTGCTGCTGTTGTATAGTTGTTTTTCCTGATATTGTTGCTATTTTTGTTGTTTTTACAAGGTTGTGTTCTAAATAGTTGTTGATGTTGTTATTTTATCACCGGTGACGGTGATGTTCTTTTCTCCTTTATATTTGGGTTATTTCAGGTTTTATTGCCAGGAGGACGTTGTATGAATTTGAGGAAGTGTCTAGATATAAGAGTACATTACAATTTTAATGCTGTTATAGTGAGAAAATGACCTTCTTGGCATCCTGGTACAGACATCATTGGTTTGCATAAGAAGACAGTAATATGTAGTAGACATATGGTTTGGAGGAAGTGTTTAGATATAAGAATACATTACGATTTTAATGCTGTACATACATGTAAGTGCGAAAATGACCTTCAAAGACATCCTGGTAAAGACACATTTGCACAAGAAGAAAGTAACATGTAATAGTTCTTTATCGAGTATATTTGTATTGTAGCGTTACAAATATGGCAATAAAATCCGCTCTTGATCCATAATATGTCTTGTTCTTACACCATTTAGATAGACCATCGAACTTGTATCATTTCCTTCACCTTATGGATGCAATTAAGATGCTTTAAAATGAATTCATCATATTTGTGAAACAAAGCATCTTTTTGGTGAAAAACGTGAAAGAAGATCTCCATCGGGGAGCAATTTGAGTGGGTGGTTTTGTTTGAATCATTATCATGTCTTCCCGCGCAAAATGAGTCATTCGATGTAGTCATCATGAATACATCTGGTGCCCAAAAACATTGTTCATTTGCTGGTAAGATATCACTTAAAATCATGGCTGCCAGGCTAATATAAAATAGATGATCGTTTGTTTGGACTGTTTAAGTTCAATCTTTATTGCAATTGAATACTATAGTAGATATATGTATAGTAAAAGTACATATGACATACCATACCCCTGTATATATTTTTTGAAAAAAAATATCTGAATCTCTAGTTTACAAGAACGACAGTTATTTTGATTTGTTGTTATTTCTCAATTTTTTATTTATGTGCTGTTTTACTCTATTTTATCATTTGTGCATATTTTTAGTGAAATACTAAGAAATTGATTATGTAGAAATATCCCTGCCAAGTCAGAGGAAAACGTTGCTACATTATAAAGAACATCAACATAAAATATTATATTTGCATTTTTACAATGCTTCCATTTCTTTCCAAAGAAATTGCTTCTCCCTTTATTAATAGAATTATGGCAAGCGTTTCCATAAATCTCCGAGCAGCAGGGTTCCAGCAAACATGTTCTTATCAAGCAATTAAGAACAAAAGAACGAAGACTGCTGAAAAGAAATATATTTTTAGCGTTCAAACTGTGTTTGCTTGCTCCACTTCACAAAAATGCCTTACAAACATCTGAAAATCGTTGCATTTTGAGAATCAAAAAAAGTATACGAAACCGTTTATATTAGTTATTGTAATCAATTGCAACTTCATTCTTTTTAAAGAAATTACTGTATTGTTCACAAAGAAACTTCCTATTCTTTGTCGGCTTGAGCAAGAACGAATTGGAAGCGGCACTGAATATTCATATAATCCACATAGACAATTTCCTTTTTCCCTGCTAGTCTATTCTGACAAAGAATTCAACATTTCAAATATCAATCACCTGTCAGCCAAATTGATGGAAATAGAGTTAACTCATTTTTGTTTTGAACACCGATTGGCCAAGTGCTTTAGATTATTAGGGTTACCATGGCCTTAGAAAAATTATGAACGGCGTTTTGGGGTGATGTTACTATTCAGTGCCGAGGGTGGTCGGTTTATACGTGTCACAGTTGATCCATTCTTCTTGCAGCAATGATTTATTATCCTCAGCCGTTATTTGTGGATACTATGGATAATCCTTAAGTAATGAAGATGAATAAAATAATTGTTCTCAATGACTTAAAGGACGGAAATTAATCCTTGCTATAAGCGATTTTTGTTAAAAATGCACTTGTGAAAAGTAAACATAAAATAGGAAAATGCTTTTTGTTTCGTTTCCTCGTTGCACAATCATTAACCGTAGCCAGGACGATCACTTAATATTATTCAAACAATCGCCTGAAGGAGTGCAACATAGCAAGTTTTATATCGAACTTGACCCCGATGTTTGATTTGCTCGATGAATCGCCTGAAGGAGTGCAACATAGCAAGTTTTATATCGAACTTGTTTGATTTGTTCATTCAGTTTGTAGTAACACAGAGTGTTATTTTAACCACGCATTTTAACAGCGTTACAACTTGGTAGCTCAGGATTTTTACTCAATGCCAAGGTATTAGTGTTTTGCGAAGCAGAAATATTCAACGTGAACGAATTTGATGTAAGTTGGGCTCCGCATTATTTGTATTTGTTACAACAGGGTTACAACTCGATAGCTCAGGATTTTTACAAAATGCCAAGGTATTAGTGTTTTGCGAAGCCGAAATATTCAACGTGAACGAATTTGATGTAATTTGGGCTCTGATTATTTGTATTTGTTTGTCTACTTGCGGTTAATGCTTTGGACGTTTCATGATCAATCGCTTCAGTGTGGCTAGCCAATAAATCACACACAAAAAAATAAAGTCAAATGCCCCTTGAATAAACTTTTTGCTGTAAAAAATAGTATCTTTTGAAACTGTCTTCATAATTTACTTTTAAAATAATGTCCATTTTTGATATCTAATATTCATACTCCACTCTCAAAAAATCTTTAAATATTGCATTATTTAAAGGTTTTTATTTGAATAACAAATATCGCATTGGAATAAAATGCAAATTTTACTCACCATACAGCAAGACCATCGCCAGCAACATTTCAGATGTGTCTTGCATTTCATCCCATTTCATCTAACATTGTTGTAAGCAAGCGATATAGGGATATTGGTATTCTGAAGTACCAGTGCACTGTGAGGTCTTATTTAACGAAATTCAATCAAAGAGAAGCAAAAATTGTCAATTATACTCCTACGAGCTAACCGCCAACACACCGGCGTGGAAAGTGTTTGAAACATCTAATCACTGTTATTGAGCTAAGGTCTTATCCGTGCACCATACGAAATTATTGGTTTATAAACTTGATAAGGATAACCAATGTATATTTAACACTTGTAAAAAAACTATAGCATCATTGACCAAGACGAGAGGTTATGAAGATTGAGAACTAATTTCCATAATTTATCTAGATGCTATGAATTAAATTGTTTGGTTTGTAAACTTGATAAGGATAACCAATGTATATTTAACACTTGTAAAAAAAACTATAGCATCATTGACCAAGACGAGAGGTTATGAAGATTGAGAACTAATTTCCATAATTTTATCTAGCTGCTATGAATTGAATTGTTTGGTTTTGTACCATTTAAAATGATCGATATCAATTATTTTGTTAAAGATAGTTACATCTGCCTGTTGTTTCGAACAATATACTGAGTGAGAATAAAATGCAATTTATTTAGTTAGTTAATGTGCGATACTTGCGCATTGGCCATCCTATTTCAACAGCTTGTTTCAACTAGGTACTTAAAATCAATTATAAAGAAATAGAACAAAAACACTTTGAATAGCATTATTCGTTTTCTGATATTTGTTTTAATACAGACATTCTAAGGTTCAGTTCGCTTGTACAAAGGATGATTGCGCCCGCAATCATTGCTACCCTTCATATGCGGTCAAATCGATCCACATATATCACTGGGATTGCAGCCATGATTGTGGGCAAGTACAAAAGTAAGTTTTTGTATGACAAAATATTTCAGTTGCCTTGAGAAAAAAGCGCCATTGTTTTGACCACAAACATGGCTGCCATGAAATCCTTCTATTGCAAATGTTTTTAATTCAAGACGAGAGATTGATTTATGCCAGACAGGCGTTTACCAGGGAGTCATTTATTCGTATTCAAAGCTAATTAGATATTTTGTTAAGTGTAGGGTTTTTATAGCGTTTGAAAATGGCCTAAATAAAACACCTACACTAGACTAGCATAGCTGACACTTCATTAGACAACCACTCACCATTAGGAGTTAGGGTAAAACACGGATGCACCCATAGCGTATTTTGTATTTGAGTATTCATTAACTTGGACTCAAACAGAACTGAGCCAAAACAATTTGTAGAACATCGGATTTGCATACGGGAGCTAAGTACATGTAGGTAGAGAGAGGTTTATGTCCCGGACCATCCCTCAGATAGTAGATCGTTTATTTAAAATAACTACACCTAGCAGCCAAAGGCTGAATTACGTGCTAAAATACAATATCATATATATATATGTTCTAACTATAATAAATATAATTTATAAAAATTCGATAGAAGATAATCTACTGCCATCGTTATTTCGATATGATTCCATCTCGTCTTCTGGGATAAACACCTTAAATCGGAGGTCCTTTCTCTTCACACTACACACTGCACATTGAAAATCACTTACACTAGTTCTTTATGATATTATTATGTGATCAAAGGCATGAAAACATAAAAAGCACTGAGTAACAATCCCTGGCCGTACGTGACCTTCGTGGCTTCGTACTAACTACTAATCCTAGTGATCGTAAATCTTCATCTGATAGTACTTACAAAAATAGTAGACATGAATGTAAAGCGCATTTGTATATAATTCACATGAAAAAGTGCGCTATAAAAATCCCACGTCAGTACATTACATTTACATTTGACCAGTAGGACCACAAAAGGAGGTCTTGGACCGAATTCGTCACGACTGCAAATTAAGGATTCGTGGACATTTTCCCAGATTATGTGCATGTATATATATTTATAAAAGTGGTCAAATTTTAGACAGACCATTGTATTAAATTTATGACTCTAGAATTATAAATATTGTGTAACAGTTTTAAGCAAAATCAGTATTAAATATCACGGATTGATTTAATAGCAGTTAAATCAGTATTAAATATCACGGATTGATTTAATAGCAGTTAAATCAGTATTAAATATCACGGATTGATTTAATAGCAGTTAAATCAGTATTAAATATCACGGATTGATTTAATAGCGTTTCAGCGGTGATCATATTTTGAAAGCTGCATGTTTGAGTGCACATTTTTCATTCAAAACTACTAATATATCTGCGCCTATTATTGAAGATTATTGATTCACCAGTCGAATTTTTCAATCTGATCCTAGATTGTGTACTGGAATTGAAAAGTACGTTATGAACTAAGAAATAATTAATAATATTTTCTTTATTATTTATAAGAAATGTTTATAAGAAATGTTCAATGTATTTCCCAATATCGTTTCTTCAGTGAAAGTTTTCTCAAGCATTACTCGTTCATATAGAATGAATAAATGCGCCCATAAGATTTCAAAGCCATTAAAACATTTAAATTCAGAATGTTATTCATTGCTTCAGCTTCCCGCTGTTGTGACTCACCGTGGGCGCAAAACACACTTCTGGGAGTAAAGGTAATTACATTCCACGCGTAGTGATTATAGTGGGAAAAGGGTTTTGTTTTAATAACAAAGAATTAAGGATAGGTTGATAGATAAATTGGACTATAGAATATATAACATGCACGACTGTATTAGTGAGTGCACAAGTGAATAGACCAAATCGGCCAAAGCGTTGCTATGTATGTTTCCACCCAAATTCAAATCTTTTGGGAATTAGATTCTTTGGCTTATGTATTTCGACATCACGTGGAAAATGTTTCAGGAACATGACATGACTGACTGACTGACTGACTGACTGACTGACTGACTGACTGACTGACTGACTGACTGACTGACTGACTGACTGACTGACTGACTGACTGACTGACTGACTGACTGACTGACTGACTGACTGACTGACTGACTGACTGACTGACTGACTGACTGACTGACTGACTGACTGACTGACTGACTGACTGACTGACTGACTGACTGACTGACTGACTGACTGACTGACTGACTGACTGACTGACTGACTGACTGACTGACTGACTGACTGACTGACTGACTGACTGACTGACTGACTGACTGACTGACTGACTGACTGACTGACTGACTGACTGACTGACTGACTGACTGACTGACTGACTGACTGACTGACTGACTGACTGACTGACTGACTGACTGACTGACTGACTGACTGACTGACTGACTGACTGACTGACTGACTGACTGACTGACTGACTGACTGACTGACTGACTGACTGACTGACTGACTGACTGACTGACTGACTGACTGACTGACTGACTGACTGACTGACTGACTGACTGACTGACTGACTGACTGACTGACTGACTGACTGACTGACTGACTGACTGACTGACTGACTGACTGACTGACTGACTGACTGACTGACTGACTGACTGACTGACTGACTGACTGACTGACTGACTGACTGACTGACTGACTGACTGACTGACTGACTGACTGACTGACTGACTGACTGACTGACTGACTGACTGACTGAATGAATGAAATGGATGGATGGATGGATGGATGGATGGATGGATGGATGGATGGATGGATGGACTGACTGACTGACGGACGGACGGACGGCCGGACGGCCGGACGGACGGACGGACGGACGGACGGACGGACGGACGGACGGACGGACGGACGGACGGACGGATGAATACATTTGAATAAATGAATGAATGAATGAGCAAACGAATGGAATGATGAAATGGATGACTAGATATGACATCATTGAATGAATAAGAGTGAATAGCTGGATGGCCTGATAAATGGATGATTTCTAATCTCTATTTTATTATACCTTTATGATCATGCTAATTTTTTACTTTTTTGCGCGCCTGATGAATTATTACAACTCAACGCCATATAAAAATTTGACAGAGTTTAAATCATTAAGCACCTGGGGCTCTTTCCCAACCTGATCGTTACCATTTAAAAGCGTTGGCGTCTATTCGGGTTATGCCGATTGGTTTCCGATTTCAAGAGTGCATATTCAGCGGGAATGACCGGAGATCATTAATGATCGTCCGTGACATAAACATTTCAAGATCTAGTGTTTTTATCATTGTAAACGATCTCCCATCGCGTTAGTGGGATAACTGCAGTTGGCTAGTAACACAAAACCAAAAAAGTTTTGTCACGTGGAAAGTCATGTCTCTTGTCATATTTGATTCATTATCATAATTTCATCAAAATTTAAAGAATATTATAAAATAATAAGAAATTTGATTCATGATATTAGTTCTTAAAATAAAAATAATTCATTTGTCTGTATTTTCTGATATAATTTCTTTTGTTTTTGTCGACAAAAAACGTCAAAAAAGCGTTCGTTTTTAAAATCACTGCCAAACAGCGACGAGAACGATGACAATTTAATATGATTTTGTTATAATTGTTTGTCATATTTTCCCTCTTGGTTATTCTGCAGTTAAGACTAATTCCATCATTTCCCCTTGGTTTACTATCTATCCTAAAACTACTATTCTAGCCCTATAGCTGATGTTTCCACGTCCTTCGTTACACTGTACAAGTGGTAATACAAGTGGTAATACAGCAGTTCAACTTTACTGTTAGCCATAGTAGTCGAGCACGCAGGTGCTAGATGTATTCTACACGTACATTATTTATGTTTTGATAAGTACAATGCCATTTGCTGCGTATTATGACATGTAATTTAAGAAGTTCCTGTTCTTTAAGCGCGCCATTAAAATGGTTACAATGTTTAGTCTGTCTAAAAGTGAATAAGTACATCATTGAATACGCTATATTCGATAATAACAAGAAAGGATCATAACCAATGATAATTTAAAAAAATTGCTGAAAACTAAAATTAAGTTAATTTAATGTTTAATATATGCACATACTGCCTTTAGACTTATTCAAATTAAATCCAAAGCACGAGAGAAAAAAGATCAAAACAAAATCCATATGGCCCGTATTTTGCCGGTGCGCGCTCTTAAGAAAACCTTCGGAAAAAGTCACAAACACGTACGGACCAGCTACTCGAAACATCACAACAAAAATGACCTGTAAATTAAAATATAAAAGAGTGGGTCATATGATGCTGCGCTCGGTCCGTACATCATGACCGCAAGCCAAATATTTTCCCGTACGGCCCTCTAACTCAGTCAATAAGTACTTAAAACTTGGTTGTCATCGTAACGAATCATGCGCAGGCGGAGAGTAACATTGATATATCGCGCGCGTATTACCCAAGATGCTTAGTACCCAACATAAAAACTCTATCATTAATATATTTATGAGATGAAACCTTTATTTAAGCGGGGAAAAATCCATTCAGTGTTTACATGCACACTGTTATCAATTGGAGTCCTACATTAAAATGCACATTTGATTATATACATATAGATATTTGCGCTATATAAGTAATAAAGATTATTGTTATTATTATTATTATTATTATTATTATTATTATTATTATTATTATTATTATTATTATTATTATTATTATTATTATTATTATTATTATTATTATTATTATTATTATTGACTCTTCATTGAAGCTACTTGTTTTTCTATTTACAACTTTGCGTGAATAAATTATTCCTGGGCTAAGCTGTTAAGGGGAAGGCAGTCTTTAGCTTTAGTCCTCAATCATTCCTTTGTCATTTTTCTTGTGATGTTATGTATCATATTGGTAGAATGTTTTTACTATCTCAGTATTTTGGGATATAATCCATTTTTGGCTTTTCATAAGTAGATAACTTCCTTCTTCTTTGTCGCCTAGTGTAATATGTTGGATAATTTCTGATTGAAGGCTTTGGTGATAATTGCTGAGAAAGTCGAATACTAAGTTGACTTGGACGACCTTGTGGCTCGGGTATAATTCTTTGATTCCACTTCGTAGTTCTCTATACTTGTCTTGCTTTTCATTGCTTCTCTCCATGATCTTACCTACTGAACACACTGTACCCTCTAACAAAAGCCATTGTTGTCTTCCCTTGTCATAGATTGCCATATCGATTTTGTTGGCGTGGTTACTGGGGGCCTTTTTCAGGTGGAACTGCGTGTTCCACATAACTTTGACTTTATCATTTTCCACTATTAGCTGTGGTGTACTTTGCTCATACCATGGTCTGGAGTGATCATTTTCAAGACCATACATATTCAGGAGATAATGATAAAAAGGTCTTAGCATTTTGTCGTGTCTCGATGTATATAGACTTTGCGCGATCTGTGAACATCTGCATAACACGTGAGTGACTGATTCTTTGCTTCCTTTGCACATTCGGCATTTGGTGTCTTCTATTATTATTATTATTATTATTATTATTATTATTATTATTATTATTATTATTATTATTATTATTCTTATTCTTATTCTTATTCTTATTCTTATTCTTATTCTTATTCTTATTCTTATTCTTATTCTTATTCTTATTCTTATTCTTATTCTTATTCTTATTCTTATTCTTATTCTTATTCTTTTTATTCTTATTCTTATTCTTTTTATTCTTATTCTTATTCTTATTCTTATTCTTATTATTCTTATTCTTATTCTTATTCTTATTCTTATTCTTATTCTTATTCTTATTATTCTTATTATTCTTATTCTTATTCTTATTCTTATTCTTATTCTTATTCTTATTCTTATTCTTATTCTTATTATTCTTATTCTTATTCTTATTAAACAAACTGTATAGTAATAAAATAATAAAATAGTGTAGTATATAATAGTAATGGTTATATAATTAACAATTAGACCCGAAGGTCTAATTGTTTTAGTATCCAACAACTTATAGGTCAAACTTTGCCATATTTTGAAAAAAAAATAACATTTCAATCGTTTTATTTAGACAAAATGACAGATAATCGAAAGTGAAAATACCGAGCGCGCGCGCAATGACGTGTGACGGCAAGTGAAAATGTATTCAAAACACATCGAAATTCTCCACTGTTTTTACCATTTTCTCCCTCAATACTTTAATTTTAACGGCTGAAAATAGCATGCTTTTAGTGTTAAAACTATTATACATTTTAAAACGACGGAGGAATTAAGAAAGGTTCTAAGCTGAAAGTAAAAAAATCTGGCTTTCTCAATCGATGAAACTGAAGAATCGTGTGATGGCATCAGTAGCGCGCGCTCTTCAAGTCAAAATTCATTCACAAAACATCAAAATTATGCGCTTTTTTGTCATTTTCTTGCTCGTATTTGTAATTAACGATTCAAAGAAAAGCATTATATTTAGTACTAAGCCGTTTTTGAAGAAATAGAGAATCAAGATACTTTTTCAAAGTTTACAAAACCGGCGCTTTCCCCAACCATGGGCTATTTAACAAATAATAAGTGTTCAAATGCCAAGTGTGCGGTTATCAGAGTATAAACCAAGGCTGAACCTTAATTATTTATTTTATTATATAAATTTCGATTAAAAATTGTTCAAAAATCGTTCAAAAAAGTCTGTTTGATTTCGAAAACTTACGACCGTGGTTTATTTAACAATTATTCGCCGAAGGCGAAGTGATTATCGATGAATATTTACCGAGCGGTGAGTCTTCGAGCTGCGAGGTAAATATTCACCGATAATCACTTCGCCTGAGGTGAATAATCGTTTTAGTATAAATACAAAGGTGATTATTTCAAAAAAAAAGAAGAAGGAAACAGCATTGAAAGTGAAAATATTTTATTTTCTAAAAACGCGACCGTCACGCGAAAGTGGCCGGCTTGCATTGTCTCGCTTAATGACAAAAAAACAACGTGAACATTTACTATGATACCTTTAAATAGCTTGACACCAAACTTTGTAGCTTCTTTAGTAGCTTCTTTTAGTTAGTATAAATACAAAAGTGATTACTTCAAAAGAGAAAGAAGGAAACACCATTGAAAGTGAAAATATTTTATTTTTTAAAAGCGCGAACGTTACGCGTAAAAATTGTAAACTTTGTCTCGCATAATGACAAAAAAAAACGTGAAAATTTACTATGATACCTTTAAATAGCTTGACACCAAACTTAGTCGCTTCTTTAGTCGATTTTGGGACAGCATTTTCTTTAAAGTTTTCAATTTCATCTTCGCTAACAGTGACAAAACGACTACTGGCAGCCATTTTGTCCGAAAAGGTGATTATCGGCTGATAATCCGAGATAGCAAACCAATCAGCGCGCGCGATTTTCTATAATCACCTGCGTATTTATACTAATGGGTGTTATTATATAGATTGATTCTAACGTGCGCTCTGATTGGCCAAACAAGCGTGGTTTATGAGAGTTTAGTATAAATACAAAGGTGATTATACAAAATCGCGCGCTCTGATTGGTTTGCTATTTCGGATTATCAGCCGATAATCACCTTTTCGGACAAAATGGCTGCCTGTAGTTGTTTTGTCACTGTTAGCGAAGATGAAATTGAAAAATTTAAAGAAAATGCTGTCCCAAAATTGACAAAAAAAGCTACTAAGTTTGGTGTCAAGCTATTTAAAGGTATCATAGTAAATTTTCACGTTGTTTTTTTTTTTGTCATTATATGCGAGACAAAGTTTACAATTTTTACGCGTAACGGTCGCACCTCAGGCGAAGTGATTATCGGTGAATATTTACCTCGCAGCTCGAAGACTCACCGCTCGGTAAATATTCACCGATAATCACTTCGCCTTCGGCGAATAATTGTTAAATAGCCCATGGTTGGGTAGCCAATGAGAGCGCGCGATTTGTGATAGACCATAAGTTTTTGGATACTAATATAGGATATATTTATTATTAATAATATAATCTAAATATATAATCTATATATAGTATACACCTACTTGCAATAAGGTTGTCATACAAAAATAGGACATTTGTCATAAAGAAAATAGAACATTTGCGATTTAGTGTGAAAAGAATTAATTAAAAGACAAAAGAGAGAGTTCAGCTTGAGTGATCTTCTTTTGTCTTTTAATTAATTCCTTTCGCACTAAATCACAAATGTTCTATTTTCTTTGTGACAAATGTTCTATCATTGTATGACAACCTTATTGCAAGTAGGTGTATACAGGGATGACTTTTTGCGCCGACAAAAAAAAAAATGAAAATAGCAGTTTTATTATTGTGTCATGATTGGATAAACTGAATCGTGGGTTTCCTGTGGTTTGCGCGGGACATGAATACTTTTTAATGTGCTCCGCAGTGCCTGATATAATGAGAAAATAGACTCGGCCAATGGAGTGATTAACAGGATATATGAGGATCATGCCACTGACCATGAGGCGTTGGCTGTTAAAGGTAATTAGAACTGTTGTTGGTCCGTCTCTGACTGAATTGACTTCCAAAATATCAGGAAGTTTTAGTCGATTTTTTACGGTGTAGTTGTTAATTAATCAAGCAGTTGATTACCGCAAATTTTGAAATCACATCCCTTTCCGAGTAGCACCGACAAAATGACTGTTTTCTTTTTTGTCGTTCTCGCAAAAAGAGTTTACACCCAGTTGCAAGAATGTTGTCACATGAAAAAAGAACATTAGTAATCTAATAACAAAGGAATAACAAAAGAAAGAGTTCAGCTTGAGTGATTTTCTTTTGTCTTTCGATTAATTCCTTTCTCATTAATTACTTACAGAAGTCAGGACAACGTTCTTCCAATTAGGTGTAAGTTAATATTTATTGATTTGCCAAATTTAGTTTGTCGATTTGCAGCATAGTTTAGCATGCGCAAGGGCAGACAGAAATGTTACTATTTACAAAGTTTAAACTTAAAAGAAAATTGAAGAAAAAGTTGTTATATAATTACAATATAATTTTCATTTTTTTTATTATAAATCAATCATGGTACACCGTCTACTGATAGACAAACCCAAGCACTAGACCTCATCTCAACTTATGACTTCGCGATACACGACTTACACATTACCACAAATACTACAGACCAAATACTTTAGCTATTACTGGTGGACTGAACGGCGACCATTGTACGAGTTCCTTTATAGGAAGTCACGGAATTAGAATGTTTACTAATCAACAGTACTGTTAAAACACGTGTTATTTCATTGCATCGTTTCCTTGAGGAAATAAACGTCTTATGTATATTTTGGGGGGAACTATTTTTGTATGTGATGCCAAATGAAAGGATTGGAAAATAGGCAAGGACGGATAAAATACTCTGTAACTGTTGTTGGTCGTGCTGATGCTGTTGTTGTTGTCATTGTTGTTTTTAATTATTTTTGGTGTTTTTGTACGTTATTATTATTATTGTTGCTGTTGTCATTGTTGTTTTTAATCATTTTTGTTGTTTTTGTACGTTATTATTATTATTGTTGCTATTGTCATTGTTGTTTTGATCATTGCTGTTTTCTGTACGTTATCATTGTTGCTGTGTTTATAATTTTGTTGTTTTTGTTGCTCTTTGTTATTGTTGTGTTTGTCAGTGGCATTTTTATTCTAATGACTGACCTATGAATGTTGTCGGTTTTCTACGAAGTAGTATTTCCTTGTATGTTCTATTTTGAAACGTTGAATAAAACTGAAGATAGCAACGATTAATGAAAGGAAATGTATATATGGTAATAGTATCTTCCTTTTTTTATCCCGGTCCTTTGCAAAATGCCAAACGCAGCTTATTACCTATATTGGGCAGACAAAATGTTGTATATATTAACGGACGAGATAAATATCTTATATATATCATATATTATATACACCTAGTTGCAAGAACGTTAACAACAAAAGAAGATCACTCAAGCTGAACTCTATCTTGAAGTAAGATTTCTGCTTGAGTGATCTTCTTTTGTCCTTTAATTTATTCCTTTCCCACTAAATTACAAAAGTCAGGACAACGTTCTTGCAACTAGGTGTATATATCTTATATCTATATATAAATCTTTGTCTAAATAAAAAAAACATTTTTCAATGTAGTTAGTTGTTTTATATTTAATTCATTTTATTAATATCTTCAATATTTAGCAGTTAAAAAATTATTCCCCATGTTTTTTATATGATTCACGACTTTTACTTTGAAAGTGTTCATTACCTTATAAGCGTTGTAGCATAGATAGTGGTCCCGCAGAACAAACATTAAACAGAACAAACTCACATTTCTTCTACTTTTATAAAACAAACAAACAAACAAACAAACAAACAAACAAACAAACAAACAAACAAACAAACAAACAAACAAACAAACAAACAAACAAACAAACAAACAAACAAACAAACAAACAAACAAACAAACAAACAAACAAACAAACAAACAAACAAACAGACAAACAAACAAACAAACAAACAAACAAACAAACAAACAAACAAACAAACAAACAAACAAACAAACAAACAAACAAACAAATTATACAATAAGACAAACAAACAAACAAATTATACAATAAGACAAACAAACAAACAAATTATACAAACAAACAAACAAACGACAAACCAGCCGAGAAACAAACAAACCAACTAAAAGTGGAAACAAACAGGACAGTAATAAAATAGAAACGAAAGGAAACGAGGGCAAGATTACTTGCAAAACTTGTTGTGTTTTAAGATATTTTATGGCACAAACGTAAGGTTGTTTGAGACACAACATGACTGTGTTTATAATCTTGTTGTCTTAACATCATTGTAGGTTCTGACTTTCATCAGTTGACGTCTTGTGTAGAGTACTACTATTAGACATAAAAGACAAATAAAGCCCATCCCAATGAGAACCCAGTGAGGTGCGCTGATTTTAGTATCTGAAAGATTAAAAAGATGAAGAAATGTAAATACTTTTTTAAGCATACCAGAAGTTACTAATAAAGAAATGGTAATACATGGGGGGAAAATCATTATATAAAAAAATAGAAATGCCTTTACATTCGAAATACATGAACCTTCCAAAATATAGCTAGCTAGGGTAAATGGTAACAGGTCAAATCGACCAACTCGTTACACTAACAGTATTACTTTGCAAATGAGAAATGGTCACTTCCGACAAAAATATTGAAAACATTTTTTTATTTTATGTATATCATTTTCTCATTCCTTATTTCAATGTAAAAGTTGCTTTTTACGCTGCATGCAACAACAACAACAGGGCTGATGCGGAGCGTAAAGTAAGTAAGTAAGTAAGTAAGTAGGAAACTTTATTTAAAGAGGGAAGCACTAAATAGCTAAAAGAAGTATGAAGAAGTTAAAGGCATGATCGAGGTTTAAGTTTAAAATATGCCAACTTTTGTGATGTAATCCTTACATATCAGGGCATTTTATGTACCTGTTTGGTGCAAGGCTTCGTTTTGTAGTGTATCATCTTGTCTGAGAATAACTATGGGTCCTTGTTCTAAACTGTACGTATCTTCCATCTCGTCTCGTCTATGTCTTAACTTGACATCAGTATCAACCTCCTCGCATCCTTTAGCACAACGCGACTCTTTGTCTGTAGCATTACACAGTCGAACTTCACAATGAATAAATACATATGGAACATCTGTTGAAAGAACGAATTGGAACGCTTGAAAGCTGAATCTCTGTACCCAAGGAAGGGAGGGGTGAGCTTTGAATGTAGTATCTTTCGGACACCTGAAAAGAAAAATGAAAATCATAGTGAAGAAAGATAGAATAAAATATTTGTATGGCTTCTAAGTGAGCCGGATTAAATAGTGACGCTATATGTACTTTGGTACTGAGTAGTGGTAGTGTTTACTAGTAGTTGGTGGTTGGTGGTGGTTGTTGGTGGTGGTGGTGGTGGTGGTGATGGTGGTGGTGGTAGTGGTGGTTGGTGGTGGTGTTGGTTGGTGGTGATGGTGGTGATGGTGGTGGTGGTAGTGGTGGTTGGTGGTGGTGTTGGTTGGTGGTGATGGTGGTGATGGTGGTGGTGGTAGTGGTGGTGGTGGTGGTGGTGGTGGTTCCAATTTTTACGGCCGTGGCAATAGTTAGTAGTACTTTTAAAATGATTAAAATGATGGTTGCCATGGTAGTTGTGATGGTGTAATGTTGACGTTACCTTTGTTCAATAATAGTGTATTTGCTTTCAGTAACTGCCGTTCGAGTGGGTGTGGCAAAACACGTGTCAGCTATTATAGATAAACCTTTGTCAACTGAATCAACATTTAACTGGAAATAGAGCCTCTGATTTAATGGGACTGTGACAGGATAGTCTTGATATTGATCAACAAACGAACTGTCTCGAAATAGAGCCATTTGTAAGTCAAACTCGCCAGAACCATCCTCTACGTCCAACTCAAAGACTGTGTCTTTAACATTTAGGTCTGTATACGAAGCAGCTACCTGTAATTACAAACCAAAGCTAAAAACCAATAAAAAACACTTAAGCCTGACATGGAAAATCACTGGTTCTTTTATGAAGAGTTTTACTATAATTAAAATTCTACTCGTGTTGAAAATCCTCACTCGTTCGCTGAGCACACTCATGATAGATCCTTTCAACACTTGAAGATGAAATGCAATAAAATCTCCGCGCACCCCTGTATATAGCTTTTAAGATTGAACTAGGCATACCTTTTTAGGATATGTACACCTTATGGGAATTTCTAAAATAGGCAATCTGTTGATAACTGCCTTTTCATCAAATGGTTTATTCTTGACCACGTTGGTGTATACTATACTTGTATTAGTATGATGACTAATAGTTCCACAGCCAACTAACGGGATTATAACTTTGAAGTGTGTGTAGTTAGCCGTTCGATGAAAGTCACATTTGGAGTCAAGTAGACTCAAGTCTTCCAGATAGAAGTCAGGTATGAATGTCTTTTGGATTACAGTTGTCATATCATTTTTGCTACAGGATATTGTAACATCGTCATTCTCTGAAAGAACAAGGATAATATGAAATCAAAGAGTTGTTTGAAGGATAATATGGTTAGAAGTTTTCGAAACTATAAATGTCAACAACACTGGCTTCCATATAGAGGTTAAATTAAATTAAATATAAATACCCGCAAGTCGCATATAAAGTTTTATAGTTTCCCTCTAACAGTGAGAAGCATTTATACGCCGAAACTTGGGCAGATCCTCATTGAAGACATAGTTAAAGTATGGAAATGTGAAAACTGACGAAGATTACTTTTTTAAAGAAGAAAGTGTAGAATCTAATTTGAATAAGGTCAGGTATAGCGTTCCCGGCAGACGTTACAACGAAACATTTGCTTCATTTTCTTCACAAATTTAATTGTTCCTAAAAGCTGTGTTTTTACCAAAGTGATCGTGATATCTTCAAAAGTCGTAGGGATTATTTCTGTCCTGGAACGTTCTTGTCCTGTACACATAGTGTTTAACGTTTAGTTCCAATGTCATATACAACGAAGGTCACTAAGGTATAACAGGCGTGTTGGCACATGTCTACTAATGAGGTTGTTTAAACGGAGTACCATATATTAACATAGATAGCTGCTACGTTGCTAGCCCGCTGCAGAACAGGCGTTCTTATGGCGTTTTTTTGCAGAGGTTTTCGGGATTTGGAGTTCCTGTGGAACAGGAGTTCTTGTGGAAGCTTTTTGTTCGGGATTTGAAATTCTTGTGGATCTCATGTTTCTCGCTGTACGTACAAAAACAGGAAAACCAAAAGTTCCGTTTTCCCAAAAAACATCCACAAAAACGGCTGCTACTACAAGTACTATGTCATTGCAGAAGGCTAGTGAATAGGGACGTGAGGATTGGGCAAGACGCTGACACGATCATATCAACTAAACCGTGTTTGTGCACTCTTTAAAACAACCATTCATTACTTATATAAGGTAGTCGTACCTATTATCGCGCACATCCTATCATCGTGCTTTTCGTAAAAAATAATATATATCTTCTATTCTGCATAAAATGTTTATTGAAAAAAGTGGACCAAAACAGTTAGTTGTAACAGAATAAGCAGCCATAATTGAAGCAGTTTTTTAGAAGATATGTATTATTTTTTACGAAAAGCACGATAATAGGATGTGCGCGATAATAGGTACGACTACCTTACCGCTTTCAAAAATGGTTATCGCAGCCGAATCTACAGTCCACACTAAAGAAGAAATGCCGACAGCGACAACGATCTTAATCGGTGACTGCAGTACTGAATGTATAAGTGCAAAGTTTAGTGTCAAGTTTATTTATAACTGGATCAAGGTTATCTTGGTTTGGCAATGTTTTGAATACCATGCATTATTACAAATTTAAAAGGGATCATAAAATTCTTGTGCCAGAAATGTTTGATAAGATATTGAAAATACTTAAAGAATCTTTGGTTTGAATCTATATGTATATAACTATATCAATAAAGTTAGTTATCAAAAACCTAGTATGCTGAGACAGCATGGGACATACATTATAACACTCAAACACAGCTTTTTGACACAAAGTTAAACTTGTGAAATTAAATTAAAGCTCACAAAAAAACTTGTAAAATATTTGATTTGTAAAAGATTTGTTATCCATCAATAGTTATTAAAATATGTCGAAACCTGTAAAATGTATCTACCCATAATCCTTGTCGGTCTTACCTTTCAAGCTTTTACGTGACTATTACTTGATTG
Organism: Metridium senile; assembly: GCA_949775045.1. Taxonomy (NCBI): domain Eukaryota; kingdom Metazoa; phylum Cnidaria; class Anthozoa; order Actiniaria; family Metridiidae; genus Metridium; species Metridium senile. The sequence goes on along the minus strand of OX459096.1, from coordinate 31,830,936 downwards.
AAATAGGTATATCAAACTATGGCCAGAAACCGATAGATTTATACCAATATACAATGAAATGAGTCCAGTACTGGAAAAAGGTGAACAAAAGGAAAGGAAATTTGAAAGAGGAACAGGAAGTAAAAATGAACCGGATAAAAGGAAATTAAAAGAAGAATCTTTTGGAGATGCGTGCAGTCATAAAAAAAATTCAATCATTTTTGGTAAAGCTTACAAATCCTTCCAAAATAAACTACATTAAAATGTTAAAAAAATACTAAATTAAAAATTCAGGCGCCTCATAGTTCAAAAGTTACATTGCAATATTCTAGTCAATATATGGTTTCATATGTGACATATGAATGGAAACCACAAATTATTAAAAATAGAAGAATCCAGAAAGCAACTGTACTTTAATTGTCTAGTTTATTGTTACTCTAGACACTAATTAACTTTCGCCATGCATGGCCACTCATTCGTGAAATTAAAGAATATACGTCTACGGCTTAAAAAGTACAAAAACTTTGCATATCACTGCAGTATAATGCTCATCAGTTATTTAAGTTACAACCTCAGAATAAAGCGTGAAAAATGAAACTTCATATTACAACATCATCATTTGTCAGGAGTCATTTGTCAGTAATATATGTAAGAAAAACAAACAGATGGACACGAGCAGTGTTGACACATCAAACAAAGGCCAGTTTGTCTACATTTGTTTCGAGTTTAATACTATAGAACAAGCCAATATACGTTTTTCCCCACGCTTAGAACATGCTGATCGGAAATATGTATTAGGTGTATAAATTACAAATTTAAAAGAGCACCCAAGCCGCAAGCATCATAATATGGTGTCTTCTTGTTGAATATTGACATGTTTACTCTGACTGTGGTAAGAAGTAAGAAGACATGTGGCTTTCTCAGTTACTTTTACGAGTTAAAAACACGTTTGATAATATAATAGTTAGTATTTTTGATCATTTCTTGTATACTGGTAAACGACTGGTAAATGATGCCTGTGACAAGAGCATTAATGTACAGAAATACCAAGGACTGATTCAGACTAAACTGTGTGTAAATTTTTTTCTGTATTAAGAAGCATCTGAACCTCTTTGAGACGGGTCTAAATTGAGAAATCATTTCATGTTGCGACGAGTTGATTGGATGTAATGTATATCAACTCATGATCATGGCCGATCAATGAGCTATACATAGTATTATACATACCTTTAGTTGCGACAAACACCCATTGGAGAACAATCACAATCACTATCCTTGTCGCCAACATTTCGAAGCCTTTCGCTGAATTCAAAGCAATATCTTCAGTAACATGAGGTTTTTGTGGTTACCGAAAAAGGTGGTCTGTTGGTTTATTCAAGGCAAAAGAACAGTGTAACGAGTCGATTATTGTATGCTCATGTGTGACACTTTGAATCTTAGATAACACGGAGTATAAACAGCTAATGCTCGGTAGAATATTTTACAGACAACCTGACCCTGGAGAACTTCTAGAGCGTGATGGCTGCTTTAATACGTGACACATTAAACAAAGGCTTTCTGATAAGTCTATTGTTGTGGAGTGGTGAGTTTGAATACCGCAATATTCTACTGCGACAGCATCAGACTGACCAACAATATACTATTTAAAAAAAAGGAAAGCAATTTTGATATCGAAACGGCTTATAAAAAAATGTCTAAACGTTTTATCAATTGTTTTTTTTGCCTGTTTGTTAGTTTGGTCGTTAGACTCGTTACGTTTATTCGTAATTATATTTCTTTGTTTTGAATTTTCTTTGTGTTTTTAGTTCGGATTGGTTGTTTGTTAATTAGTTAGATAGTTTGGTTAGTTAGTTTGTTTGTTTGTTTGTTTGTTTGTTTGTTTGTTTGTTTGTTTGTTTGTTTGTTTGTTTGTTTGTTTGTTTGTTTGTTTGTTTGTTAGTTGTTTGTTTTTATGTTGTTTTGTTGGTTGTTTTGTTGGTTGGTTTATTAATTCGTGATGTTATTTCTTTGTTTTGAATTTTCTTTGTGTGTTTAGTTTAGCCACAGGCAGCCCAAGCAATTCACTTTTACAGTAGAGATATGTGAGGAAAAAATCGATATTTTTTATTGAAATAAATTTGAACATATTTCAACCCTGTGTTGTTGTTAAACTTATTTGGTGTCATTCTGGGTGGTTTTTGAACGTTTTAGAGCTTTTCTTTTTAATTTTTGCCCACCTGTACTTAAATATGGAAAGGCTGGTCACTCGTGATCGAGATCGCTGTCTTCAATGGTCTAAAAAATCATGTTTTATCCTTCCTTTGCCTTCAAAACCCCCTCAGCACCATAGATTAATGATTATTCTGCTCAGAAAACAGCAAAATGTTCATGGATCACGAGTCAGACCTCACGAAATCATATATAGCGCTTGATGGAGTCGTCCAATCAGATTGAGTTTTACAAAATAAGGCCCGGTTGCGAAGTTATCGATGGGGAGAGGTTGGTTGGTTGGTTGGTTGGTTGGTTGGTTGGTTGGTTGGTTGGTTGGTTGGTTGGTTGGTTGGTTGGTTGGTTGGTTGGTTGGTTGGTTGGTTGGTTGACTACGTTCTGACAGTGGCGGCCTATGAAATTGACAAAGCCTTTCCTGATGGCTGGAGTATCAATCTCGAATTCAATATCACGTATATGTGCACCAACAGGGAGCAGCGGCGTGGTGGAAGAATGCGTGGAGTGGAGATAATGAAGTGGATACTTTATGCAGATGATGCTGCACTTTTCTGTAAAACAACGAGTGAGGCACAGCAACTTCTCACCATAATAAATAATGTGTGCCAACAATTTGGGCTTCAAATTTCATTCAAGAAGACCAAAACACAGGTATTTAATGATGCCGATTTTGCAAAACAGCCAACACTATTAAGCATTAACATTCAAGTCGTGGATAATGTCAGATAATTTATGTACCTAGGGCAAATGATAACAACTGAGGAAAAGGGATGTTTCACTGAAATTCGTGTGGACAGGGCAAATGCAAAATTCAATGAGCTTTGCAATGTCTTAACGGACAATAATGTCAACCTGTGCACAAGACGGAAAATCCTGGAAGCGTGTGTTAGATCGCGGTTAATTTATGGTACACAAGCATGGTTTCCTAACGAACAACAACTAAATAGACTTGAAGTTTGTTGGCACCAGATACTACGGAGCATGGTAAAAGGAGGGTGGAAAAGAAAGAAAGCATCAGAAGATTCAGATTGGTTGGTTGGGTGGGTTTTTTTTTTTGGTGGGTGGTTTCTGGATATGATATGGACTGCTGAAAATCTGCTCATGCAGATGGAGTTCACTTTCAGAATGGAATTTTAGGTTTGTTTTTATTTCTTTAATTCTTTACTTTATAAATGGCTAACAATTATAGTATTACTACAACTGCCTGGTTTCCGTAACGAGTTTTACTTCCATTTTTGCCAACTATTCATACATACAAATAATGCTGTTCAGGCCAGGTCTAATCAAAATTATACCATATTTTGATTATATTATTTAATTATACGTTTCTAAAGTTGAAAGTGATGGAATGACATGGATTCTTTTTGTCTAGGATTGTTCAAGAATAAGAATAATATTAAATGATAATAATATCAAATATGTTCTTAGCTACGCATTCAAGGCTCAATGCGCTTACAATATATATGAAATAAAAGAATTGAAATAAGAAAATTACTAAAAAAGCATATGAGTATGAAAATTATAAAGAATGGACTAAAGTATGCTATAATCCATAGGCTTTGCAAATTCAAAAAGTCTTCAATTTGAGTCAGGATTTAAATGCCTCAACTGTAGTGGCTTAATTATTTAATATTAGGTGGGAGACTTTTCCAAAGGTTTTGGACAGCGCGGCACTAAATTCATACATGGATACAAAATGACTACACATTATAGTTATAAAATCTTACAAAAGATCCATTTTGATTTTCCTCAAAAAGGATTTTTAGACGCATGTCATGTGAAGCAATTTTTCATTATCCGCCAAAGCCTTTTTCTCGTTGTTGTCAGAATCTTCTGTTGATTGATCACTGCAGCTGTCTTTGTTTGAATCAACTTGTTGAACAGTATCAGGCATGTCTTTCTTAAATGTCTCGGGCAGCAAGAAGACGAGGATTCCACATATGATAGCAAAGATAGCCATGATGGCACACGGCATTAGAGGGTGCACCCGTGCCTGAAGATAAGCATATAGTATACCGGTTTAATTACATGGTTTTTAGTATACAATATACAACATGGTACAGCCATGGATAATAAAAACAGCTGGTTAATAATGAAAAAGTATTTTCGTTAGAATCCCATATCACATTAGAAACTCGCGCGCTGATTGGCTGAAACGCAAACCGGATGAGAGGGTATTCAGAGTGATATTCAACGCTCAGAAAGCTGAATACCACGATATATAGGGATCCCGCTCGATAATTTTTTGATAAATGTAGGTTTTCTCATTATTTTCCGTGCATGAAAAAGATAAATCAACCAAGCAAGTAATTTTAACTTCCAAGAGTATAGAGGCAAATGATTAACTTGCTAATAGACGAATTTTGCATTAAAAAAGAAGAAAACTTTTTCCTGCGACTATAGCTCGGCATGAAAAGCGATCATTTTCTTTCGCATCGCTTACTTAGTTTTTAGTCGCTATTTTTCACGACTTGAACGGCAATTTTTCAATCAAAGACAACATTTTTAATCATCAAATTACTTTTCTAGAGTTGTGGATCACCAACTAAACAGCCAGACAATTTCAAAACGGGTATTAATGAGCTTTATTTTCAATTTCACGGGTAGTTTGCAAACTTAAACCTAAAGCTTACACTAAATTAAAATACAAACATAAGCCAGAAAAAACTTATAGCTAATTGTTTGTGATTCAAAAACTCTAAGCTTTGAAAATATTTATTGCAGTCCTAGTTTCAGTGTAAAAGTTTGCGAATTTTACTCATCTTCGGCGTTTTTGATTGAAATGAAGCAAACACTTTACTAAAAAAAGATTTGTAATGTTTTAGCCTTTTCTTCAAAACTTAGTTTTAACTGAAATCGTTTAAAAGAAAAAAACATACCTAATCATGCATGATTTGTAGCCAACAGTCGGCTTTTGAGAGGATTTTGTTGTCGGTTTAACTTTCATGAAACAACATCTTCAGTTTGTTTTTTCCTTCGTCGTCGCATTGTAGCTGAATCCATTCCGAATTTCAAGTGTAAAGTCCTTACTTCTTCATTGATAGCTTTAGTAGAGAACTCTGTTTAGATTTGTATATATGTGCTTCCTAACAGACTTGAATTGATCATCGAAAAACAAGTAATTTTATCACCACAAGGTTGATTGAAATGATGGTACGTTTCACTCATTCGTCGTTCAGCAGATTTCTTTTCGCTTTCTCATTGGCTAAGCGCACGCTGAGCTACAAAATGGCTTTTTAGTCGCGCGTAATAAAATTTACTTTTGTTAAAAAAAACTTCACATTACAATAAAAACCATGTCGGTATGGAATTCAAGGAAAATTCATTTTTGGACTCGGGAATTCCACGTTGAATTTCACTCGAAAAATCAATATCGCACTCATCGCTCCGCGGACTCCGCGATTCATGCGATATTGATTTCTCTCGTGAAATTCAACGTCGAATTCCCTCGTCCTCCAATGAATTTACCTATAGAATGCACACGCAGTTTATTGTCTAAAGAACCAAACATTTAACTCCCCAGGGTGTGGGGAAGGGGAGGAGAATAGTCATGTTCACAGTTCCCTGCGCCATCTTGAAAGGTAGCCGGGCCTTTTCATCGAAACGAGACGAAGGTTAGCTTGTAATGATAGATACACGTGAATAATTGTCCGGCAAGGTGTTTCGTTTGTGAATACAATCAAGATGTCGCTGGGAACTGTGAAGGGGACTTTTCAAATTTAGCCGTTAAAAAAAAAAAAAAAAAAAAAAACAGTGATTTGAATAATTGCAATTAAAGTATTTTACAGTTGAGTTGCATGCAAAATATGAAATGTTAACTAATTTCAATTTAATTCTAATTGATTTTGAGTGGAAATGCGTTCGGTGTATAAGTGAAATAAAGATCATGATAAAAATACCATATGCCCTTGGCGGGAATTGAGCCACACGGTGGGGTTCAATTCCCGCCAAGCGGCATATGATATTTTTCTCATGATCTCTAATTGATTTTATTATCTTTCATCATAAATCGCCTCATTACTATTTAAGCAATAAAAATACAAAAATGCACGTATCAGAAAGTAAGAGTTACATACCGAGAATGGAGGCTATAAGCCATATTTATTTCACACTTGACACGGTTTTCTTTGTTATTCATAGGGATGTATCTCCGATATAAACCCCTTATTATACCAATTCAAGGTCTATATATGGTTATAGCCCTTGCATTTATAATTCCTTGTACAGATATTACCCTCCCCCTAAACATTAGAAATAATTTACTAGATAACGTTTTTTGGCGAAAAAAAAGTCTTTGAGTACCAATGCCAGGATTCGAACCGAGAACCTCTGCATTGCTGCATCTGCGCTTTAAGCCATTATACTATTGAATCAATCGATGCAAAGTTAACACCAAAAACTCGTTTAATGTCATCAAGTTCGCTAGCATTCAAGTTCGTTAGCATTACTTTCAATAGAATTGAAAAGCGATTGTTTAATATTTCCTTGTGGGAATTCATTGACAAAGAACATTTAATTATGTACAGATTATTGATATCTTTTGGGATTGATTTTATTCTTTTAATACGATCAAAATCATTGTTTTCTTCATCATCACTTCAAAAAATATTAGGCGCCACGACCAAAAACCACAAAAGAGTCCAGTCAGATCTCAGCGAATTGTCAATAGAGAAACTTCAATCAAGGGAAACTGTTGTATTCTAGTGAGAAAAATAATCAACAGCATGCATTCCACCTTATATTCATTAGTTTCAAACGTTTGAGTATTTTAGTCTTTTAATTAAGGAATGAAAACTAAGATAGCATAACCTCTTTCAATTGTGTTCTATCAATAAGCTTTTAATTCAAAAATGCACCATGCAAACAGGTTCACATTTTCTATATTCATATCATTTCTTTTATCAAATACGACTCCCAGAAGTAATCTAATGAGTGAGATTTCAAGAGCCGTTCTTCAATTTCTTTCCATTTCAAATCATGTGTCTTTGTTAGAATGGGATTAAAATCATTGTTTTATTGTGAGAAAACCGTACCTTCTCAAGTGTGAAATAAATTAGTTACATACCCCTAATGTTCGGCTATAAACCTATATATCCCTTGGGCCTGCGGCCCGCGGGATATGTAGTGTTTACAACATGAGCGGCCGTGTTGTATCGGCAGATACAATCGCAAGCCGAAGGCGCGCGATTGTATTGCCGATACAATTGCAACACGGACGCGAATGTTGTAAACTACTTAAAAAATGTCTAGGTTAGCTCTTTCATATTTTACCAAAATTTTCAAGATTAAAATAAATTTTGCCGTAAAATTACCAGTTAAAACTTATGCAAATCAGGATATACAACACTAGTGTTGTATCAGATTTACAACACTTGTGATGGTCATGATTTCTTTTGAAAATGTCTCATTAATTATTCATGAATTTTTTAATACCGTATACAATCTTGAAAACAATGCCATTACCATATATGATATTGTAGGTGAGAAGTATATTATAGGTAAATTCATTGGAGGACGAGGGAATTCCACGTTGAATTTCACGAGAGAAATCAAACGAGGGTTCCCGCCACTATAGCTTCAAAAAACAGACGCGCGTGTTCCGATGAATTCAGAAACCGGATGAGAGGGTATTCCACGCTAAATACCCTCGCATCCGGTTTCGTTCTCAACCAATCAGCGCGCGAGTTTAAATTGAAGTATGAGATTCTATAACAAAAGACTTTGATTAGCGAGATTTGTTTATGCACAGGTTGAGATTTCAATAGAACAATAGGCATATCTTTGATACGATGACAGTATCAGCATATGAATACACTTACCGAATATATAATATAAGAAGCGCTGGCCGATCCAATACGGGCTGCAGCACTCGATGTCCCAACAGCAGTGTTTCTAGAATAGGGATTTTTATGTTAGCCCCCACCTTGTTGAGGAATTGATTTGTCAAAATAATCCCCTTCACAGTTCCCTTCGCCATCTTGAATGGTAGCCAGTCCTTTGCACCAAAGCGAGACGAACGTTGAGCTTGCAATGATAAGACACGTGAGTAATTGCCCAACGGCGAGTTGTTAAAAGTTTCTATCATTGCAAGCTCAACGTTCGTCTCTTTTCGATGCAAAGGCCCGGCTACCTTTCAAGATGACACAGGGAACTGTGAATGCATGGAACTATTCCTTCTAAACGATTCCCTATCTTAAATTCCACGATTCAAATTCCACGAATTTATGTTTGTATATTATCAGTATTTAAATACAAATTGGTTTGATTCTGGTTTGATTCATTTTAAAGGATTCTGCAAATTCAATGTTTCTATTATCAGTATTATCTAGTGATTTTCGATGTTCAACCCTCGTTTTTTTAAAATAGCAATCACAATATGATGGCTTACCTGACAGTGGTAGGGAAGAGTTCGGCGGAATACACGTACATGCCATCGAAAACGATGGTGATGGAAAACATACCAATAACTAAAGTGGCCAGGATTTTACCTGCAAGATAACCTGATAGGCAATACAAAGGACACATCGATTATACATATATCCAGGGGCATGCGAAGGGAACCCTCCCTCAGCAGGGAAGCTGGAACCCTCCCTCTTGAAACCCCTGCGCACGCTCCTGATATCTATGGTTAGCAGCTCAACAACAATGTATATATATATATATATATATAATTTACGTTATCCTAGTGTTTATCAAGTAGTATTTGTTTTCATGACGGCATTTAGAAATAAGTTCTGATCTTTTGTTAAATAGATTGATTTTGTTGGCTTTAATAATGTTGAGTTTTTCTGCTAAGCATAAGTTGCATTTCTTGGATATGTTGTTGTAGGCTTTTGCTGAAGTGATGACTGACCATTTGATGTTGTAGTTTTTCTTGATGTCTTTGAGTTTCCAGATGTGTTTTGATAGTTTAGTGCTGTTGGCGTATTTTTTATTTCGAAATGATAGTTTGTGTTGAGTGTATCGTTGTTTGAATGTTCCTTCTGTCAGTCCGATGTAGTTTTTAGTGGGTGTGTCGTCTTCTGTGGTTACTTGTGCGTTGTACACTATGCTGGTTGTGAGGCAGTTGTTTTCTAGTGGACATTGATCTTTTTTTTATATGTATATATAATGTATATATAGCTTTAACACTATGAATGAAAAACCAACCAACAAAGACATTTTAAACTTAATGTATATATATATATATATTTTTGGTCCGGTATCCTAGTAATTCGCGCGCTGTGATTGGCTAGCGCGCGGTCCACGGTATCCTGCTGGTAATGAAGAAGAAAAAAGGCATCAACAAACGCCGAAGAATCATTATAAATGACGATTCAGACTCTGACTAAAATTTGACAGCTTTTTTTAACTGCTTTTGGTTGTATTTTATAGAGAAAGTACTTTAAAAAGGCGCATTGCTCGTTGCAAGTTTGAATTTCCATGAACACGTTCGAGTTTTGACTCGTTTGACTCAGAGAGAGCAAAAAAAAGATTATTTACGGACTAGATGTCGGTCCGTATGGTGAAAAACCTGCCCTCGGTCTTCCTCTGCCCTCGGCGGACATCGTTCCATACATCCAAGACCTCGGGCAGTTTAACAGATAACAGATATATATTCCCCATAACAATACATTTTCCTAGGTAGCTTTACTTAGTTGCTAGTCCACTGCAGCAAATAGTTAGGGATGAGTTTGTGCAAAAATGCTCCATAATAAAAATATGCCATATACGAAGCTTCGATCGAAAGAAAAGAAAATCTCCAAATTAGTACCAAATGATTTCACGCGCGCACTTCCGGCTAGTGTAAGCCAATCAGAAGCAATTTTGTCGCATCGCAAAGTAACAAATCCAAAATGGCTGCGGCGTTGTTGGAGAGAGTTGTTTCCCGTATTAAACCTTTATAAATACGTCCTTAAAATAACTTTAAATAACAAGTACTTGGAAAGCCATTCTTTGCGCACTTTGAAGCGAGATCACCTGGTAATGTGGAGGAAAACGATCGTGAAAATCAAAACCGTTCTCCTCTATCAAAAGTGGTTATTCAATTGTCTAGAGCCAAAATTGAAGCCTTTGGCAAGGACATGTCAAAGTAGTAGATGTGTGCATGGTGCAGGTTATAAAACTATTAAATAAAATGTAAAGCTTTTTAAAAAATTGATGTAACACAATTTCAAACGTACCTATATTACCACCATCAAAATAATTGAGAACTGCCCCCATAAGCATGGCAGCTACTGCAATCCAAATACTAAACATGACTGTTTTCTTTCTTCCGAATCTAAAAACACATTAAGAAATGTTAACATATCAATAAAAAATTATCATAATAGTACTAAAACGTTTATTAAAGGTAGGCCCAGTTCAGACGTCGAACTTTTTCTGTGTCAAATCTAAATGCCATTGAGGCCATCGGCTAAGCTTAAGTTCGATAACTACTCTATTAAGATATCAGTTCGTATGCTTGGTGCCATGCAGGAATTGATGTGTCAAGTTTGGTCTATACTTTTACTTCTATTAGTTTCTAGGAAAACAGCGCTCACAAATTTTCGACGTCTGAACTCAAAGCTTTCGACTCTTTATGAGATTCTTTCTCAACGAATAAGAGTAATTGTGCTTTCTTAGCTTTTAATGCAAGCATATGATTTTTATTTTCAATTTTGCTGATGAGTATAAGATTTTTGATGCCTGATTACAAAATATTTTTATATCAATTAGAGGTGGATATCTTACTTGTCGAGTGCAAACATTCCTATGGCCATTGCAATAGCTTCACATAAGCTTGTAATGAAAAGGTTTAAATACATGTTTCCTCCAACAGTAGGAGCACTGAGAAATATACCGTAGTACACCATACCTGCCACAGCCCTTGCAAAAATAAAATGTGTTGTCTTTTATTTCTATTCCATTTCTATCATCACCAACACCATATCGCTCTCAACCACCGTCTCATCTTCATGCCATGCACTATCAGCACGATCATATCACATCCGATTGAAACATATTCCCCCAACAATTACCACCACTATCATAATGTTGATTACCATGACTTTCATCTATACATACCTACAATCACCATCACCATAATGTACCACCATCACCATCACCATCACCATCACCATCACCATCACCAATATCCTATATGATCATCATCCTAACAAATTCACCACACAATTTAATTCCATAGTTTGAGTGATCAAACTTACCATGCATACCATGATACAAGAGTTCAGATAGTCAGTTTACGAGAGGAAAACAGATCTCTAATGTCTCCAAGACGATTTACTTGGGCTGTTTCTTGAGCGCACGTTTCACCCAGTAAGGCAATGTCTCCCTTTGTGATATCGGTTTTATTGACTTCCGCAATTCTACGAAATAATACCTTTGCTTCTTCAACTCTGCCTTTAACCATCAACCATCTCAAAGATTCTGGAATGAACCTAAGATATATAAATAGTTATGTTTTCTTGATACTAAATAGAAAAATAGCCGACCTTCTTTACAGTAGCTATATAAACTTACCACCATAAAACGAAAAACAATAAGCCAGGCACACTAGCGACGATAGTTAATGTACGCCAGCTACCAATCAGATAGCCTAGCAGCGATAATGAAAATATGGACACTGTCCACCCATAGAACATACCAAAACCAACTCTACCGCGATATGCTGAGCCAATATATTCCATGACAAGCGTAAAGCAAACTGCAGAGTATGCACCTATATACAAATGACAAAAGATTAACTGACATCAATGCTAGGCAATAGAATGAAATTTGTACCACCGTAAAAATGTTAACTTAACTTTACTGACGTTTCGAGCTTTAGTCTTTCGTCGGAACAAAAGAAACTCCCACAAAGGAATAAAGCTCGAAACGTCAGTAAAGTTGAGTAAACTGGAAACTGGCAATGGTTAATACTTTATGAGGGCATTATCTAACATTAAAGTGGTCGCACGTTCATTTAGTTTTAAAGTGTTATTCTGCAACTTACCTACACCTAACCCTAAAAGAGCCCTAAGCAACGCAAAAACCCAGTATTTTTGAGCAAAGGCAGATAAGAGCCCACATAAAGACACCAACACTGTTGATGGGAGGAGCACTTTCTTGCGCCCAATTTTATCACTCAGGACACTTCCTAAGCTACTGCCAAATATCCATGCCACAAATGTCAAAGAGTTAGCAATGGCTGCATAAACGGCTGTGTCGCACACCAAATCCCACTGAAAGAAAAGTGCTATAATAATTAGAATTGCAATTTGAAAGGAAATATACAGCATTATATGCATTGGTGTTTTATTAAGTGTTTCATGTACCTGGGTGCCTTGTTAAATTTACTTTACGTATTTAAAATTTACTTACGTTTTTTTTCCTTTGATATAGAGGTTCGGATTTTTTTCGAACTATTTACCCTCGCAAATTGTATAATGTTTAAGAGTTGAAAAGGGATGGATGCTATACCAGAATTTAGAAAAACCGTGCAAGGGAAATATTTGTTTAACACTTTAAATAATAGCTTTTTTACCTCAGTCACAATAGAATCAAAGTCCCCTTTCACATCGAATTTCCAGTCAACGCGAGGAATACTACAGCGAAAGTTTATAATCCTTGTCCCCTGGTTTAAAACTTCCTTTCAGTGTGCAAGAAGTGGAGTTTCTAACACATTTCCATGGAGGCTCGGCTGTAGTGAATGTCATTACCATTAATGCTGCTGTTCCGACAAATTGTGCAACCACACCAATAAGAATAACCCTCCATTGATACCGACCAATCCCATCAGTTGACTCAATGAACTTTTCTGAACTTCTTGTCATTATTCTGAAATGCAAGAAAAAGACTATTGAGATTAATTCTTGCTATGTGCAAAGCTACCCTGCAGCAGTATCTCTTCTTTTACCCTTTTCGTTTCTTCTTTTGGTTGTGGAGGAGGTAAAAGGAAATACAGGATAGTAAAATTAAATTCATCGATAATAATAATAATAATAATTTCGAATATTCATACAGGATAAACCCATCAGTGTAAAGAAACACTGTTGTCAAAGGGGTCCTGTAAAGGGATCAAATTTTCGTTGAGGGGAAATTGGGAGGACAATAGGCTCAGAACTCGAGTGACAGCCATTCCCCTCCCTTCCCCTAAATCTATGTAACAACAACAACAGCAGCAAACGATGTTTATTTGGAAACACATGATACGCCTTCCTGCTTTCATTATCGTTTTCATTCCAAAACATTACTTTTGGAATATCTTCTATGGCAAACTATATAACTAAACCATAGTTAATTAACTATGAATATAAACTAATATAAACTAAAGCCTTACGTTTCAGATAACAATGTTTTCGCTACTGCCAGTGAATCATATGCATTTGCAGAAAACAGCAAGGTACAGGTACATTCGTGCAACGGCAAAAACTAATATTCTCTCTGATAAATAAGAATTTCGTAATTACGTGCTTTGATAACTTGAGTGAGCCTACCAACAAATTGTCTCATTTCTTTTTCAACGAAATTAGCCACATCCGCCTCGCATTGAACATTACATCATCAGTGCACACTTATAATGTTCCATATTGCTGGCTTTCATGTGACGTCATCAACAATTCAAAATCTGAGCATACATCATATGCACCGAATCGAAATATGTCGACCAATTTGAATGACTATTGTTCTTGACTGGCTACCTACCTACCACTGTTAGGACCTTTGAACACTAGTAATCAGCTGTGTGTGTTATAATCAGTAGTTAATCAAAATGTTTAGTGGAACACATTGAATATCCACCTTGAAAATAGTTATTGTTAAAAGAAGGAAGATGTGACAAGTTGCGTGACAGAGCACGTGCTCTGTCAGTGACATTGGAAACCATGATTGTGCAATACTTATGTGTTTGTGAACTGACTGAGTAAACGTCTAAGCGTACACAAACTCGTATATCTATTTCTTACTGTCAGTGACATAAGTCACAGGGAAAAGTTTCGAGCCATTTTGATGTTTGCTTGCCGAGTTATAAAGGTTGTATTGAACTTTTCTCAGTTCTTTCCATCACGTTTGGAAGTACGGGATTGAAATAAATTTCTTCTAAAACCTGGCGTAATCCATTAATGAAACGGATAATGCAGCCTTTGTTGGCACGCCTCACTCCCTTTCGTTGTAATTTATAATGCAACAATCTTTGCTCTAGTGAGCAAAATAAGCTGGCGGAAACTTTATGCAAATCCTAATGCACAAAGATAGAACAAGGCTGTACTAGTATTTATCATCCTCGATAAAACCTTAATAAACCAGTATTAGAGCGCTTTTCGTATAGCCCACTTTTACCATGGAAATGAGCATATGTGTTGAAATAAATAACGAGATATATGTGTAGCTATGCTTCAGTGAGGCGTTCTTTTTGCTTCTAATAATCAAAACAAAACAGATGCACAACAAACATATTTTTGATCTGCTCGAAAACACTTTTACCAATTTTGTTTTACACGGATAATATAGCTAATGTAGTTATTAAACAAGCATAAAGCTACAATCCCACCTTATTAGCAGGTTACTGTTTTTACACATATTCTCATTTACATGTTATTAGTGAGTTAAGCTATGTTAGAATTGATTATGCACAAGAGTAAGAGGGTAGAAAAGCAGCAAATCGACTTTAACAATAAAGTTTAATTGTTGTTAGATTCAACTTGGCTAAACTAAACTGTTGTACTTTTGTAAATAATTCTGTAAAAAATGTTTTAAATGAAGTTCTATTATTGCTAAAATTAATGAAGCGCCAAAAAATTAACCATTTTATATGAATATAGATACATGCTGTTAAACTAGTTTTTGCACAAAATCTTTTTCAACAATTCACCTTAGCTTTTTCTGTCCAATTACTTCTGGACCTACTCTTAATAATCTAATCTGAAAGACCAAAACTTGGTTGAAGTTTGATTCATTATAATAACAATACACTCATACTGAATAAGCCAAAACCTTACCAAATATTCGACTGGAAATATAGGAAAACTTACCAATCGTGTTTGACTGAAGATGAACAGTGGTGATACAATTAACTTATCTTCGATGTAAAACAAGCAGAAGTAGCTAGCTCGGCACCAGTGCTAGAAGCCTTGTACGTACGCACTCAAGCAATAACTTTTAGTGGCTCCATCGCCAAATATTCCGGCCATGCGCCCACTCCCAAGGTCAGCGGTGCAACATAAAAGCGGTAGATAATTTTATCAGATTTACAAAGAAATGTATAGAGAATCAAAGTTCTTTTCAAATTATACTCTCGGTAAGGATTTATCAATTTACCTAATTGGAAATATATTATATGACATTAAAGCATTTGATTTTTGCAAACATAGCTTTATTTATTGAATAGAAACCTTTACTTTCGATAGTTCAGTTTTCTTTCCATACATGCTCTGTATTCAGAAATATTCAGATTGTAAAATTGCAAGACTAAAAACACGAAAAGTGTGATATTCAGAGCATCATTTTTCAAAATCAAAGCTTGTTACCTCATTTACCGTACCAGTTCCATAAACTAAATACATCATTAATTGCTTGTGTGAAATTTGTAGTCGATCGAACGAGGTTTTATCGTTCCTTTTTAACTTTGAAAAAGCTCCAAATTGAATTGACGTTCGTACGGACGCCATATACTTGCAATCTTTCCTTCAAGTAGAGGTACTTTGTGATGCGATAACTTTGAAAACTTCTTCTCAAACTAAGCCATGTTTGATACCAAAATGAAGCTAGTTTTCCCAGCTCTTATTTACAATAGAGTTTAATGGGATAGCTGTTAAAGAAAAGGCAAACCGTAGCAAGAAAGTTGGGTTTCACCGAGTGCGGGCCTGAGCGAGCTTGGGCTCCCTGTGATCGTGATCTCCTCAGATCGTCGACATGTCGTTGTTATTTCGCTTGTAAATTACCAATTTTATAACATTGAACTCTACAAATGTTCAAGAATTACGGTTTGATAGTTGCTTCAACATCCTTTGGTGTTAAATTGACTTAAAGAGTCGTATTTAACTTAGTTTTGTACAATCGATTTTGATTCTATCTTGGATTCCCGAATCGGTGTTTACTTTCTATAATTTTACACATGGTATCCGCTGGCCTCGATGACTGGCGGAAGTCCGGAATAGTTGGCGATGCACCCAGAATTAAAACAAGGCGAGGGAGCGCAGACTGATTTGAACTTTGACTTGCGATCATGCGTATAATGGCGGCATATTCGTGAGACAAATAAATAACATACTATTTCAATTGAACAGTCCGAATTAGTCACCAAATTTTTCTACCGTGGTTTGCTGTGATATTTGAGAACAGCCAATCAGAGCACGTTTTTAGTTTATGACTTCACACCTAAATGAACGCTAACCGGCCCACAACTAAAATCTAAATGGCGCCCGAAATTGTTTACGACTGAGAAGAAGTTTGATGATCTTCTTCATGACAAGATGTGGGGATCATGCAAATTATTCCATAACTGAAGTATTCTCACGTCAGATCTTCAAATTTCCATTTGCATCTCACTTTGTCTTTGCATGCAACGACATCGTAAACTAATTCGAATTACTCGATCAATCTAGATATTTCAGAACGTGATGTATATCGAGTGAAAGTTCAGTAAGCTTATATGCGTTTATAATATTAAGACATTTTACCATTCTGCTCTTTAAATGCAAACCCACATGAATTGTTTGTATGAAATACGGTTCCGAGTATCTTCTGTTTACGCTTTAGTCTATATTTCCTTTGTACAAGAAAACAGTTTAATCTACAAGAAATAGAATGTTTAGGACTGCCTGATGGTAACCATTTAATACAAATATTGAAAAATCAACACAATAAATTGTCGTCCCAAGAGATTGTACTGTTTTATTCAAGTAACTGATAGTGTTTTCTGATTCTCTGTGTAAAAATTAAGACATTTGTTATCAACACATTTGTAATCACTGGCAGTCAGTCTGTCGAGCTATTTTTAGGCCTTTTTAGCACAAGGGCAAACAGAGTCATGCTTTCCCGGCCTTACAACAGGGACTTTATATGAAGTAAAACTCTTGCCATTTTCTTTCGCTTTACGTGATCTCTCTGCTCATAGTTAATATTAACTATGCTCTGCTATTTTCGGCATTTGTGACATAGAAACGGCGGGTGTACATCAGGGAGACATTACTAAATTCAGTTTAGATTCCAGATGTCATCACATTCAGTTTTCAAATCAGAAGCTTTTACTTTTCTGGAATCGTCTTATACGTTTGATCCACATATTGGACAGCGGTCTTCAAGATATTCATAATGCAGCTTTGACTTTCTGAAAGAGAGCAAGCAGAAACATATTGGTTAAATTAAAACTTAATTAACAGACAACATATACACATACATTCAAGTATACTCCATAGTTGTACATAAATAATATATGCATGTTGCTATTCACGAAATACTCTTGTTTGAGGAATATCTAGTACGATCGATCTTATAAATAACAGCTTCACACTAGCTCCGAAGCCAAGTTACAAAAGAAAACACAGCCATTAGCGACCGATAGAGCGAACTCATAAACGTTAACATGTAAGCTGCAGTACACGTATTGATTACTTTAATAGGCAAATTGTATACTCAGGGACAAAATCAAAACGGCCCAGCGTTCTATAGACCGGCCCAAGTTGAGACTTCGCACAATGGAAGACGAATATCTTCTGAATCTCCCTATATTTTTTTTAGTAGAACCAAAAAAATCATATGGAGAGAACGTAGACAATGTATTTAGGAAACTGGAGTTTGAAATGTTGCTTTGAAGTACTAATGTGGCTAATAAATCTACTCACCGTTTGCCATCACTTTGCTTCATCACTCCGGTAATCAGCTGAAACTGTACTCTGAATAATGCTCTTCAACGTGGTATATGTTAATCTTGCAAATATATTTGTGAAATATCTTCAAAACCCAAAAAACAGAATGTTACGGCGGGAAAAATGAACCACCGGAATGATGACGTCATAATCCTTTTAGACAACAACCCACGGTAGCCAAATTTGGTGACTTAAAGAAAAAATATCACACGTACGCGTCAAAGTTCGTCCTAAATGGAACTGGAGATACCAGAACTTCGAACTTTCGTATACAACTTTTGGATATAATTGACGATCGAGAATATCTAATATCTCCTATTTATGCACACTCTCATTGTTTTGAAGTGTTCTTTATTTTTTTGATAATCTAGGTGGATTACATAACCCGGGTCAATATCTCTGAGTTATAACCCTTGGAAATAATTTACTAGATAGCGATTTTTGGAGAAAACGTCTTTGATTACCAATGCCAGGACTCGAACCGAGAATCTCTGCATTGCTTTAACCGCGCTTTAAGCCATTATACTACTCAGTCAATCCATGGAAAGTTAACAACAACAACTCGTTTAATGTCATCAAGTTCGTTAGCATTCAAGTTCGTTAGCATTCCTCTGAATAGAATTGAAAAGCCAATGTTTAATATTTCCTTGTGGGAATTCATTGACAAAGAACATTAGATTATGGACAGATTATTCAGTATGGTGGATTACCGATAAAAGCAATTAGTTGTATAATCATGACGGTATACGATTATTTTTTCTTTTTCGTCAAATACTGCAAACAGATCTAAACTATATTGAAACATGGTCCCAGTGAAATTCTAACTAACATCGCTTAAACGATTTAGCTTGTTTTTTTTTTTTTTTTTTTTTTTTGTGTGTAAAACATGAACAATTAAGTTAAGTTAAGTTCTGTTCATGGACATAATGAAGGATAACTGTAAGTAATAGATCAAAAACGAGTGCGAGTGTTTGATCAGGGGATCCAAACACCGAGAAGTGGATGAAAGCACGAGGCCGCAGGCCAGGTGCTTTTATCCGTTTCGAGGTGTTTGGAGCCCCTGATCAAACACGAAGCACGAGTTTTTGATATGGCTTCTCAAACAATTCACTAAATAAAACATTTTGAACTTTTTATCAAATAATTAGTATCACCCTCTGAGCAAAACATCAATAATATATAACATCAACCCAAAACTTTCAACGAATTCGTTATTAGCTTAGTTGGTAAATCATTAGAATTGCAAGCCAGAGGTTCCCTGTTCGAGTCACAGGACGTCCAAAATAAAATAAAAAATAAATATAGAATAAAAATTAAATGTTAGGCAATTAGGTAGGTAAATAAACAGGCATGACAGGTAAAAAAGGAGATAGCAGTGGAATAAAGAAAAAAAAAGAGTAAATTGGAATGAATGAGAAATTACTTTTAAGCTAATTTATACAGTGTCTTGATCAGTATTTGATCGGTGTATCAAGACCTATGCACGTGACTGAAATACAAAGTTGTAATTTGTCCCTGAGATAATGAAATATCCAAAACATTGAAAGCTCATTGAAATTATATTTCTTACATGTTGTTGTTGCATGTTTTGTTCTATTTTTTTAGTTTAAACAAACACAGGTCATTATTTATATTATTTGTCGAATAATGACCTGTGCATGTGTAATTCAAATTCAATTAATTCACTGATCAGCCCCACTCTTCCCTGTTGAATTCAAAACTCTCCCAGACTTTTAGAAACCTAGATTATCAAAAATAGTTTCGTTTCTTCGAAAACAATGAGAGTATGCATTAAATCAGATAATGGCCTGGCTCTTCGGATCATTGAAAATAATCCTCAGAGCTCAACTATTATCCTATACATATATTTGAATGCACTTAATATCGTGTTCAATGACTTCAATGAAGTTAAGTTTGATTTTTAGTTTATTTTAGCGCCCAAAAGCGGACTTTGACGTGTGTTTTTTCATCTAGAATCACCGGTTCGAATAAAAAATATAACTTTTTACAACACTTGTGTGAATTCTCGCGCGCTGATTGGTTGATTTACTGTTGTAAATAAGAGTACAGACACCCTGTGCTTACGCCACCATGTCACACAACACTCGTGCGGAATTGAGGGAAAGTTTGTCATCGACACAAAATGTTTTCATGAAAAAAGGATTTTAAAAACAAGTTTATGGATAAACTATCAATGGAAATTACTTTTCTGTAAGTAGCAAATTGTAATAAATGTAACTATGCTGTCATGGAGTTGTTGTCGTTTTAATTTTATGCGTTTTTTCAGTCTTTTCGACAAATCTTCACTTACAATCAATTCTGTAGTCTTTTCAACAAAAACATGCTCAAAATTACATTTTTGACGAGCAATACCAATCGTTCAGGAATGATTTGAAAAGCTTAGAATGTTGTTCAAAGGCTGGACATATCAGGTATTGTGTCATCTTCTGATCAGTTTTAATGTATTTAAAATGCATTTTTTTGAACATTTTCAAAAACGTTTCACCAGAACCCAGCTAATCGGCCGTGTTTGACGTTTTTGTACTTTTACTTTTCTAACTTCACTTAGCAGTCTCTCAAGACAAACAGTGCACTGTATTTCTGTATGAAAATAAGTTTATTTGTTTTTTGCAGCTGAAAAAAGATCATTTTCGTAAATTGTGTGATTTTCCGTAGCTTGAAGAGAAACCATTGAGTACGATTCGTGACAAATTCGTCATTTTTCGTCCGTTAACTGACATTTTACTTTTTGTACATTTATTTTGGTTTGTGTTGTAAAAAAAAAATCCAAATCGAATGTGGCTGCGTGTCGTGAGTCCACAACATTTTGACCACTGTCATGACGACTATCGTTGTCGATAAGAGTACAGACAACGCTAAACCACATTCGATTTGCTAAATACACACGCGCACTAGTTCAATCAGTTTTTGTCGTTTATGGCTTATCACTGTGAAAGATGACCTTACACACCAAAAAGCACCATCTCATCATAAAATTATTTTGTTGAAGGATCTTTAGCACCAGAATATGTACGCATGCGCAGACAAAATCTCTATATGCTCCCCCTTGGTATTTTAACTCAAGAACAGGGGTTACCTGAACTGCAATTTAGGCTAGAACATTTTCTGAATGGCCTCAAAAGTTCAGTATATGGGGTCCCTGTGCTAATGCATATCAGCTTTAGACACTGCTGACCAAAAGCCTCGAGCACTCAACATTCAAGATGGCGAACGAAACTGATCAAAGATACCCTGGTGAAAGTTCTAGCTGTAAAAGATCTTTGACAGCTAATGAGGACTTGATAAGACAAGGATATAAGTATTACAAGAGAAAAAATCTCCTCCCGATTTTAGCAAAGTGATCGACTTTAACAACCCCGAAAAACATGGCGATGAAATCAAAAGTGTTTCGTTACCAAACGTTCTCTACTGCAATCATGTCGCCAACATTTCGAAACCTCTCGCTGAATTCAAAGCAATGTCTTCAGTAACATGAGGTTTTTGTGGTTACCGAAAAAGGTGGTCTGTTGGTTTATTCAAGGCACAAGGACAGAGCCGTAACGAGTCTATTATTGTATGCTCATGTGTGACACTTTGAATGTTAGATAACACGGAGTATAAACAGCTTAAATGCTCGGTAGAACATTTTACAGACGACCTGACCCTGGAGAACTTCTAGAGCGTGATCACTGCTTTAATACGTGACACATTAAACAAAGGCTGTCTGATAAGTCTATTGTCGTAAAGTGGTGAGTTTGAATTTAGTTGGTTGGTTGATTGGTTGATTGGTTGGTTGGTTGGTTGGTTGGTTGGTTGGTTGGTTGGTTGGTTGGTTGGTTGGTTGGTTGGTTGGTTGGTTGGTTGGTTGGTTGGTTGGTTGGTTGGTTGGTTGGTTGGTTGGTTGGTTGGTTGGTTGGTTGGTTGGTTGGTTGGTTGGTTGGTTGGTCAGTCTGACGCCGCTGGTATGAACGCCGAATCATTAGAAATTTTTGCTGGATTTCATGGAACTACCTTATCTTGTAAGAAAGTATAGATATCGTCCTGATATGGACCACTTTAATTCAGGCTGGAATTTTAGGATTGTTTTTATTTCTTTAAATCTTTACTTTATAACTGGTTAACAATTATAGTTTTACTACACCTGCCTGGTTTCCGTTACGAGTTTTACTTCCTCCATTTCTTCACTCATGTAAATAATGCTGTTCAGGCCAGGTCTAATCAAAATTATACCATATTTTGATTATATTATTTAATTATACGTTTCTAAAGTTGAAAGTAATGGAACGACATGGATTCTTTTTGTCTAGGATAGTTCAAGAATAATGATAATATTAAATGATAATAATATCAAATATGTTCTTGACTACGCATTCAAGGCTCAATGCGTTTACAATATATATGAAATAACAGAATTGAAAAAAGAAAATTACTAAAAAAACGTATGAGTATGAAAATTATAAAGAATTGACTAAAGTATGCTATAATCCATAGGCTTTGCAAATTCAAAAAGTATTCAATTTGAGTCAGGATTAATTAAATGACTCAACTGTAGTGGCTTCATTACAAAAGATCTATTTTGATTTTCCTCAAAAAAGATTTTTAGACGCATGTCATGTCAAGCAATTTTTCATTATCCGCCAAAGCCTTTTTCTCGTTGTAGTCAGAATCTTCTGTTGATTGATACTGCAGCTGTCTTTGTTTAAATCAACTTGTTGAACAGTATCAGGCATGTCTTTCTTAAATGTCTCGGGCAGCAAGAAGACGAGGATTCCACATATGATAGCAAAGATAGCCATGATGGCACACGGCATTAGAGGGTGCATCCGTGCCTGAAGATAAGCATATAGTATACCGGTTTAATTACATGGTTTTTAGTATACAATATACAACATGGTACAGCCATGGATAATAAAAACAGCTGGTTAATAATGAGAAAGTATTTTCGCTAGAATGCACACGCAGTTTATTGTCTAAAGAACCAAACATTTAACTCCCCAGGGTGTGGGGAAGGGGAGGGGAATAGTCATGTTCACAGTTCCCTGCGTCATCTTGAAAGGTAGCCGGGCCTTTTCATCCAAACGAGATGAAGTATAGCTTGTAATGATAGAGACACATGAATAATTGTCCGCCAATGTGTTAAAAGGTCTCTATCACTGCAAGCTCAACATTCGTCTCGTTTCGTTTCCGGATACCTTTCAAGCTCTCGCAGGGAACTGTGAAAGGGACTTTTCAAATTTAGATTGGGAAAAAAAAATAGTGATGATGATGACGGTGGGGTTCAATTCCCGCCAAGGGCATATGAAATTTTTCTCATGATCTCTAATTAATTTTATTATCTTTCATCATGCATAAATCGCCTCATCAGCACTATTTAAGCAATAAAAATACAAAAATGCACGTATCAGAAATACCGTATACAATCTTGAAAACAATGCCATTACCATATATGATATTGTAGGGGAGAAGTATATTATAACAAAAGACTTTGATTAGCGAGATTTTTTTAAGAACAGGTTGAGATTTCAATAGAACAATAGGCATATCTTTGATACGATGACAGTATCAGCCTATGAATACACTTACCGAATATATAATATAAGAAGCGCTGGCCGATCCAATGCGGGCTGCAGCACTCGATGTACCAACAGCAGTATTTCTGGAATAGGAATTTTTAGTTAGCCCCCACCTTGTTGAGGAATTGATTTGTCAAATGCAAAGTAGCCAGTCCTTTGCATCAAAGCGAGACGAACGTTGAGCTTACATTATAGAGACACGTGAATAATTTCCCCGCGAGGTTTCTATCATTGCAAGCTCAACGTTCGTCTCTTTTCGATGCAAAGGCCCGGCTACCTTTCAAGATGACACAGGGAACTGTGAATGCATGGAATTATTCCTTCTAAACGATTTCCCTATCTTAAATTCCACAATCTAATTTCAACGAATTTATGTTTGTATATTATCAGTATTGAAATACAAATTGGTTTGACTCTTGTTTGATTCATTTTAAAGGATTCTGCAAATTCAATATTTTTATTATCAGTATTATGTAGTGATTATCGATGTTCAACCCTCGTTTTTTTAAATAGCAATCATCATATGATGGCTTACCTGACAGTGGTAGGGAAGAGTTCGGCGGAATACACGTACATGCCATCGAATACGATTGTGATGGAAAACATACCAATAACTAAAGTGGCCAGGATTTTACCTGCAAGATAACCTGATAGGCAATACAAAGGACACATAGATTATACATATATCTAAGTTTAGCAGCTCAACAACAATGTATATATATATATATATTCGGTCCGGTATCATAGTAATTCGCGCGCTGTGATTGGCTAGCGCGCGTTCCACGGTATCCTGTTGGTAATGAAGAAGAAAAAGGTATAAAAAAACGCCGAATAATCATTGACGATTTAGACTCTGACTAGAATTTGACTGCTTGTTTTACCTGGTTTTGGTTGTATTTTATAGAGAAAGCACTTAAAAAGACACATTGATCGTTGCACGTTTGAATTTGCATAAACACGTTAAGTTCGAGTGCTGACTCGTTTGACTCATAGAGAACAAAAAAAAAAGATTATTTACCGGCTAGGGGTCGGTCCGTATGGTAAAAAACCTGCCCTCGGCCTTCCTCTGCCCTCGGCGGACCTCGATCCGTACATCCAAGACCTCGGGCAGTTTAACAGATAACAGATACACATTCCCCATAATAATACATTTCCCTAGGTAGCTTTACTATAATTAGTTGCTAGTCCACTGCAGCAAATAGTTAGGGATGAGTTTGTGCAAAAATGCTCCATAATAAAAATATGCCATATACGAAGCTTCGATCCAAAGAAAAGAAAATCTCCAAATCAGTACCAAATGATTTCACGCACGCACTTCCAGCTAGTGTAAGCCAATCAGAAGCAATTTTGTCGCATCGCAAACAAATCCAAAATGGCTGCGACTTCGTTGGAGAGAGTTGTTTCCCGTGTTAACCCTGTATAAATACGTCCTTAACATAACTTTGAATAAATATTCTATGTAACTTGGATAGCCATTCTTTGCGCACTTTGAAGCGAGATCACCTGGTAATGTGGAGGAAAGCGATCGTGAAAATCGAAAACGTTCTCCTCTATCAAAAGTGGTTATTCAATTGTCTAGATACAAAATGGAAGCCCTTTGGCAAGAACATGTCAAAGTAGTAGATGTGTGCATGGTGCAGGTAATAAAACTATTGAATAATTAAAATGTAAAGCTTTTTAAAAAATTGATGTAACACAATTTCACACGTACCTATATTACCACCATCAAAATAATTGAGAACTGCCCCCATAAGCATGGCAGCTACTGCAATCCAAATACTAAACATGACTGTTTTCTTTCTTCCAAATCTAGAAACACATTGGGAATTTAACATAACAATAACAAATTATCATATGAGTACTAAAACGTAAAAAACTGTTCATGTCCAGGAATAACGGTCATTTGAGCCTGCAGTAACGCAGCGGTTTCCACCATGAGAGTATCAAAATGGCGATATGTTGTTATAAAGTAATGGCCTGAAGCAATTAAGGAACCACAAATATAATCTGCATGACTTAATTAAAGTCTCGCTAAAAAGGAAATCAAACTATCATGTATTACATGTCCCGAACCTATTTGACTATAAATTAAATTCAGAACAAAAAATCTTACCTTTCCCTTTTGATGATTTTATTACGAAAAATAGTGTCACATACCGCCATACATCTTCTTACAACGAGCACAAATCCTATTATTCTAAGAGTTATAATCTTTGATCGACTATCGTTAACTAAAAAAAGGAAATCGATCCTTACAGTAGGCATGATCATCTTTTCTCTAAGCAAAATTCATATCTTCTTCCTTATTATAAGCTTTTCCCTTTTGCTCGTGATGTTTTGCAAATTTTAGAAGCGCCAATTTGAAATACGTCGATCACGCGCGAGCGACATATTCTGCGTGACTGAGAGTTTGACTAGGCTGCGTAGCGAGGCCTACTCTGGGGTCCATGTTCGCCTATTTCCGCCTAAACCGCCTAATACTGCCTATTACCGCCTATTACCGCCTATTACCGCCTGATTCCACTTAATGCCGCTTATCGGTAATAATTCTAAAATAATCTAATATTATAACATCATTATTTTCCTTTTGGGTAAATCAATTCAAAAGTATCCGCTATAGAAGGGAATTAATAATTCCTCCTATAGCTATATGGAACAACTGGACCATCGATCCTGACCATGGATGCACATGCATAAATGCATTTAAAATATACTGTAGTAAAATGGAAGACTGGACATTTCTGATAGTCACTTCAAGTATATACTCTAGCTATAGTGAGACTTACAAATATACTATTTGTATATTCCTTCACTCTTACATGCATGTACTTGAAATGTACCAAAAATATGGGTCTGAATTAAAAGGTCAGCCGGTTAGAAAATACCTTCTGTATGTATGATTATGATTGTCGCGGAGAAATAAGCAATTTATGTAGTTGCAATTATAGAAGCCTGAAAAAAATTTGGGACTTCAATGGGATTTGAACCCATGACCTTTGCAGTACCGGTGCAATGCTCTACCAACTGAGCTATGGGTTCAAATCCCGTTGAAGTCCTAAATTTTTTTTGGGCTTCTTTGATTGCAATTACATAATCTGCTTATTTCTCCGCGATGATCATAATCATACACACATCATATAACCGCGGATCAGACCCACATACATAAATACCTTCTGTTTACTCTATTTACTAGTTAGAGTGCTTACACTATGTCCATGAAATAAAAACTAAATAGTTACTAACTAATAGTTTCTATTTAGTGACTATTACATGTAGCTATAATCACTACCCGGAGTCACTATCACTCAACTGGAACAACTTTAGTAACAATACAAAAGGGAAAGCAATGCAAATATTCAAGAGTTTAGAAAGTTAATGCTTTATTTAACAACCTGTGAAACTGGCAAAGTTTACTTATTAGAGTGTAACAGTCCGATTCAAACAATAGAAAACAAAAGAATTAGACTGTAATAGTACTACATTTTTCATGGGTTTGTGAAAACTACTCTGATGAAATGCAATGTTGAAACAATAAAGTTTGCCTCTATTGAATAAATTATTAACTTTCTATGGTCTTGAGTATTTGGTTTCCCTTGTGTATTGTTGTTTTATTGACTAAAGCTGTCAAAACTATTAGTTAGTATTACTATTTACATTTTATTTCGTGGACATAGTGTAAGCACTCTAATTAAAAGTTTTAATTCATACTTAGAACTAGCTAAACAATACTAATAAGTTGAGTCATCATTTTACTATGATTGTGTAGTGTAATTTTGATATCAGTCTCTTCGTGTAGTTGAAAATAGTCTTAATTTCGTAATATGTATATTAGTTCAATATGTATGAATAATGATTTTATGAAATTAAATGCTTAAATAGCACAAATATTCCATAAGGCGAGTAAAGGTTGTAAAACCCTCGAACACATAGCGTATTCAAGAGTATACTTAGTAAACGCTTGAACACGTCGCATATCAGAAAATTAACTTCCAAAAATGATTGAACACGGAATAATCGTTATGGAATTCTTGAAATGTCCCTATTAATAGTTTTCTACCGTATGCGTATTTTGTACGTAAGATAATTAAGGCATACGTATCGGATTTTTGTTTTCAATTGTCATGGTGAAATCCGCTGACGTATAGCGGGCTCAGGATGACCGTTATTCCTGGCCATGTCTTCTCGCCAACAAAATTGAATGGTAGGCCCAGTTCAGACGTCGAACTTTTTGTGTCGAATGTAATTGCCTTTGAGGCCAGCGACTAAGGTCGATAACTACTCTATAAGATATCAGTTCTTATGCTTAGTGCCATGCAGGAATCGATATGTATCAAGTTCGGTCTATACTTTTACTTCTATTAGTTTCTAGGAAAACAGCGCTCTCAAATGTTCGACGTCTGAACTCAAAGCTTTCGACTCTTTATTGAGATTCTTTATCAACAAATAAGAGTAATTGTGCTTCCTTAGCTTTTAATGCAGGCATTTGATTTCTATTTTTCAATTTTGCTGATGAGTATAAGATTTTTGATGCCTCAGTACAAAATATTTTTATATCAATTAGAGGTGGATATCTTACTTGTCGAGTGCAAACATTCCTATGGCCATTGCAATGGCTTCACATAAGCTTGTAATGAAAAGGTTTAAATACATGTTTCCTCCAACAGTAGGAGCACTGAGAAATATACCGTAGTACACCATACCTGCCACAGCCCTTGCAAAATAAAAGTGTGTTGTCTTTTATTTCTATGCCATTTCTATCATCACCAACACCATATCGCTCTCAATCACCGTCTCATCTTCATGCCATGCACTATCAGCACAATCATATCACATTTTTATATAAATCGACATTCCAGCCCACCATCACATCCGATTGAAACATATTGCCCCCAAAATTACCACCACTATCATAATGTTGATTACCATGACTTTCATCTATACATACCTACAATCACCATCACCATAATGTACCATTACCATAACCATTACCATCACCACAACCATCACCATCACCGGTACCATCACCATCACCATCACCATCACCATCACCATCACCATCACCATCACCATCACCATCACCATCACCATCACCATCACCATCACCATCACCATCACCATCACCATCACCATCACCATCACCATCACCATCACCATCACCATCACCACCATCATCACCATCACCAATATCCTATGATCACCATCACCAATATCCTATGATCACCATCTTAACAAATTCACCACCCAATTTAATTCCATAGCTTGAGTGATCAAACTTACCATGCATACCATGATACAAGAGTTCGGATAGTCAGTTTACGAGAGGAAAACAGATCTCTTATGTCTCCAAGACGATTTACTTGGGGTTTTTCTTGAGCGCTCGTTTCACCAAGTAAGGCAATGTCTTCCTTTGTGATATCGGTTTTATTGACCTCCGCAATTGTTCGAAATAATACCTTTGCTTCTTCAACTCTGCCTTTAACCATCAACCATCTCAAAGATTCTGGAATGAACCTAAGATATTAAACTAGTTATGTTTTCTTGATACTAAATAGAAAAATAGCCGACCTTCTTTACAGTAGCTATATAAACTTACCACCATAAAACGAAAAACAATAAGCCAGGCACACTAGCGACGATAGTTAATGTACGCCAGCTACCAATCAGATAGCCTAGCAGCGATAATGTAAATATGGACACTGTCCACCCATAGAACATACCAAAACCAACTCTACTGCGATATGCTGGGCCAGTATATTCCATGACAAGCGTAAAGCAACATGCAGAGTATGCACCTATTTACAAATGACAAAAGATTAACTGACATCAATGATAGGCAATAGAATGAAATTGGTACCACCGTAAAAATGTTAACTTAACTTTACTGACGTTTCGAGCTTTAGCCTTTCGTCGGAACCAAAGAAACTCTCACAAAGGAATAAAACTCGAAACGTCAGTAAAGTTGAGTAAACTGGAAACTGGCAATGGTTAATACTTTATGAGGGCATTATCTAACAATAAAGTGGTCGCAACACGTTCATTTAGTTTTAAAGTGTTATTCTGCAACTTACCTACACCTACCCCTAAAAGAGCCCTAAACAACGCAAAAACCCAGTATTTTTGAGCAAAGGCAGATAAGAGCCCACATAAAGACACCAACATTGTTGAAGGGAAGAGCACTTTCTTGCGCCCAATTTTATCACTCAGAACACTTGCTAAGCCACTGCCAAACGTCCATGCCACAAATGTCAAAGAGTTAGCGATGGCTGCATAAACGGCTGTGTCGCACACCAAATCCCACTGAAAGAAAAGTGCTATTAGAATTGCAATTTGAAAGGAAATATACAGCATTATATGCATTGGTGTTTTATTAAGTGTTTTATGTACCTGGGTGCCTTGTTAAATTTACTCTTGTTTTTTTTCTTTGATATAGAGGTTCGGATTTTTTCGAACTATTTACCCTCGCAAATTGTATAATGTTTAAGAGTTGAAAAGGGATGGTTGCTATACCAGAATTTAGAAAAAATGTGCAAGGGAAATATTTGTTTAACACTTTAAATAATAGCATTTTTTACCTCAGTCACAATAGAATCAAAGTCCCCTTTCACATCGAATTTCCAGTCACCGCGAGGAATACTACAGCGAAATTTATAATCCTTGTCCCCTGGTTTAAAACTTCCTTTCAGTGTGCAAGAAGTGGAGTTTTTAACACATTTCCATGGAGGCTCGGCTGTAGTGAATGTCATTACCATGAATGCTGTTGTTCCGACAAATTGTGCAACCACACCAATAAGAATAACTCTCCATTGATACCGACCAATCCCATCAGTTGACTCAATGAACTTTTCTGAACTTCTTGTCATTATTCTAAAATGCAAGACAAAGAATATTGAGATTAATTCTTGCTATGTGCAAAGCTACCCTGCAGCAGTATCTCTTCTTTTACCTCTTTCGTTTCTTCTTTTGGTTGTGGAGGAGGTAAAAGGAAATACAGGGTAGTAAAATTAAAGTCATCGATCAAATTTTCGTTGAGAGGAAATTGGGAGGACAATAGGCTCAGAACTCAGACAGCCATTCCCCTCCCTTCCCCTAAATCTATGTAACAACAACAACAGCAGCAAACGATGTTTATTTGGAAACACATGATACGCCTTCCTGCTTTCATTATCGTTTTCATTCCAAAACATTACTTTTGGAATATCTTCTATGGCAAACTATATAACTAAACCATAGTTAATTAACTATGAATATAAACTAATATAAACTAAAGCCTTACGTTTCAGATAACAATGTTTTCGCTATTGCCAGTGAGTCATATGCATTTGCAGAAAACAGCAAGGTACAGGTACATTCGTGCAACGGCAAAAACTAATATTCTCTCTGATAAATAAGAATTTCGCAATTACGTGCTTTGATAACTTGAGTGAGCCTACCAACAAATTGTCTCATTTCTTTTTCAACGAAATTGGCCACATCTGCCTCGCATTGAACATTACATCATCAGTGCACACTTATAATGTTCCCTACGAAGCTTGGCACGGTTTAGAGCTCTCTTCCGAAATTTCCTTTTGATATATTTCCTGTGGGTTCTTTCGACTGAAGTTTCCCCTAGAAATGTGAAAGATGGCTATCCTACTCTCTTGGCTATCGAAGATCAGAATATAGAGAGTATTTGGTGCACTCTAGACTTCGATAGAAAACTATATAACAAAGTTACAAGATGGCGTCGTTTCGATTACGGCATTCAACCAAGCTTTACGTCCAGTTTACTGATACTGGGAGGAGACATTGAGTTAAATCCTGGCCCAAACCAACAACTTAAAATTGCCTTGTTTAATGCTAGAAGTTTAGTGAACAAATCTGCATCCCTTGAAGCTGATGTTTATTCAAGACACTTCGACATAATAGCAGTCACCGAGACTCATCTTGACGACACAGTTAGCTCGTCCGAATTATTTCCACAGAATTACCGGGTCTTCAGGCACGATCGAAACCGCAGAGGCGGCGGTGTGTTAGTTGCAGTTAATGAAAACATCATTTGCAATCAAAGGGATTTACTGGATGGTATAAATGCTGAACTTTTAATGCTCGATATCCACTATTCAAAGAACAAGTCATTTGTGTTTGGAGTCTTCTACAGACCACCATCTAGTGATTCTGAATGCCTTGAAATACTTGAGAGGAACTTAGACTGTTTACAACACCAAACAAATATTGTACTAGTGGGAGACTTTAATTTAAAGGATATCGATTGGACGATCAATGTGTTCCTGAACAACTCGTCAAATTATGAACTTTTCGCCGACATATTATCTGATAATTTCTTAAATCAAATGGTTTTACAGCCTACACGAGGTGATAATATACTTGATCTTGTTCTAACTAACAACAACGACATGGTCTTGGACGTTGAGGTCGGAGAACCAATATCAGATCACAACATTATTAAATTTAGAGTGAACGTAAATCCTTATCGAAAACAATCCTCCAAGAAAGAGTTTTACAATTTTGACAAGGCTGACTGGTCAGGCTTGAATGAATTATTTAATAACATTCCATGGGACTGTGCTTTTGTTTCAAATGACATAAACGAAGTATGGAATTCATGGGTTGATCTTTTAAACATCGCTGTTGACCAGTGTATTCCCAAGAAAAACAAGAAGAAAAATCGTCGCGCCCCATGGATATCAAAGGATATAATCAAACTTGCTCGTAAAAAGAAACGTTTATACAAACAAGCTAAATCGAGCGATAATGCCGATTTATGGGCGAAATACAAGAGCATAAACAACATGCTTAAAAAGAAATGTAATGAGGCCCGATGGGAATACCTGAAGGATTTGGCAAACAATATGCATGACAAAAAAGAACATAAACTCTTTTGGAATTACGTTAACTCAAAGCGCAAAGGGTCTAATGATCTAACTGTTATCAAGTTGGACAATGGAAGCGTAAAAACCGATGAAGGTGACATTTCTGAATGCATGAACAAATTCTTTGCATCAGTCTTCACGCGTGAAAATCTAGAGAATATTCCGTCTTTTGGTCAGATCATCACAGACGATAGCCTTAGTTATCTTAACTGTTCAGTTGATGAAGTTGCAAAGTTACTAAAAGAGCTGAAACCTCGCAAGTCTCCTGGCCCTGATGGCCTCCACCCACTGATTCTAAAGAATTGTGCGGAAACTTTAGCTGGGTCAGTTTGCAAAATCTTTAACTTGTCTTTCTCATCAGGCAAGATACCAGACTGTTGGAAGCAAGCTGATATTATACCGCTACACAAGAAAGGTGCTAAAAACAAATGTGGAAATTACCGTCCCGTCTCATTAACTTCAATTCTTTGTAAAGTGTGTGAGAAAATTGCAAGACAACATCTCGTGGAATTCTGGATAAGTAGGAAAATCTTTATCCCTAATCAATTTGGCTTCATGAAAGGCAAGTCTTGCCTGTCACAACTGTTGACTGTCTTTCATGATTGGACTCACAATAGAAATTATGGTCTTTCAACAGATGTTGTATTCTTGGATTTTTCCAAGGCGTTCGATTCTGTCCCACATGAACGCCTATTATTAAAGCTCCACGCGTACGGAATCAGAGACCCACTGTTATCATGGGTTAGAAGCTTCTTGACGAATCGCCACCAACGTGTTGTACTACGGGGACATTATTCATCCTGGACAACAGTACTTTCTGGGGTACCCCAGGGAACCGTATTGGGTCCAATTTTGTTCATTATTTACATCAATGACATAACACGGCACATAACATCTCAATGTAAATTATTCGCTGATGATATGAAAGTGTACAAAGTGTTAAGAAACGCCAACGAAGATATGCAAGAATTACAGAATGATTTACATTCTCTGGAACAATGGAGCACTGACTGGCAACTAAGCTTTAATACTACAAAATGCGACGTGATGCGAATCTCGAAAAAGACTGACAAGTCAAGTCCTGTATATCATTTATGTGGTAGCAAGCTTAAGGCAGTATCTGAAGCCAAAGACCTCGGCATTTATATTACATCAAATCTGTCATGGAGCCTACAAGCCACCAAATGCTCAAATAAAGCTAACAGTGTTCTTGGCTTTATTAAACGGACCGTTGGACCAAAGAACCCGGACTTGTTCTCCAAACTATATAAGAGTCTGGTAAGACCAATCCTTGAATGCTGTTCTCCTGTGTGGTCACCACACCTGAAGAAAGACATTGTTATTTTGGAAAAAGTACAAAGGAGAGCATCGAGATTTGCACTTGGTGCAAATGCAAAAGATATGCCGTATGAAGATCGTTTGAAACGACTAAAATGGCCAACATTGGAAAAAAGAAGAACTTTTTCATCTTTGACTGAGTGCTATAAGACGATTAATGAACTGAACGGTTTAAACCCGCAAGATTTTTTTAGCTTTGCTAATAACTCCAAATCATTACGAGCAAACCATCGCTTCAAGCTAAAGACTAGAGCTGCTAAATTAAACAGATATAAGCATTCTTTTTTTATACGTATTGTAAATCACTGGAACAAACTATCAAAAGAAATTGCAGAAGAAGAGAATATAAGAACATTCAAGAAAAAATTAGGAATTAAATTATTAACACATTAACCCATTATTAGACATATTTTTATTATATTAGTTTTAAATCACCTACTTGTAAATAGTTTTTATATATTATAGACATTTGTAAATTTCAATATTTTTATATATTTTAGGATAGTATATATTGATTGTAAACTGTTTTGTAAATTATGTTAAGGAGGTGGACTAGAAAGGGATAACCTCTTTCACCTCCTTTCACAATTTTTCATGTATTTATATTGTATATATTATTATTATTATTTTTTTCCGTCTGCGTGTGATCAATTGTGAATAAACTATTATTATTATTATTATTATTATTATTATTATTATTATTATTATTATTATTATTATTATTATTATTATACTGCTGGCTTTCATGTGACGTCATCAACAATTCAAAATCTGAGCATACATCATATGCACCAAATCGAAATATGTCGACCAATTTGAATAACTATTGTTCTTGACTGGCTACCTAGCCAAGAACAAAATTAGGCCCGGGACATATTTCGATTAAGTCTACTGAAAGACATTTCTAAAAAATGTTTTAGAACTTACAGTGACATAAGTCACAGGGAAAAGTTTCGAGCCATTTTGATGTTTGCTTGCCGAGTTATAAAGGTTGTATTGAACTTTTGTCAGATCTTTCCATCATGTTTGGAAGGTACGAGATTGAAATAAATTTCCTACTAAAACCTGGCGTAATCCATTTATGAAACGGATAATGCAGCCTTTGTTGGCAGGGCTCACTCCCTTTCGTTGTAATTTATTATGCAACGATCATTGCTCTTGTGATCAAATTAAGCTGGCGGAATCGTTATAAAAATCCTAACGCAGAAAGATCAGTAGAACAAGGCTGTACTAGTATTTATAATCCTCGATAAAACCTTAATAAACCAATATTAGAGCGCTTTTCGTATAGCCCACTTTTACCATGGAAATGAGCATATGTGTTGAAATAAATAACATGCTAACGAGACATGTATGTGTTGCTATGCTTCAGTGAGGCGTTCTTTTTGCTTTGAATAATTCAACTGACAAAACAAATGCACAACAAAAATATTTTTGATCTGCACGAAAACACTTTTACCAATTTTGTTTTACACGGATATTATAGCTGATGTAGATTTAACTACATTAAAACAAGCATAAAGCTGCTAGCCCACCTTATTAGCAGGTTACTGTTTTACACATATTCTCTTTGCATGTTATTAGTGAGTTAAGCTCTCTTAGAATTTGAATATGCACAAGAGTAAGAGGGTAGAAAAGCAGCAAACCCACTTTAACAATAAAGTTTAATTGTTGTGAGATTAAACTTGGCTAAACTGTTGTACTTTTGTAAATAATTCTGTAAAACATGTTTTAAATGAAGTTCTATTATTGCTAAAATTAATGAAGCGCCAAAAAAGTAACCATTTTAGATGTATATAGATAGATACATGCTGTTAAACTAGTTTTTGCACAAAATCGTTTTTAACAATTCACCTTTTTCTGTCCAATTACTTTTGGACCTACTCTTAATAATCTAATTAAGAAGAGGAAAGACCAAAACCTGGTTAAAGTTTGATTCATTATAATAACAATACACTCATACTAGTCTGAATCAGCCAAAACCTTACCAAATATTCGATTGGAAATATAGGAAAACTTACCAATCGTGTTTGACAGACTGAAGATGAACAGTGGTGATACAATTAACTTATCTTCGATGTAAAACAAGCAGAAGTAGTTAGCTTGACATCAGTGCTAGAAGCCTTGTACGTGCGCACTATAACAATAACTATTAGTGGCTCCCCAGAATTAAAACAAGGCGAGTGAGCGCAGACAGATAATTATTTGAACTTTGACTTCCGACCATGCGTATAATGGCGGCATATTCGTGAGACAAATAAATAACATACTATTTTAATCGAATACATTCTGAAAGGAAAAATATCACACGTCAAAGTTCGTCCTAAATGGAAAGAGACACCAGAACTTCGAACTTTCGTATACAGCTTTTGGATACAATTGACGATCGAGAATATCTTATATCTCCTAATATAATTGAATGCACTTAGTATTGTGTTCAATGACTTCTTCTGTTAAGTTTGACTTTTAGTTTATTTTTGCGCCCAAAAGCGGACTTTGATGTGTGTTTTTTCATCTAGAATCACCGGTTCGACTGAAAAATATAACTAAACACACCACAAGGAGCCCAAGCTCATCACTTGTGATCTTTTACAGTAAATTTATGGAGTCGCGAGATATCCTTTCGCTGTGCCTCAAATATACAATAATAATTTTTTTTTACGTAGATAGTTGTATATAATTGTTTTCTGGTCTGTGACCGAGTTTTAGCTCAATTAGAGCGATTTTGACGAAAATACCCCAGAAAGACAAAGAAGAAGACAAGGGTGGAAACGAATCGAGCCGAGCCGAGATGATGGATCTTACTTCTCACCTAAATTCGAGTGCTAAATAAAACTCTACACTAATTCGAACCACATAATGAAAAAGACGGATAAATTCCCTAAATATATATGTAGTTTGAGTCAAAATCGGTTATGGTTAGCCGGAGTAAGGATTCGACAAACACGAAAAGTTCGAACGAAAACCACCGAAAACATCCGTTCGACTAGTACCTTGGACACCAAACAGCTCCCGGGTCCCCTAAGTCGAGTTTTTGACATGTTCAAAAAAAATTCATCAGCTTCATCTTCAATATGAAGTAGTCCTTTGCTTCTGTACTGTCTGTCTTCTGTTGCTCCTAGGTAGTACAGAAGCAAAGGACTACTTCATATTGAAGATGAGGCTGATGAATTTTTTTTGAACATGTCAAAAACTTGACTTAGGGGACCCGGGAGCTGTTTGGTGTCCAAGGTACTAGTCGAACGGATGTTTTCGGTGGTTTTCGTTCGAACTTTTCGTGTTTGTCGAATCCTTACTCCGGCTAACCATAACCGATTTTGACTCAACCTACATATATATTTAGGGAATTTATCCGTCTTTCTCATTATGTGGTTCGAATTAGTGTAGAGTTTCATTTAGCACTCGAATTTAGGTGAGAAGTAAGATCGATCGTCTCGGCTCGGCTCGGCTCGATTCGTTTCCACCCTTAAGAGGGCGTCTCAGTAAGAACGGACCACTCGGTCTGGGATCCAAAAAACGATTTCCCTTATATTTCTACCATCGAAAGTACTATCTATCCTTATTACAAAACTGGACTTAGAATTGTTCTAAATAAAATATTTCGGCCGCTAGGCGAATTTTCGTACATCGACCCAAAAACCGCCGAAGGACGCTGATTTTCAAGTTCGCAGAGGCCTACTTTCAAAGTCCGTTTTCTCGGCTTTTTCTTGAAATGAAAACTTATTTTTTGGGTCTAAACTATGGTTTGACGTCTCGTCTGACTAGAAAAAGCAAAATATTTCTTTAGGATGTACAAATTACGAAAAGTTTTTTTAAATTTATCGAGGCTACTTTATGCGTGACACGAAAAGCAAAGATTAACGGGTCTAGAAAATTGCAAATTTCTCAAAAGTGCAACCTATCCCCGATATAAAACATCATTCTACCTTGAGATGAGGTGCTATTTAGTAGTTCTGTGCAATAAAATTTGTGGCACATTGCGTTTTGAAGAATTTGACGAAGCCCAAACTTGTACATTTTTACAGATATTTCCTTGCGTGACACGACTTGCCGTTGAGTCTAGACAACGTCAATCCTTATAACAAATAAAAAAATAACAAATAATAGCTAGAAGTTTATATTCAGGTGTTACTATCCGTCATAATTAGATATTTTAGCTCCATTTAAATTTTACCACAATAATGGTTTTTTTTAATGAACAATTTGCATAATTATATGCCGAAGTCAAGTTGTCTAACAATATTCACATTTAAACAAAGTTTTATATCTAGAAAATCCTCGTCTATTAATCTTGAAACATGATTGTCATATTTATAAGTTGGATAAAACCTGGATGTTTTTTAAATATTTTATATATTTTAATTGAGTTGTTTTATGAGATTATACAATTGTGCATAATACAAATATGATTCACCATGATGCATGTTTTTCTCTAAATGTGCTAAATAGCGGTGATGCCATTTTTCTTTTTCTTCTTTTAAAAAAAAAAATCAGAATTGATAGAAAGCGACTTGATTCTTACACGAGTAAGACCACGAGTGAACACGAGTAAAAAAATAAAATAGGATAATAAAGAAAAAATGAAAGAAAAAAAAATAGAAATGAGAAAATAATGGAAATGAAAAAAAAAGACGAAAAAACCCCCCGAAAATAAGCCCAAACAGGCATGAATGTATCAAATGTATGCAAATGCACATTTAAAAAAAGTACAATATAATGCCTATCCTGTGAACGGTTCAATGGGATTGAGAAGGTAGGGGGGCCTTTCCCCTTCCTTTCCTATCGCCTTCCCCTCCCTTCCCCTCCCCAATCTCCTCGAACCGTTCACAGGCTATATAATGTCAATTTAATGCATCGAAAATTGATAAGGATTGTAATTAACTATATAAAGTTTGAGATCACAATGTTTCCATAAAGTATAAATAAACGTGTTACGCCTATTTTAAAAGAATCCATGGGATTGAACAAGAACACATATGACATAATGGTAATATGGCACACCCTGCACCTGATTTGTCTTGTATCACAGCCAAAGCCGGATTTTGATTGCATTGCTATTTGATAGCTATATACGTTAAGGTAATTGGCTACTTTTGAACGCCTTTTGGAGTTTAACAATATTTTCAAAAGTAGCCAGTCACCTTAAACATTTGTTAAACATTGTGATTTTAAATTTTATATAGTTCATTACATGTAATCCAGTTCAATTTTTGATGCATTATATTAACATTATACTGCATTTGTTAACGTCCATTTGCATGGACTGCCGTAATTAATTGTGAAACGATAATTTTTGAATATGAATTCATTAAAATCCTATTATTTCTTCGTTTTATTTCTGTTTATTAAACTATAATTCTATTTTTCAAATGTTTTAGTAATACCACTAGCTTTGATACATTCATGTCTAGTTGGGCCTATTTTTTTGGCTATTTATTTTTTTCTTTTCTATTTGTCTCATTTTTATTTCTTTTTTTTCATATCCATTTATTATTTCATTTCATTTTAGCTACTCGTGTTCACTCGTTGCTCATGTTTACTCGCGTACACTCGTGTACACTCGTGCTCACTCGTGTTTACTCATGTTCAATCGTGTTCACTCGTGTTCACTCGTGTTTCCTCGTGTTCCGACTCGTGTTCACTGGTGTTCATTCGTGTTCACTCGTGTGCACTCTTGTTTACTCGTGTTCACTCTTGTTTACTCGTGTTCACTCGTGTTTACTCGTGTTCACTTGTGTTTACTCGTGTTCACTCGTGTTTACTAGTGCCCTTACTCGTGTGGAGTTTTAGACGACATCTCCAAATCAACAATATGCAAATATGTATTAGTCATCGACATAGTTTAATAAGATTTTGGCGAGCACCAAGAACCTGTCGCTATCCACAGCACAGTGGACCAAGAAAGCATTAAGGATCGCCATGTGATCAATGTTGACATGTCAAAAGCAATGAAAGTCGATTTTCAATGTTACTGTCGATTTGGATCACGTGAGTATTTGTTAACACCCTTTCGAATTTTTTAAGTGAAAATATTTGTATATAGTCTATGCACAAGCAGCCCAACAAGTTGATCTGAGAATCTTAAGATCCAATAAAATTATTTGTTATTCTTAGAGCGCGTGGTTTGGCTTCCTTTGTTGATTGGTTTGACATATTGTCATTACATTCATTTAACTTGACCAACTCTGTAGTTCCTCTCCAGCAGCGTATTTTACAAGCTCCTGTATAACTACAAAGACTAAAATCCATTATTTCACAAGATAGTTTTACTCACTGCAAATTTGGTGCAACACGATAGTTTTACTCACTGCAAACTTGGTACAACTAATTAACAAAATGTAAATTTGTAAATTTCATTTCTGAAGTCATTAATAATTCATGACAAAAGTAGTCTTGCAAAGACAGCCATGTACTGTATTTAATAAATCATTGATAATTTACAAATTTTTGTATCGAAAGGCTTTATTCTCTTTAGATATTAATTCAGACTTTTAAAACATTAAAAAGTTCACCGCTATTTTGCATATTTAGTATAAAACATATATCATGGTGAATCATATTTGTATATCGTGCACAATTGTATAATCTCATAAAACAACTCAGTTAAAATAAATAACTTGAAAAGATTTAAAAGCCATCCAGGTTTTA
Source organism: Metridium senile (assembly GCA_949775045.1). Taxonomy (NCBI): domain Eukaryota; kingdom Metazoa; phylum Cnidaria; class Anthozoa; order Actiniaria; family Metridiidae; genus Metridium; species Metridium senile. Next base: position 31,790,499 of record OX459096.1, on the reverse strand, counting down.
TCCAACTTAATATAAGAATCATGCTTCATTGATTAATAGATGAAGATTTTCTAAATATAATGTTGTTAGACAACTTGACTTAACTTTGACATATGATTATGCAAATGTTTCATTAAAAAAAAAAAACATTATTGTGGTAAAATTTAAATGGAGCTAAAATATCTAATTATGACGGATAGTAACACCTGAATATAAACTTCTAGCTATTATTTGTTATTTTTATTTTTTTATAAGGATTGACGTTGTCTAGACTCAACGGCAAGTCGTGTCACGCAAGGAAATATCTGTAAAAATGTACAAGTTTGGGCTTCGTCAAATTCTTCAAAACGCAATGTGCCACAAATTTTATTGCACAGAACTACTAAATAGCATCTCATCTCAAGGTAGAATGATGTTTTATATCGGGGATAGGTTGCACTTTTGAGAAATTTGCAATTTTCTAGACCCGTTAATCTTTGCTTTTCGTGTCACGCATAAAGTAGCCTCGATAAATTTAAAAAAACTTTTCGTAATTTGTACATCCTAAAGAAATATTTTGCTTTTTCTAGTCAGACGAGACGTCAAACCATAGTTTAGACCCAAAAAATAAGTTTTCATTTCAAGAAAAAGCCGAGAAAACGGACTTTGAAAGTAGGCCTCTGCGAACTTGAAAATCAGCGTCCTTCGGCGGTTTTTGGGTCGATGTACGAAAATTCGCCTAGCGGCCGAAATATTTTATTTAGAACAATTCTAAGTCCAGTTTTGTAATAAGGATAGATAGTACTTTCGATGGTAGAAATATAAGGGAAATCGTTTTTTGGATCCCAGACCGAGTGGTCCGTTCTTACTGAGACGCCCTCTTAATTGTCTTCTTCTTTGTCTTTAAGGGGGTATTTTCGTCAAAATCGCACTAATTGAGCTAAAACTCGGTGACAGACTAGAAAACAATTATACACAACTATCTACGTAAAAAAAAGTTTTTATTATTGTATATTTGAGGCACAGCGAAAGGATATCTCTCGACTCCATACATTTACTGTTAAAGATCACAAGTGATGACCTTGGGCTCCCTGTGAACACACGCGCACTAGTTAACAGTCCAAACGACCTGAACCTGGAGAACTTCTTGAGCGTGATGGATGCTTTAATACGTTGGTTGTCTGATAAGTCTATTGTTGTGGAGTGGTGAGTTTGAATTTGGTTGGTTGGTTGGTTGGTTTGGCAGACTGACGCCGCTGGCATAAACGCCGAATCATTAGAAATTTATCAGACCACTTTAATTCAGACTGGAATTTTAGGGTTGTTTTTATTTCTTTAAATCTTTACTTTATAAATGGTTAACAATTATAGTATTACTACACCTGCCTGGTTTCCGTTACGAGTTTTACTTCCTCCATTTTTGTCATTTCTTCACTCATGTAAATAATGCTGTACAGGCCAGGTCTAATCAAAATTATAACATATTTTGATTATATTATTTAATTATACGTTTCTAAAGTTGAAAGTGATGGAATGACAAGGAAGTTATGCATAGTTTTTTTTTGGTCTAGGATTGTTCAAGAATAATGATAATAATAAATGATAATAATATGAATTATTTTTTTTCGGTCCGGTATCCTGTGATTCGCGCGCTGTGATTGGCTAGCGAGCGGGCCAGTTTTTCACGATCTGCCCGGTCCGCGGTATCCTGTTCGTTGCGATATTAATTTTTGAAAAATCTTCTTTAATAGGTAATTGTTAATTATGGTAATATTTATCGATCAAAATAGTAGGAGATCTAGAATTCTGAATTCACCAAATGACACTGACAGAATGCGATAACCGACTGAGAGAAAATTAAAAGCTACGTGACGAGCATTGTTTTTGCAAACATTTTGACAAAGTTGAGAAAATCAAATCAATATTGCAAAAACTCACGAGAGAATACACAAAGTTTTTTTAAATTTTCTAAAGAATATAAAGCTCGTTCACATACCTCAATAGTAGTTGTAAAATATACTTGTAGTTTTTATCATTCCTTGTAAACATAGTTAATAGATTATTAACTATGTTGTAAACAACACGGCGGTGAATTGAGCTATCTTTTGATGAGATATGTCGTTGCTTTTCAGTCACTTTTAAAATGCTATAAATTCACGAGAAGTTTATGTACAAAGTCTACAACGTTTTTGAAGTAAGGAAGTGTTCTTGTCTTTCTTTTACTGCACACAAAAGGATAAACAATCTTGAAAAAGGTCGATTTGCTTGAAAGTCCTGTCAGCGATCCTAATGCTTTCAACTTTCATCTTCTTCATAAATTACGACACAGACAAATTAATTCCTTCAACAGTTGTCGGTGACTTCGACTAAATTTCTTATTTCTTATCATTTATCAAAAAATAAGCTTCAGTAGGCTTTTTTCTTGATGCAAACGTCCACAAGAACGACGAATTTCAACTCGTTTCAACATCCATCTTGGTTCACTCAGTGTTCGTGCTAAAATCCTTTGTAAAACTTGGTTTTGGTTTCTTCACTTTCTTTGATGTTGAGATATAAACAAAACCCTTTCTCTTTAAACGATATTTGATTTGGAATGATGGAGAAAGCTGCAGTAATTTAAAATATTTTGGCATTAAAATTTCTGTAAGTTTGTCGAGGCGCCGTCACACTGAATGAAAACCGGTTTCTGACAACCCGCTCTTTTTCAGTAAAACTACTGGGAAGCCATTTGAAAGCAACGCGCGTCGTAAAATATCAAAAACATTAATTTAATATAGAGAGAGAATAAAAAAAATAAATAAGTTATTTACCGGCTGGGAGGTCCGTATAGTATACGGACCTCCCAGCCGGTAAATAACATATATATATGTTCTTAACTACGCATTCAAGTCTCAATGTGTTTACAATATATATGAAATAAAAGAATTGAAATAAGAAAAATTACTAAAAAAACGTATGAGTATGAAAATTATAAAAATTGCCTAACGTATGCTATAATCCATATATATAGGCTTTGCAAATTCAAAAAGCCGGTCTTCAATTATATTTGAGTCAGGATTTAAATGCCTCAACTGTAGTGGCTTAATTGTTTAATATTAGGTGGGAGACTTTTCCAAAGCTTTGGGACAGCGACGGCACTAAATTCATACATGGATACAAAATGACTACGCATTATAGTTATAAAATCTTTACAAAAAATATATTTTGATTTTCCTCAAAAAAGATTTTTAGACGCATGTCATGTGAAGCAATTTCTCATTATCCGCCAAATCCTTTTTCTCGTTGTTGTCAGAATCTTTTGTTGATTGATCACTGCAGCTGTCTTTGTTTAAATCAACTTGTTGAACAGTATCAGGCATGTCTTTCTTAAATGTCTCGGGCAGCAAGAAGACGAGGATTCCACATATGATAGCAAAGAAAGCCATGATGGCACACGGCAGTAGAGGGTGCACCCGTGCCTGAGGATAAGCATATAGTATACCGGTTTAACATGGTTTTCAATGTTTTTAGTATATAATATACATTATAGTACAGCCATGTATAATAAAAACAGCTGGTTAATAATGAGAAAGTATTTTCGCTAGAATGCACACGCAGTTTATTGTCTAAAGAACCAAACATTTAACTCCCCAGGGTGTGGGGAAGGGGAGGGGAATAGTCATGTTCACAGTTCCCTGCGTCATCTTGAAAAGTAGCCGGGCCTTTTCATCCAAACGAGATGAAGTTTAGCTTGCAATGATAGAGACACATGAATAATTGTCCGGCAAGGTGCTAAAAGGTCTCTATTACTGCAATCTCAACATTCGTCTCGTTTCGTTTCCGGATACCTTTCAAGATGTCGCAGGGAACTATGAAGGGGACTTTTCAAATTTAGCGTGAAAAAAAAAGAAGAAAAAACCCAGTGATTTAGAATAATTGCAATTAAAGTATTTTACAGAGTTGCATGTAAAATATGAAATGTTAACTAATTTCAATTTAATTCTAATTGATTTTGAGTGGAAATGCGTTCGGTGTATAAGTGAAATAAAGATCATGAGAAAAATATCATATGCCATTGGCGGGAATTGAACCCCACGGTGGGGTTCAATTCCCGCCAAGGGCATATTATATTTTTCACAAGATCTTTATTTGGTTTTATTATCTTTCATCTTAAATCGCCTCAGCACTATTTAAGCAATAAAAAATACAAAAATGCACGTATAAGAAATACCGTATACAATCTTGAAAACAATGCCATTACAATATATGATATTGTAGGTGAGAAGTATCAAAAGACTTAGACTGCGAGCAGTCCCTACTTTTCCCTCCGGATTCTCCCATCGTTCCTTCCCCTTTTCGCCCCCAATCCCCGCGCGTCCGTGTTTTTTTTTAAATGATTATTTTTCTCCCGTTTTCCTCCGAATTTGGAGGGAAAAGAAAGGACTGTTCGCAGTCTACAAAAGACTTTGATTAACGAGATTTTTTTTTTGAAACGGTTGAGATTTCAATAGAACAATAGGCATATCTTTGATACGATGACAGTATCAGCATATGAATATACTTACCGAATATATAATATAAGAAGCGCTGGCCGATCCAATACGGGCTGCAGCACTCGATGTCCCAACAGCAGTGTTTCTGGAATAGGGATTTTTATGTTAGCCCCCACCATGTTGAGGAATTGATTTGTCCAAATAATCCCCTTCACAGTTCCCTTCGCCATCTTGAATGGTAGCCGGGCCTTTGATCCAGAAGCGAGACTGACGTTGAGCATGCAATGATAGAGACACGTAAGTAATTGGCCCGCGAGTTGTTAAAAGGTTTCTATCATTGCAAGCTCAACGTTCGTCTCTTTTCGATGTAAAGGCCCTGTTACCTTTCAAGATGACACAGGGAACTGTGAATGCATGGAACTATTCCTTCTAAACGATTTCCCTATCTTAAATTCCGCGATTTAAATTCAACGAATTTATGTTTGTATATTATCAGTATTAAAATACAAATTGGTTTGACTCTGGTTTGATTCACTTTAAAGGAATCTGCAAATTCAATATTTTTATTATCAGTATTATCTAGTGATTATCGATGTTCAACCCTCGTTTTTTTAAATAGCAATCATCATATGATGGCTTACCTGACAGTAGTGGGGAATAGTTCGGCGGAATACACGTACATGCCATCGAAAACGATTGTGATGGAAAACATACCAATAACTAAAGTGGCCAGGATTTTACCTGCAAGATAACCTGATAGGCAATACAAAGGACACATCGATTAATCATATATTCAGGGGCGTGCGCAGGGGTGGTTCCAGGGGTTCCGGAACCCCCTTACTTCGGACCCCCCCCCCCCCCCCCCTTCCTTGGCAGACAAAGTCTTTGAAATATGAGACATCCTTGCAGATTAATTGTTACTATCAGTGATGCATAACATTTTGCATAATCTTAATCTGAAGCAAGGATGTTTCCAACGGAGAAAAAGGTTATTAGAGCATCCAAGTGAGTACTCCAGTGTATTGTTATGGAATATTCCCAAATTTACATTGTGATCCTTTATGCTTTTGCACAATAATTATTGATCGTCTCGTTTTCCCAATCAAATCAAAAAGCTGGAACCCTCTCTCATTGAACCCCTACGCACGCCCCCGATATCCATGGTTAGCAGCTCAACAACAATGTATACACCTAATCCAAAAAACGTTGTCGGGTCCGCGGCACGGTCCTCGCGCCTAAAGACCGTGAAGGAAAACAGTGAATATTTTGATGAGAGTGATAAAACAAAAAAATAAAAGTAGGCACAACACTATTTCGTTGAAAAAAGTACCACACTGGAGTGTGAACATGCAAATAAATTAATTACTGATTAGATATAACCAATATCTTTCACAGTCTTGGCGCGAGGACTGTGCGGCGGACCAGACAACGTTTTTTGGATTAGGTGTATATATATTTTTTCGGTCCGGTATCCTAAAATTTGCGCGCTGTGATTGGCTAGCGCGCGGTCTGCGGTATCCTGTTGGTAATGAAGAAGAAAAAGGCAACAACAAATGCCGAAGAATTATTATAAATGACGATTCAGACTCTGACTAAAATTTGACAGCTTTTTATAACTGCTTTTGGTTGTATTTTATAGAGAAAGCACTTTAAAAAAAAGACATAGTACATTGATCGTTGCACGTTTGAATTTGCATAAATACGTTGGAGTTTTGACTCGTTTGACTCAGAGAGAAAAAAAAAAGATTATTTACCGGCTAGAGGTCGGTCCGTATAGTGAACAACCTGCCCTCGGTCTTCCTCTGCCATCGGCGGACCTCGATCCGTACATTCAAGACCTCGGGCAGTTTAACAGATAACAGATACATATTCTCCTAGGTAGCTTAACTTAGTTACTAGTCTACTGCAGCAAATAGTTATAATTCTATAAGGCTAATATAGATATAATACAATCATTAATTAATTAATGTTTAAATATTGACACATATCTAGAACTTAGAAAACAGACTATTCCTATGTACTTTTGGATGCTGAGTTCAAATTTGTGCGTTATTACTCCTCAAAATGAATTTCGGGGGTGTTAATTTCAATTTCTAATTTTCTTCGAGCTTTGCTCGCATCATGCCGAAGCGACATTTTGACCAAAACATGTAGACCCAATAGATTTGTTGACTAACTATACTTTGGCAAAGAAACTATCTCCCTGTGACTCCTGTAAGATGCTTTAAAAAACAACCTCCTTTTTAGGAGGGGGAATGGGGACGAATTACCTTAAAATACCCCTTAACACCATCCATCGAAAACATTTTCACTACCCGCGACTCATATTTGTGATCAACTCATGCTAAGGAATCAGGAAATCAAGCAAAAATTCAGATACCTTCAATATGCTCCTTTTCTTTCGAGAGAACGAAGTTCCCTTCGGGGAACAAAATCTGCTAGTTGACAAAGTAACGAAAGTAATTATACAATTTCTGTGAAAAAGCACTTGTATATCTGTTATTTTAATACAACTCAAAAAGCAATGTAGTAATATTCCTTTAGATGCCAAAATTCAAAACACTGGAAAACATTAGTGAAAAGTACTAATCTATCTGGAACAATAGTGTTTAAAATTATGTTAAGAATTTTATGTTCAAGTTATAAATTTGTTAAGAAGTTTAAGGTTTAGGTTATTATTAAAACAAATGTTGTGTTATGAAATTTGTGTTTTTTGTTTATTTCAATGCAACGTTTATTTTCTATAATAGAGTAATTTTCATAAAGCTATGACAAAATTATACTATACAAACATTCTGCAATACCATATACTCATAGACTGCATATTCTCTTTCAAAGATACCTCGCCAATCAAATGCATGTCTTACTCATATCTACTCTTCCACTCAACTTGAGAACCCATACTCTTCGCCAGACTTAAAATTATTTCTAATGTTTGGAAAATAAACGAGAAGCTGCATACAGTCTAGCCTCCTCCGCAGGCATCCCTTCCCAAGTTATCGGATTTTTCGGATTTCTGGGCTTCCTGTGTCAACGGGCGGGCCGAGGGAGAATGAGGAGGAGAGAAGAGAAGAGAGGGGATGCCTGCCGAAATTCGACAAGGTCTTGACCTTCTGCGCATATGGCCGCGCATACAAATGACTGCCGTAGGGGGGGGGGGGGGGGGATAGGTGGGAGTTGAGTTGTTCGTTGACAAGTTGACAACAACATGACGTCGGCGTCAGAACAAACTCTTGTCGAAAATTAACACTAGAAAAACTTGCTACTTTACCTTCGTACGACCTAAGTAACGCTAAAACGTTTTACGTTAAGGGCTGCGGTATCGAATCTTCTCTCAATGCCGTTAACACTTTCGAAGCCGCCGTAAATTTAGGGTTTTTTTTACGTTCCGTAAACTTTGTGTGTACAACTGTTACAAGACGAGAAGAAATGGTCGACCATAGAGCCAAGAGATCTTGAGTCGAAAAAGTACCTTACCGATCTTTAAGTGGACCTAAAGTTAAAGTAGAATTGGAGAGGATGGAAAGGAGTTCAGTTGAGGGAAATACACCTCCAAGCATCGAGCGAGGTTAGCTTCGTCGAAGGAATGGTATCCGCATCGAATTATATGTCTTATATGATTTCTTCTAACATCCACTGAACTAGTGAACTATTAATAAAGACTTAATAAAGACTGTGATTATACTTTTTTCGTGTAATCGAAAGAATGATTTTTGGGTCGATCGTCGTAAAGCGTCTGACAAAACGATCATGAAAAGTCGTTATGTTATAATTCGACCCGAACTTTGAGTTGTAAATACACACGAACTTCTATCTAAATAATATCGTAGTTTACTCAATTAAACTGTCATAGGTATTTTTAATAAACCATTGCGATGAAGTTTTATTAAAAAGAAGTTCAAAAAGAATGATTTTTGAGCAGAGTTTTTCGGTAGCGTTGCCAATTATAAGCGAAGCATGAAGTCAGTTCGACCCGAACTTTGAGTTTGAACTTTGAACATATCCGACCGGCGCCGTTACCAACGATCTTGTGGATCTTGTCCCTCCAGGAGTAGTAATGACCATCGTTCAATGCCTTGTTTGTCTGTAATTATTACTTAAAATTAGCGCTTTTGTTTTACTATATTTAAGTCAAAAGAACATGTGTATAAAGTATTCCCGAGGGGACTACCGTCGTTATTTCCGATCAACAAAACCTCCCCAGGGGACCCTCGGTCCAGTCACTGGTCCATGAGGTGAAGTCTCCGGTCCAAACACTTCGATTTTTGGCAGGCAACTCCGCTCCATCCTAATCCTCTTATTAGTTTCCAGTTTCCTCGCGTCCTACCATAAACTTAACACAGGAAGCCCCAAACGGAAATAATAGGAAAAGAGTTGCCTGCGGAGGAGGCTACATACAGTCTTAGACTGTATATTTTTCAGTACAACATAGCCATGAAGAAATTGACTCAGTGTTTCTATATTTTCCCCTCTTTCTGCATAAAAACCAATCATTACATTGTTGGATAAAAATCAAACAATGAAAAACCATTTCGATGTTTTATTTTCAATGCTTCATTTATATATCAACTTTTAACAATAACAAATCTAAACCTTTCTGAAGAAAATAACATTTGGGGGGGGGGGGGGGGGGTTCTCCCTTAATCCAAGTGGTAGGGGTGTTCGGCGTACCTTTTAGGGTTAAAATATTTCCTGTGCGTACCTTTTAGGGTCTATTTAGAGTTTTGGCTCAAAAATCAGTTGTAAGGGTCCCTTTACTCTGCTTTGTTTTTCTCTGTGCGTACCTTTTAGGGGTCATTTTCAAAATCTCCGCCGATCACCCCTACCACTTGGACAAAGGGAGTACCCCCCCCCCCCCCCCCCCCCCTGCCCCGGGTGATTAGTACTATATAGTTCTAAATACCAATTTGCGTGTACGCATTACAGCCATTTAACTATAGCCACATGCAGTCTTGGACTGCCTTTAATTTACATTAGTAGGTAACTTATTAAAAAGATTAGCTGCTGCATGTGAAAAAGATCTGGTTCCTGATTTTGATGAGATTTTATTTAAGTGAATGTTCTTACTTCCCCTAGTATTATAATTGTGAATATCTGAGTTTCGTGAAAAAATATTATTTCCATTCTGAGGACAAAAGCCATTTATACATCGAAAAACTTGAACGCATTTATGAAAAGTCCATCTTTCAGTGAGTGGTATCCAGCCAAGTTCTCGTAATAACTGCTCAGAGCGTGTCTCCCTAATCTTACGTTTTAGGATAATACGGGCACCACGTCTTTGTAATATAAGAAGTCTATCTAAGTACGTTTTATCTGCATTCGACCATACGATATCACAGTACTCATACAGAGGTTGGACTATGGATTGGTGCAATTGCCTACATACATCCGTAGTGATGTATTTCCTAATTCTATTTAGGAGACCAAGTCTACTAGAAACTTTGGAGGCTATAGTGTCAATATGATCATGCCAGTTCATATTTGAATCAAAGGTGATTCCTAAGTATTTGGCAGAGTTTTTTTACTTTGAGAACAGATTCTGACATTCTTAGATTAGGTTTAGTAGCTTTTGCCAGACGTTGACTCGTCCCAAAAGTCAAAACATTAGTCTTGGAACAGTTCACTATAAGTCCATTATGATCAAACCATCGAGACAAAGCATCAATGTCATCTTGAAGAACTCTTTCAATAGTATTGATATGCTTATTGGCGAAGAACAGAGCAGTATCATCAGCATATAAGACATTCTTGCTTTTTGTATTACATTCTGGTAAGTCAATAATAAAGATGATGAAAAGCAAAGGGCCTAAAACGGACCCTTGCGGTACGCCAGAATTTAATTCCATAGGGTCAGACGTAATTCCATTGACACAGACCGATTGAGTTCTACCAGATAGATAATTCTTAAACCAATGTAAAGCATGTCCTTTGATACCAAAATTTGCGGGTTTCGTTAGTAGGATAGTGTGATCGATTAAGTCGAACGCCTTACTCAGGTCAAGAAACACACTCCCAGTTATACACCATTGATCCATATTCTTTAGTATAAAGTCAGAAACATCTAAAAGACAAGTTGTTGTAGAATGGCCAGATCTAAACCCAGATTGATGTGAAGATAGCAATTTGTTTGTTGATAGATGTTGGTATAGCTGATGGTGTATTGCTCGTTCAAAAATCTTCATCACCACTGGTAGGATGGATATAGGTCTATAGTTGTTAGGATCAGATTTAGTACCATCTTTATGTAAAGGTGTCACCGTGGCAGATTTCCATGATCTAGGTATAGTGGCAGTATGAATTGACAAGTTAAATATATAGGTTAGTGGTGCAGCGATAACATCAGCGCCAGCCTTTAGTAAACGAGTATGAATATCTTTGATACCTGAAGACTTTTTAATTTTCAATGAAGACAGTTGTTTTCGTATAAAATCAACTGATATGTCCTCAAATTGAAAGTGATTCACCGGTGTCGCGTTTGGTACATTAGATTCAGTATTTGGTACTTGTTGTGATTGTTGTGAAGGTTTCAGTCGTCCAGCAACTGTAGTAAAAAATGTATTAAGGGTGTTGGCTATCCCTTGATTGTCTGTGTAGCTGGTGTTGTCCAGAGTAATTTCTTGAATAGACACGTTCTTTTTCTTCGGTAATAGTTTCTTTAAAGTAGACCAAATCTTTGAAGAATCTTTTATATTGTCAGTTAGTAAATTGTTAAAGTAATCGCGTTTTGCTATTTCAATCAGTCGAATTACGTTGTTTCTTAAACGTTTATAAGTATTCCAATCAGCATCTGCTTTGTTATTGACAGCTTTTCGTTTCGCAGTGTCTATATATTTCATTGATTGGCGAATTTCGTTGGTCATCCAAGGAGATTGCGAGCCACGCACGCATAGTACACACAGGAGCATGTTTATTGCCAATATCCTTTAGTAGTTCTACCATAGCAAACCAGGCATCCTCAGGTGAATCAAATAGATAAATTGTGTCCCATGGTAGACTGGGCAGATCTTCTACAAACGCATCAGAAGTTTTTAAAACTACGCACATTTAGGATCTTTGGCTTATCTCTTGGTAGTTTGCATGTTCTATTACAATAGATCATATAATGATCGCTAAGGGCCAATTGTAGCACACCAGAGTCTGTTACACGATGCGAAGAGTTTGTAAATATCATGTCGATAAGACTTGATGATGTTGTTGTGACCCTGGTGGCTTCTTCGATAAGTTGTTTTAAACCAAATTCATTCATAGCTTTTACAAACTCTTTTCTCTTGGCCGATTTATTAGGATAGTTAAAATCTCCAAGGAGATATAATTCTGAGTTAGTAAAGTCCATTTCATTCAGCAGATTTATGAAAGTAGAATAAAAGTTAGAATCATCTGGTGGTCGATATACACTGCCGACAACAATAGGACGTGAACGTGGAAACTTCAAAGAACAAAGAACCATATCAAGTTCATTGTGTTCCAGCATAATGCGTTCGTAACAAAAGTGTTCATGTATGTAAATTAAAGTGCCGCCTCCATTTCTATTTCTGTCATGGCGTTCCAAATTGTAATTTTCGATGTCAACTTCGTTATTGCCAATAGAGCAATCTAGCCAGGTCTCGGTTAAAGTTACAATCTCAATTTTGTTCGCATCAACGAACTGTCGAAGTTCCTTGGTGTTTCTTAATTATTCTGATATTTAAATGAACCATTTTTAGGCCTTTGACATGCTTCAGTGAGCAGTCTATGCCGCCATAATTTAAATCTCCATTTAAATCTTCGGCGATGGCAATACTAACACTGGACCTGTTTGTTGTAGTAGTACCAGGGTTGACTTGGATATCACTGGACAGAAGAAGAATTGTAGTAATCATAAACTTGTTTATGGAGAAACAGCGATTCAAGTTGAATGATGAAGTCTTGTGTTTAGGTCTTTGCTTTGCCTCATGGTTGGTTCGAGTAAGTTTCATCAAAATATCCAATCGAGTAAGGGCATTGAAATATGAGACAGACTTATATCTGATGTCATATGGTTCCAGCGATAAATTAGAACCGAAATTACAGCTTGAAGGCGAAATAAAAGCGCGTAAAAAGTAAAATAATTGGAGAGCTACTAGAGCACCTCTGATCGTCATGTTGATGAGGGATGAGTTAGGGATGCGTTTGTGCAGGAAATGCTCCATAATAAAAATATGCCATATACGAAGCTTCCAAAGAAAAAAAATCTCCAAATCAGTACCAAGTGATTTCACGCGCGCACTTCCGGCTAGTGTAAGTCAATCAAAAGCAATTTTGTCGCATCGCGTTGGAGAGAGTTGTTTCCCGTGTTAACCCTGTATAAATACGTCCTTAACATAACTTTAAATAAACATTCTATGGAACTTGGATAGTCATTCTTTGCGCACTTAAAAGCGAGATCACCTGATAATGTGGAGGAAAGCGATCATGAAAATCAAAAACGTTCTCCTCTATCAAAAGTGGTTATTCAATTGTCTAGAGCCAAAATGGAAGCCCTTTGGCAAGGACATGTCAAAGTAGTAGATGTGTGCATGGTGCAGGTATATATAATATAACTATTGAATAAAATGTAAAGCTTTTTAAAAAATTGATGTAACACAATTTCACACGTACCTATATTACCACCATCAAAATAATTGAGAACTGCTCCCATAAGCATGGCAGCTACTGCAATCCAAATACTAATCATGACTGTTTTCTTTCTTCCGAATCTAGAAACACATTGAGAATTTTTAACATATCAATAAAATATTATCATAAAGTACTAAAACGTAAAAACGTACTGTTTCTTTCTCGCCAACAAAATTGAAAGGTAGGCCCAGTTCAGACGTCGAACTTTTTCTGTGTCAAATATAATTGCCATTGAGGCCAGCGGCTAAGCTTAAGGTCGATAACTACTCTATTAAGATATCAGTTCTTATGCTAGGTGCCATGCAGGAATTGATGTGTCAAGTTTAATTTGGTTTATACTTTTACTTCTATTAGTTTCTAGGAAAACAGCGCTCACAAATTTTCGACGTCTGAACTCAAAGCTTTTGGCTCTTTATTGAGATTCTTTCTCAACGAATTAGAGTAATTGTGCTTTCTTAGCTTTTAATGCAAGCATATGATTTTAATTTTCAATTTTGTTGATGAGTATAAGATTTTTGATGCCTCAGTACAAAATATTTTTATATCAATTAGAGGTGGATATCTTACTTGTCGAGTGCAAACATTCCTATGGCCATTGCAATAGCTTCACATAAGCTTGTAATGAAAAGGTTTAAATACATGTTTCCTCCAACAGTAGGAGCACTGAGAAATATACCGTAGTACACCAAACCTGCCACAGCCCTTGCAAAAATAAAGTGTGTTGTCTTTTATTTCTATGCCATTTCAATAATACCATTTCACCAATATCCTATATGATCATCATCCTAACAAATTCACCACCCAATTTAATTCCATAGTTTGAGTGATCAAACTTACCATGCATACCATGATACAAGAGTTCGGATGGTCAGTTTACGAGAGGAAAACAGATCTCTAATGTCTCCAAGACGATTTACTTGGGCTATTTCTTGAGCGCACGTTTCACCCAGTAATTCAATGTCTTCCTCTGTGATATCGGTTTTATTGACCTCCGCAATTGTACGAAATAATACCTTTGCTTCTTCAACTCTGCCTTTAACCATCAACCATCTCAAAGATTCTGGAATGAACCTAAGATATTAAACTAGTTATGTTTTCTTGATACTAAATAGAAAAATAGCCGACCTTCTTTACAGTAGCTATATAAACTTACCACCATAAAACGAAAAACAATAAGCCAGGCACACTAGCGACGATAGTTAATGTACGCCAGCTACCAATCAGATAGCCTAGCAGCGATAATGTAAATATGGACACTGTCCACCCATAGAACATACCAAAACCAACTCTACCGCGATATGCTGGGCCAATATATTCCATGACAAGCGTAAAGTTAACTGCAGAGTATGCACCTATATACAAATGACAAAAGATTAACTGACATCAATGCTAGGCAATAGAATGAAATTTGTACCACCGTAAAAATGTTAACTTAACTTTACTGACGTTTCGAGCTTTAGCCTTTCGTCGGAACAAAAGAAACTCCAACAAAGGAATAAATCTCGAAACGTCAGTAAAGTTGAGTAAACTGGAAACTGGAAATGGTTAATACTTTATGAGGGCATTATCTAACATTAAAGTGGTTGCAACACTTCATTTAGTTTTAAAGTGTTATTCTGCAACTTACCCCTTACTACCCCTAAAAGAGCCCTAAACAACGCAAAAACCCAGTATTTTTGAGCAAAGGCAGATAAGAGCCCACATAAAGACACCAACACTGTTGATGGGAAGAGCACTTTCTTGCGCCCAAATTTATCACTCAGGACACTTGCTAAGCTACTGCCAAACATCCATGCCACAAATGTCAAAGAGTTAGCAATGGCTGCATAAACGGCTTTGTCGCACACTAAATCCCACTGAAAGAAAAGTGCCATTAGAATTTGAAAGGAAATATACAGCATTATATGCGTTGGTGTTTTATTAAGTGTTTCGTGTACCTGGGTGCCTTGTTAAATTTACTCTTGTTTTTTTTTTTTCTTTGATATATTGAGGTTCGGATTTTTTTCGAACTACTTACCCTCGCCAATTATATAAGCAAAGGAAATATTTGTTCAACACTTTAAATAATAGCATTTTTACCTCAGTCACAATAGAATCAAAGTCCCCTTTGACATCGAATTTCCAGTCACCGCGAGGAATACTACAGCGAAATTTATAATCCTTGTCCCCTGGTTTAAAACTTCCTTTCAGTGTGCAAGACGTGGAGTTTTTAACACATTTCCATGCAGGCTCGGCTGTAGTGAATGTCATTACCAGGAACGGTGGTGTCGCGACAAAACATGCAACTGCACCAATAAGAATAACCCTCCATTGATACCGACCAATCCCATCAGTTGACTCAATGAACTTTTCTGAACTTCTTGTCATTATTCTAAAATGCAAGAAAAAGACTATTGAGATTAATTCTTGCCATGTGCAAAGCTACCCTGCAGCAGTATCTCTTCTTTTACCTCTTTCGTTTCTTCTTTTGGTTGTGGAGGAGGTAAAAGGAAATACAGGGTAGTAGAATTAAAGTCATCGATCAAATTTTCGTTGAGAGGGAAGTGGGAGGACAATAGGCTCTGAACTCGAGTGAAGGCCTGCCCCCGGACCTTAAATCGCGCTAAATCGCACTAAATCGCCTTAAAACGCGCTAAATCGCATTAAAACGCCTAAAATCATTTAAAAACATTGCGACCCATTTTCATTATATTGATATATATATATACTTGATTGCAGTATATGCACACCTTCTAGTAACTAAGGCTAATTATCTAAAAAGATGCAAACTGAAAACACTGCAATAAATTATGAGAGTAGGTTTGAGGCCATGTACTACTGTATTTATTTATTTGGGTCTTGAGTTTTTGTTGGACGCCGACATCATCAGAAGATAGATCCAAATAAATAAATACAGTATAGTACATGGCCTCAAACCTACTCTCATAATACCTTCCAAAATGCTACTGAAGGACAACTTAATATTCTGCAATGAATGTTCTTATCCTTTTAAACACACGTAAATATAAAAAAAATCATAAAAAGATACACCGAATAATAAGTTATTGGTATAATTATATATACATAAACCACAACCTTTCTGAAATTGAGAATATGTAGTATAAAAGTAATTATACATGCATACCCTCAAGTACACAATGATTGTGGTACACATTTATATATATACAGTCAAATATACAAATAAAAATGAGATGCAAAACTCAAAATACTAGTTTATCTGGATGTTAATTAAATTAGATTTTTGTATAAATATGTGCTCAAATCCTTCTGCAATAGGATGTAATCATACATATATACGGTATATACAATATATAACTATTCCAGAAAGAGTTTAACTTATGAATACTGAATAGTACATGCCATGCAAGACCAAAATGCATTGCGCAGTTTATGCCATTATGTCAGTACAGTGTATTAGAGTTATGTTTTGTATATTAGCTTCATATGAAATGCAAATCAATCTATATTTGCTACCTTTGAAACCAACAATGTATTTCAGTCTTGGAATGCACAATTCAACATTTTTTGTGAAACTTCTACATGCAAATATACATAAAAGCACATTAAAAGTACTTAACAAAACTGCAAGAACATATTATGTATTTATAACATTTTAGAATATTTTTTGTTGGTCATTCTATAACAAATATTTATCATCAATCTAGCGAAATATGAAAGAAAATTGAAAAGAAATTGATTAACATTTTATGTGGTTTTCACCGAACTATCTCGAAAACTTTACTAGTAAATCTTATTGTACAAATCGAATCAAGTGTCAGAATTCTACTTACGTGAGCAGCATGCAGTCACACATTAATATGGTCAGTCACACAGTAAAAGGTCACCATCAAGCCATTGTAAGTTAATATCATTTGTTCAGCTTTACTTGTGCAAATAGGTTGTCTGCGTATTTTACATAAACGAGTGGAAAACACATGCAAATATAAAACACTTCAACTATCAACCTCGTCCCCAGGGTCTTCTCGGCCGACTCCAATTCAAGATGGCGGTCGTCGGGGAGAAGACCCTGGTGTAGGCTGGATTATCACGTGTTTTGATTGGCTGCTAGAAGAAATTTCTTACAAGGGCTATGATTGGCTGATTAAACTTGGTGTTAGAAAATGGCTGACAAGGTCATTGCTTTTAATGTTTTCAATGCTTGTTCTCACTAAAGTTGAGATATTGTTGGTGCACACATAGCCGTTGATGCTGAATGGAGTTAATTGTAGACCTCAAATAAGATATCACACCAACTTAGAGGTATTATTAACAATATTTGATGCAAAAAAGGTGATTTTGATAACAATAAGCATGCTACTCACATACTGATTACTTGATATGTATTGATCGTGAGCTTCCATATGCATTTATACCCCGGGATTTATACTGTATCTTTTTTATTTTATAATAGAACATTTCACTGAAAGACAATCATTGTCATTTCTTTGGACTGATGAAATTATCAAAAATTAGGAATCGTCTAACTGAACTTTCAATATCAAGAACTTTAAATGTTGACTCAAAATTAAGTGGCTTGTTAATAATGTAATACATTAATTAAGATGAGCCGCTAATCGAGTCTTCGACTAGCCGTTGTATATCTCATCCAGGTCGGACGCAAATATTGTATAGCATTTATAAAAGTCCAACGTTAGTTCATTATTTTACTAAAATTGTTACTTTGAAGATAAAAGAAAATCTGGTCTAGAAAATTCAAGTTAAAACTTATGCAAATCAGGACTATTTTGTATCTAAAATACAATATTCGTCATGGACGTGATTTATATTGTAAAATTCTCATTAATTATTTATGGAGTTTATAAGAAAATAAACATAAAGTCGATGCTTGTATTTGAAGTTGTATAAATCATCAATATAGTCACTGTCCACACACTACCAAAATAACCTGCATCACAACTTGTGCATGGCTTTTTTCCTCTTTTTTTTAATTTATGGATACCCAGTTGCAGTCTATATTGCTTAAGGCAGTCAGCAATTTGATTATTTTGCTCTGTAGTAATTGTTCTGACTGGTTTAGGTGACTGAGGGGTATTATTCTCAATTTGCAATCTGATGTACAGTCAGAGCCTTCACAAGTTTCTATATTACAGTTGCTGCAACATAAATGTGTCAGCCCACTAAAGCCTACTTTAGATCCAAGGTAGTTCAGGAGTGTTTCTCTAAGACATTTGTCTGTTGACAAACAAAAGTCATGCATTTTTTGAGTCATACCACAAACATTACTTGCAATGTCAGACTTATTATAGTACAATGATGCAGTAGCAGGTTTCCCATCCCTTCCTGCTCTCCCAATCTCCTGATAATATGCCTCTAGTGTCCTTGGGACACTAACATGAATTATGTGTCTTACATCTGGTATGTTTACTCGAGTCCAATGGCAACTGTGGCAAAAACCACCCAAATGTTTCTTTCTTTTTTTTTTGTCCCCACTTTAATAATTGGCATAAAATTTATTTTTTTATACATTCAGTTTGTGGTGCATGATATTGTGCAAAAATGCAGTTTTCTAGTTTCAAGCTTCCTTCTGGAAAGTAGCTCTTCTCTCCCAGAACTTCAAGAAAATACTTAAATGCAAAACCACACCACTTAAAAGGCAAATAAATAATTGTAAGTGCATACTCGGTCAGTTGTATTTTGAGATTTTATGTAATGCAGTTATATTAGTATGCACAATTTTCTATTTTACATTTGTCAAAATCAAAAAAAGTTTTTAATTCCCTATAAACGTTAGTTTATTTGTGCAACTCAATTTCACATCTTAATCTGATATTTCGGTTACATATTTTCCCTTTGTATCAAGTTATATAAAGTCTGTCATAAAATATTTTTTTATCTTATTGATTTTTCAATTCATTTATTATTTCCTATTTACAATTTGGTATGTACTACCCATTAGAAGTAGTACATTATATGTATTATATATACAGCCGATCTCGAAAAGGTTGTCCACCTGTTCACTTTCTGCGTGTGTAGAAAGTCAGTTGTGTTTGAAAGTAATATGGCCGTGAATTCAAACAAGCAGTATCTTCCCACGCTAGAAATACCTGACTTTCTACACGTGAGGAAAGTGATTATAAAATGAATCACGTGATATTTATTTTAGTATATATGTCTTTTCAGGTGGACAACCTTTTCGAGATCGGCTGTATATATGTCAACAATTATATTTTTTATATTACTTACTATTATACAAATAAACAAGAAAAAAATATTATCACGTACGTAACTAGATACTAAAACAAAAATAAAAAAATTAATATTAATATTATTTTTGCCTTTTCTTAAAATTTCTTAATTCACAATTCTTCATTAACTTAATTCATTAATTTAATTCGTCTTAAAACGCTAACGTTTTTCTGACATGTATAAATATGTAGCTTTGTTTGGATAAACAATTGATTTAACAAACGTAAAATAGGAAATTAACTCACAGAACGTAATATTACCCGTACAGATTTTCTGAATTCAGACAATTACACCTCAAAATTCACTTTTATTCACATTTAAGTTTATACAGTTGTACATTATAACATAGTTAATAACATCTATTAACTATATATGATTATAATTAATCGTAAGCATCAAAGTTGCTTCGTCCGACTAGAATAACAAGGAAAACTAACCTTTCAAAAGTCAGATAACACTTTGTAATTCTCGATTAACAACCAAAATATATATTTTTGAGGTGTAGGAAGTCAAACCTAAATTGTTCTACTTAAAATATATCTCGAATGTTTAGCTTGTCACTGGCGTCAAGCTGTGGTCAGGCTGCCATTTTGTTTCTTGAGACCACGTGACCAAAATCTCCAAAAATCTTGGAGATTTCATCACGTGATAATCCAGCCTACACCAGGGTCTTCTCCCCGACGACCGCCATCTTGAATTGGAGTCGGCCGAGAAGACCCTGGGGACGAGGTTGTTCAACTATCTTAGCTTGCTGTTCGCCATTTTAAATTGGTTTTGTGAGCCTGCGATAACACCGCACAGGTGTTTCTCCGTTGGGATGGGGGAGTGGATGGAGGAGTGTCAATTTCATGAGAATTTCTGTCAAATCTGAACGGTAATATACATCGACTCACTGAGTGAACTCTTGATTTGTAATACGAAGCTCAGAAATGGCCAACGAGGCTAATCGGTATCGGCTAATCGATACTTCGTCAAAGGGTTGAAAAAATTGTTTTACTCGATCGTCAAAGAAAAAGTTCTCATTGATTATGACAGCACAGTAACACATGTCAGATAGGTCACATGTCAGGACTTAGCGTGAGAGACTGGGACAAATCAAAATGGCGGAATACTCGAACATAGTTTTATTTTGAGCTTCTGTCATCTCCTGTAAATGTACTTACAAGAGATCATCTTGTAAATAAGATCAAAACCAGGAATCAAGAAGGAAAAAAGACTTGCCACCTGCCACAGACATCACCTTCGAATAGTGGAACGTCCAAGTATGCATCAAGTAAAGAAGTGGTTATTGCTGTAATTATCAGTCAGAAGAAGTATTTGAAGTGAGCATAAGAAAAAACACTTGCTTTTGGATCAAGGTATTTTGCTGTCTATACGATCTGGAGAACGTCAACAAATAGGATGGGTTCCTGAGAAAGATCCGAAAATGCACGCTGAGATTATTTATACATAAAAGATTAATTTATGTATCAAAAACCAAGTTTTTCTGTAAGGATCATCAATGCGACAGGAAAAACAATTTCAGAAACATTTACACTAACTAACATCAACATAAGATGAGACTTTAAATCTTCATCAGTGGTATGTAGAAATATTAGCTTTAATAATTTCGTTACTGTTCAGTCTCTGGTTTCAGAAACGTTTGTTTAATCTGGAAAAATATCTACTACAATAAAGATTAGATTCTTATTCTTGGAGGTTAGCAATATTATACAAATTCAAACAAATGTTTCTTAGAAAATAGCCAGCAATCCTTAATGAAAGCACCCAGAACGTATATAATTATTTAATTTATATGTAAGATTATATACAGAAAGATGTACAAAGGAAGTGTTGTTTAAAAGTTTTGATGATAAAAATATTCAAAATAAAAAAGATATAAAAATAATTGTTTTGCAACTGGTTTCACAGTATTAAACTATGTTAAAATAATTGATAATCATTGTTTAAAAGTGCTTTAATTGTTACGCTATTTGCACTCTATTCTATTGTTTTAACTAGCATCCTGTTGTACTATTTTGTATTTCATGGATATGATATTTGCACTCTAAATCAATTATGTAAATGAATCACAGGCATTCCTTATATTAATATAAAACTGACCTTTATTGAATACAATTTTTGATGTAAAGTTTAAACTGGCCTTTGCTTACTAGAAGTATTATATTTAAATGATATTTTGAACAATGATACCATTATTTTCAAATTTCCTTAAATGAACTTAAAATGTTGTTCATTTTTACAAAAAAAAAATTACTTAAACCACCAGAAAATGCATCTTCTTCACCATATATTTTCTTAAACATCCCTAAATTGCTGTAAATTGCTTAAAATTGCCTTATGGCGCCTCTGATTTTCTTATATTTTTTCTTAAATCGCCTTAAACCGCACTAAAACGCCTTAAAACTTCACTCGAAGTTTGGCCATATTTTCTTAAATCGCCTTAAATCGCCTTAAATCGCTTTAAAACGCATTAAATTACGGCGATTTAAGGTCCAGGGGCAGGCCTGAGTGACAGCCATTCCCCTCCCCTCCCCTCCCCTCCCCTCCCCTCCCCTAAATCTATGTAACAACAACAATAACAACAAACGATGTTTATTTGGAAACACATGATACGCCTTCCTGCTTCCATTATCGTTTTCATTCCAAAACATTACTTTTGGAATATCTTCTATGGCAAACTATATAACTAAACCATAGTTAATTAACTATGAATATAAACTAATATAAACTAAAGCCTTATGTTTCAGATAACAATGTTTTCGCTACTGCCAGTGAATCATATGCATTTGCAGAAAACAGCAAGGTATTGCTGGCTTTCATGTGACGTCATCAACAATTCAAAATCTGAGCATACATCATATGCACCGAATCGAAATATGTCGACCAATTTGAATAACTATTGTTCTTGACTGGCTACCTAGCCAAGAACAAAATTAGGCCCGGGACATATTTCGATTAAGTCTACTGAAAGACATTTCTAAAAAATGTTTTAGAACTTACAGTGACATAAGTCACAGGGAAAAGTTTCGAGCCATTTTGATGTTTGCTTGCCGAGTTATAAAGGTTGTATTGAACTTTTGTCAGATCTTTCCATCATGTTTGGAAGGTACGGGATTAAAATAAATTTCCTACTAAAACCTGGCGTAATCCATTTATGACACGGATAATGCAGCCTTTGTTGGCACGGCTCACTCCCTTTCGTTGTAATTTATTATGCAACGATCAATGCTCTAGTGATCAAATTAAGCTGGCGGAATCGTTATAAAAATCCTAACGCAGAAAGATCAGTAGAACAAGGCTGTACTAGTATTTATAATCCTCGATAAAACCTTAATAAACCAATATTAGAGCGCTTTTCGTATAGCCCACTTTTACCATGGAAATTAGCATATGTGTTGAAATAAATAACATACTAACGAGACATGTGTTGCTATGCTTCAGTGAGGCGTTCTTTTTGCTTCGAATAATTTAACTGACAAAACAAATGCACAACAAAAATATTTTTGATCTGCACGAAAACACTTTTACCAATTTTGTTTTAAACGGATAGTATAGCTGATGTAGATTTAACTACATTAAAACAAGCATAAAGCTGCAAGCCCACCTTATTAGCAGGTTACTGCTTTACACATATTCTCTTTGCATGTTATTAGTGAGTTAAGCTCTCTTAGAATTTGAATATGCACAAGAGTAAGAGGGTAGAAAAGCAGCAAACCCACTTTAACAATAAAGTTTAATTGTTGTGAGATTAAACTTGGCTAAACTGTTGTACTTTTGTAAATAATTCAGTAAAACATGTTTTAAATGAAGTTCTATTATTGCTAAAATTAATGAAGCGCCAAAAAAGTAACCATTTTAGATGTATATAGATACATGCTGTTAAACTAGTTTTTGCACAAAATCGTTTTTAACAATTCACCTTTTTCTGTCCAATTACTTTTGGACCTACTCTTAATAATCTAAGAAGAGGAAAGACCAAAACCTGGTTGAAGTTTGATTCATTATAATAACAATACACTCATACTAGTCTGAATCAGCCAAAACCTTACCAAATATTCGATTGGA
The DNA here is from genome assembly GCA_949775045.1 of Metridium senile. NCBI lineage: Eukaryota > Metazoa > Cnidaria > Anthozoa > Actiniaria > Metridiidae > Metridium > Metridium senile. The sequence goes on along the minus strand of OX459096.1, from coordinate 31,767,160 downwards.
AATATAGGAAAACTTACCAATCGTGTTTGACAGACTGAAGATGAACAGTGGTGATACAATTAACTTATCTTCGATGTAAAACAAGCAGAAGTAGTTAGCTTGACATCAGTGCTAGAAGCCTTGTACGTGCGCACTCTAACAATAACTATTAGTGGCTCCCCAGAATTAAAACAAGGCGAGTGAGCGCAGACAGATAATGATTTGAACTTTGACTTCCGATCATGCGTATAATGGCGGCATATTCGTGAGACAAATAAATAACATACTATTTTAATCGAATACATTCTGAAAGGAGAAATATCACACGTCAAAGTTCGTCCTAAATGGAAAGAGACACCAGAACTTCGAACTTTCGTATACTACTAGACGAAAAATCGAAAAAGTTAAATTCCTAAAGACCATGAAGCATCTCTTAGTAAAAGTTGGGAACAAGCATTTTCTATTCTAGTTTTAATCGCTGAATTCGAAAATGTTTGTTCCCAAAGCCAATTTTGCCGTTTAGGGGGTGAAAATGACGTCAGAACCTGCGTCATCAAAATCAAATTCCACAGGGAACCCAAGCTATTAATTAGCAAACATTTTCGAATTGTTTGGGCTCTAATCACTTTTAAACTCAACAAACCCCACCGAAGCTGCACAAAGAAGGTTTCCACGTCAAATAAACAATTATTACATCATTTTTTTAATTTTTTATAAAAAGTTCGCTAATCAATAGGTTGGGCTCCCTGTGCCTATTTCAGTTGCTAATGATATTTCGATAGCCCTTCTTTCTATTATAAATTGTAATACAATTGTACCAAAAATAGAATTTAAGTGCTAAATACACCAAAAATACAAAACTACACTTTAATTTATATCGACAACGAAGGAATATCGCATGCTAATTATAAAATTTTATGGATTTTTGACACCGGGTTTAAAGAAATTACAAACGTGATTTTTTTTCTTACAAAAATTAAAACAAACTATTTAACGGCTAACAACCATTGAGTTTTTTCATTAGAACGTAATTCTCAGGATATTATATGCCAAACCTATATAATGAAAATTTGCGCACTTTGAAGAAAAATTTGCAAACAACAAGGATGAAGATCAACTGTGCGCTTTCTTCAAGGACTACAACTTGTTTTTACCTACAGTTCACCCAGAATGTCTCTATAATATTGCTACTACTAGCGGTTCTTATCAGAAGTGAAGTGCTGCGATGTGTATTTGTATGCACTTAAAGTAAGCTATTGTCGACATTCATGCGCTTCAAAGCATTTTCGTATTGTTAAGACTGTGAAACAATAGAAATACGCTTCAAAACTCATTACTTTTGACGGTGCCTAAACTTTTGTATTCTTTGTAGAGTTTCAGGTTGTAGCTTATGGTTCAATGAAAAGTTGTTATTATTGAAGTTGTTTTTGTTAAAAACGTGAGTTTATTTTCCAATCTAGTTTGTTTTTGAAAATGAGTTTCTTCGATGATTCTTTTCTTAAAGTAGGCTTTTTGTGCATCTAAACTATTTTGCGATTGAGTTTCGGTTTGTTCAGATGTTTTTTTTCTTGAAGTATGCTTTTTGTGCATCTAATCTTTTTTGCCTTTCAATTGCAGTTTGTGTTAATTTGCTATTTTTTTGATATGTTCTCATCTTTTCTAGCCTGGTTTCTCTATGATGTGGCGTTTCTTCTGGGAGTTTTCTTTTTTTTGTTTTTTCAATATTTTTTTCCTCTTTACATTCAGAAAATTCAACAACTTTTCTCGTACACAAATTTTTATTGTTAGTCGACATTAGTTAGTGAGTTGGTGATTTACTAGTGTTACTAACAAATTGAACAGGCATAATTTCAAAGAATTCACTACTTAATTCAATGGAAAGTGAACGTAAATATTGTTCTAATGTGGTTAGATCACAGCATTTCATAACAACAGCAGTGCCATTATCATCAAGCATACCATAATCGTTACGTGCATGAGAATCAAAAACATAAATAACATTGTCAGTATGTTTAATCAATGCCATCGTATAACCATCTAGTATCATAAATGCATAATTATCATTCGAGAAAGTATTCATCAAGGCAGAATGTAAATCAAGATCGTTTGCCTCGTCGGGCGATTGATTTGGATCGTTTGCCTCGTTGGGCGATTGATTCTGTGTCATCGTAAACCAAAGGACTCGATCTTGCAGATAATTCAGAGAAATCGTCTCTTCATCAGGTACAGAGCGTTCTTCGAAAGCTTTTAAAAACATGGAATCTCCTTCGGCTAAAAGACGATCCACCGTCTGTGTTGTCCATTTCGAAATATTACCACAATTTGCACATAACAGAGCTGAAAGAGTCATAAAAGCACATTGTCTTCCTCTTGAAATGTTGCTAAAACGACCATCACCTTGATGAATACTTCCTCGAGTAAATAAAGTCGCATTTAACATAAAGTAATTATCATACATACCTTCGCCAAGAGACCATGTGGTTTACGGCGCATTAATCATTTGATAATAACCGCTGATTACGATTACGGCAGGCGCAAAAATTGTCAATCGCTACCTAGCCCACGAAATCGACTTTCGACTTGGGTATTGATCGTGTTACACAGGGATCCCAATAGAAAATCTGCGAGATTAGTGTCGCTGCTCACTTCGTTCGCAGCAAAAATATCTTGATAACATACAGATAACATACAGGTGTCATTGCTAAGTGCTAACGATCTTGGACAGCAACAGGTCAAGGATTTTGTTGAGCAAAGATTGATCCTTGGAAGTACCAAATAAACCTTTGGTGCAGTTCTCAGGCACAATGCACAAAACAACGCTGCTACATTTGATACGCTATATCAAGTACCAAAAGGATGTAAGGAGAAAGATAAGAACGAGACGACAGAACTGTTCTCCAGCGTCTTATAGTTCCTCAATGCTCTTTTATACAAGCTGAAGCCCGTGTCAGTTTCATTATCAGAAATGAATGGCAGTTTGAGAACCGGACAGAAATCTGCGTTAACTGACATTCTTACCAATGGATTAGAATGCCCTAATAATATTGATTTGCCTGAAGGAAGTGCATGTTTACTGGTTGATGGTATGGTGTTAGTCGCTGCAATGGGGAGACCTAATGGTGCGATAGAAAACCTTCGAAGACTTTGTAGATCATTTCCATGGTGTAGTTGTGAAAACAGGCGCACCTTACTAACAAATCCACGTTTTTTGAGGTATTGGCAGCATTCCATCAAGTCCGGCACGAGAGAGCGTTGTCAAGAAACACTCGGCCCATTCGACGTGTCATTGAAGTAGGGTACCTCTTCCACACAGTTGGCCAAATTTCCTGGTGCTGCCAGAGAACATAGCAGACTTGGCCAGGTTTATATCCACACATATTATTGCAAATGCACCAAACGATAACGTTAATTTGAAGAACAGAAGTACAGTCTACAAGCCACAACGTTGATGTCTCTTTTCTGCGCGCAGCTCATATAAGGAAGCCGACACGAGGTTTGTTTCCATTGTACTCAGTTCAGCAGTTGTTGTATCTGCAAAAGACACTGATGTTCTGATGTTGTAGCCCATGCGCCGACATAATAATATTCCTAGCACCAATTTATGATGGCTGGAACATAGAAAAAGTCGGTTTTTCGACATCAGAGCTATCAGCCTACCAGCTCTTTTCCCGTTCCATGCCTTGACCGGTTGCGACACTACATCATTCTTCTGCAACCATTCAAATGTGTCTGCATGGAAAGTATTTAAGGAGCACTACAACCCTATCTTGCCACTAGGAGAGCGGGAACTGACGGAAGCAAAGATCAGCGATGCCTAGAAATGTTTTTTGCAGGATGTACAGAAACAACAACTTACACTCTGTTGATCAGATTCGAGCTGCTTTGTTTTCTAAGTGTGGCCATGGAAACCCAGCTAGGAGCACTACCTCCAACAAAGGATGCACTAATTCTTCATATCAAACGTAGCCATTTTCAAGCTATCGTGTGGAAACAAGCATGTCTGCAAGAGCCTTGCTTGCTAGATCAAGATGGAATGGGATGGACACGAAACAGTGATAGCAACCTTCAGCATCTTCTGATGACGAAAGAGCCTATCCCAAAGTCATGCAAAGAAATCGTCACCTGCTCTTGCCGTACAGGATGTACAATGCTGCGCTGCAACTGCAAAAAGGCTAAGCTGTTCTTCACTAGTGCATGCATGTGGGTGTAAAGAAAGTAATGTTTGCAAGAATACTAATACAAAATAAAACCTCTTCACCGTCTCTATAAGTGTTTTACTTAAAAACTGTAAACAGATGGCAAATAAATACTCGTTAAGTTAATGAATTTTAGAACCACGTACATAATAGCTTATGTTAAACTAGAATGGCGGCTAATTTGAATACCCTGTTCTTGACTGACTAGCCTCTCATATATGTGAAAACTCTGTTCGAACGTGAACACAATTAAAGCTAGCCAGTCGTACAATTTAGCTAGTCTCCATATTTCGATTTGGTCAATAGAATTGACGTTTTTACAACATTCAATTATATCGGAACGGAGTTTTGAAATGTGTATATTTAGGCGAAACTAATTTGTTGTTTTCGAAGTAAATGTAAGAGATCGTTAATTCTGGACATGTGTCTAATTTCCAAGAAATTCAGGTTATTATAGAAGTTTGCATAAGTTATGAAACACATTATGTGGATTAATTAAAAGCCATTTCCTGTTGACAGGTAAAAGGAGAGAAATGACAAGCACAACTCCAAGAAACATAACTTTTGCACTTGAAATTAAAGAGAAAACTAGCAGTCAGATAAGTGGAATCTTAACTAGTAAGACGTTAATAAAGGCCTGAACAATGCAACTATTGTTCCATTTAAACAATTAAACTAGAAGTATGGCTACCTCTAGCTAGCCCTGCAGCTCAAAAACAATGAAATGCTTATTATATTAAAGTCACTGCGACAAGAATAAAGGAAAAAAATAAGGATTTGTAAAGCTATTTATTGAATTTTTGCAACTTTAATTATGCTATGACGTCACTGTATACGACATACCGGACCTGCTTTACCAGTGTTATATGGACATTTTCTTATTTTAAACTTAAGAAGAGAATATATTTGATCTTTGGGTTCAATTTGTGATGCTTTCTTTCGGTATATCTATTTATTTACGACTTTTTTCATTTTAGTGACGTCATTTTTGATGACGTAGGTTCTGACGTCATTTTCACCCCCTAAACGTCAAAATCAGCTTTGGGAACAAGCATTTTCGGATTCAGCAGTTCAAATTACTTAAGAAAAGTTTTGTTCCCAACTTTTACTAAGAAATGCCTCATGACTTTCGATTTTTCGAATTCTCGTCTAGTCTATACAGCTTTTGGATACAATTGACGATCGAGAATATCTTATATCTCCTAATATAATTGAATGCACTTAGTATTGTGTTCAATGACTTCTTCTGTTAAGTTTGACTTTTAGTTTATTTTAGCGCCCAAAAGCGGACTTTGATGTGTGTTTTTTCATCTAGAATCACCGGTTCGACTGAAAAATATAACTAAACACACCACAGGGAGCCCAAGCTCATCACTTGTGATCTTTTACAGTAAATGTATGGAGTCGCGAGATATCCTTTCGCTGTGCCTCAAATATACAATAATAATTTGTTTTTACGTAGATAGTTGTATATAATTGTTTTCTAGTCTGTGACCGAGTTTTAGCTCAATTAGAGCGATTTTGACGAAAATACCCCAGAAAGACAAAGAAGAAGACAAGGGTGGAAACGAATCGAGCCGAGCCGAGACGATCGATCTTACTTCTCACCTAAATTCGAGTGCTAAATAAAACTCTACACTAATTCGAACCACATAATGAGAAAGACGGATAAATTCCCTAAATATATATGTAGTTTGAGTCAAAATCGGTTATGGTTAGCCGGAGTAAGGATTCGACAAACACGAAAAGTTCGAACGAAAACCACCGAAAACATCCGTTCGACTAGTACCTTGGACACCAAACAGCTCCCGGGTCCCCTAAGTCAAGTTTTTGACACAAAATTCATCAGCTTCATCTTCAATATGAAGTAGTCCTTTGCTTCTGTACTGTCTGTCTTCTGTTGCTCCTAGGTATTACAGAAGCAAAGGACTACTTCATATTGAAGATGAGGCTGATGAATTTTTTTTGAACATGTCAAAAACTTGACTTAGGGGACCCGGGAGCTGTTTGGTGTCCAAGGTACTAGTCGAACGGATGTTTTCGGTGGTTTTCGTTCGAACTTTTCGTGTTTGTCGAATCCTTACTCCGGCTAACCATAACCGATTTTGACTCAACCTACATATATATTTAGGGAATTTATCCGTCTTTCTCATTATGTGGTTCGAATTAGTGTAGAGTTTCATTTAGCACTCGAATTTAGGTGAGAAGTAAGATCGATCGTCTCGGCTCGGCTCGATTCGTTTCCACCCTTGTCTTCTTCTTTGTCTTTAAGGGGGTATTTTCGTCAAAATCGCACTAATTGAGCTAAAACTCGGTCACAGACTAGAAAACAATTATACACAACTATCTACGTAAAAAAAAGTTTTTATTATTGTATATTTGAGGCACAGCGAAAGGATATCTCTCGACTCCATACATTTACTGTTAAAGATCACAAGTGATGACCTTGGGCTCCCTGTGAACACACGCGCACTAGTTAACAGTCCAAACGACCTGAACCTGGAGAACTTCTAGAGCGTGATGGCTGCTTTAATACGTGGGCTGTCTGATAAGTCTATTGTTGTGGAGTGGTGAGTTTGAATTTGGTTGGTTGGTTGGTTGGTTGGTTTGGCAGACTGACGCCGCTGGCATAAACGCCGAATCATTAGAAATTTATGGACCACTTAAATTCAGGCTGGAATTTTAGGGTTGGTTTTATTTCTTTAAATCTTTACTTTATAAATGGTTAACAATTATAGTATTACTACACCTGCCTGGTTTCCGTTACGAGTTTTACTTCCTCTATTTTTGTCATTTCTTCATACATGTAAATAATGCTGTTCAGGCCAGGTCTAATCAAAATTATACCATATTTTGATTATATTATTTAATTATACGTTTCTAAAGTTGAAAGTGATGGAATGACAAGGAAGTTATGCATAGTTTTTTTTGGTCTAGGATTCTTCAAGAATAATGATAATAATAAATGATAATAATATGAAATATGTTCTTAACTACGCATTCAAGTCTCAATGTGTTTACAATATATATGAAATAAAAGAATTGAAATAAGAAAAAATACTAAAAAAACGAAAATTATAAAGAATTGCCTAACGTATGCTATAATCCATATATATAGGCTTTGCAAATTCAAAAAGCTGGTCTTTAATTATATTTGAGTCAGGATTTAAATGCCTCAACTGTAGTGGCTTAATTGTTTAATATTAGGTGGGAGACTTTTCCAAAGCTTTGGGACAGCGACGGCACTAAATTCATACATGGATACAAAATGACTACGCATCATAGTTATAAAATCTTTACAAAAAATATATTTTGATTTTCCTCAAAAAAGATTTTTAGACGCATGTCATGTGAAGCAATTTCTCATTATCCGCCAAATCCTTTTTCTCGTTGTTGTCAGAATCTTTTGTTGATAGATCACTGCAGCTGTCTTTGTTTAAATCAACTTGTTGAACAGTATCAGGCATGTCTTTCTTAAATGTCTCGGGCAGCAAGAAGACGAGGATTCCACATATGATAGCAAAGAAAGCCATAATGGCACACGGCAGTAGAGGGTGCACCCGTGCCTGAGGATAAGCATATAGTATACCGGTTTAACATGGTTTTCAATGTTTTTAGTATATAATATACATTATAGTACAGCCATGTATAATAAAAACAGCTGGTTAATAATGAGAAAGTATTTTCGCTAGAATGCACACGCAGTTTATTGTCTAAAGAACCAAACATTTAACTCCCCAGGGTGTGGGGAAGGGGAGGGGAATAGTCATGTTCACAGTTCCCTGCGTCATCTTGAAAAGTAGCCGGGCCTTTTCATCCAAACGAGATGAAGTTTAGCTTGCAATGATAGAGACACATGAATAATTGTCCGGCAAGGTGCTAAAAGGTCTCTATTACTGCAATCTCAACATTCGTCTCGTTTCGTTTCCGGATACCTTTCAAGATGTCGCAGGGAACTATGAAGGGGACTTTTCAAATTTATCTTGAAAAAAAAAGAAGATAAAACCCAGTGATTTAGAATAATTGCAATTAAAGTATTTTACAGAGTTGCATGTAAAATATGAAATGTTAACTAATTTCAATTTAATTCTAATTGATTTTGAGTGGAAATGCGTTCGGTGTATAAGTGAAATAAAGATCATGAGAAAAATATCATATGCCATTGGCGGGAATTGAACCCCACGGTGGGGTTCAATTCCCGCCAAGGGCATATTATATTTTTCACAAGATCTTTATTTGGTTTTATTATCTTTCATCTTAAATCGCCTCAGCACTATTTAAGCAATAAAAATACAAAAATGCACGTATAAGAAATACCGTATACAATCTTGAAAACAATGCCATTACAATATATGATATTGTAGGTGAGAAGTATCAAAAGACTTAGACTGCGAGCAGTCCCTACTTTTCCCTCCGGATTCTCCCATCGCTCCTTTCCCTTTTCGCCCTCAATCCCCGCGCGTCCGTGTTTTTTTTTAAATGATCATTTTTCTCCCGTTTTCCTCCGAATTTGGAGGGAAAAGAAGGGACTGTTCGCAGTCTACGAAAGACTTTGATTAACGAGATTTTTTTTTTTGAAACGGTTGAGATTTCAATAGAACAATAGGCATATCTTTGATACGATGACAGTATCAGCATATGAATACACTTACCGAATATATAATATAAGAAGCGCTGGCCGATCCAACGCGGGCTGCAGCACTCGATGTCCCAACAGCAGTGTTTCTGGAATAGGAATTTTTATGTTAGCCCCCACCATGTTGAGGAATTGATTTGTCCAAATAATCCCCTTCACAGTTCACTTCGCCATCTTGAATGGTAGCCGGGCCTTTGCATCAAAGCGAGACAGACGTTGAGCATGCAATGATAGAGACACGTAAGTAATTGCCCCGCGAGTTGTTAAAAGGTTTCTATCATTGCAAGCTCAACGTTCGTCTCTTTTCGATGTAAAGGCCCTGCTACCTTTCAAGATGACACAGGGAACTGTGAATGCATGGAATTATTCCTTCTAAACGATTTCCCTATCTTAAATTCCGCGATTTAAATTCAACGAATTTATGTTTGTATATTATCAGTATTAAAATACAAATTGGTTTGACTCTGGTTTGATTCATTTTAAAGGAATCTGCAAATTCAATATTTTTATTATCAGTATTATCTAGTGATTATCGATGTTGAACCCTCGTTTTTTTAAATAGCAATCATCATATGATGGCTTACCTGACAGTAGTGGGGAATAGTTCGGCGGAATACACGTACATGCCATCGAAAACGATTGTGATGGAAAACATACCAATAACTAAAGTGGCCAGGATTTTACCTGCAAGATAACCTGATAGGCAATACAAAGGACACATCGATTAATCATATATTCAGGGGCGTGCGCAGGGGTGGTTCCAGGGGTTCCGGAACCCCCTTACTTCGGACCCCCCCCCCTCCCCCCCCTTCCTTGGCAGACAAAGTCTTTGAAATATGAGACATCCTTGCAGATTAATTGTTACTATCAGTGATGCATAACATTTTGCATAATCTTAATCTGAAGCAAGGATGTTTCCAACGGAGAAAAAGGTTATTAGAGCATCCAAGTGAGTACTCCAGTGAGTTATGGAATATTCCCAAATTTACATTGTGATCCTTTATGCTTTTGCACAATAATTATTGATCGTCTCGTTTTCCTAATCAAATCAAAAAGCTGGAACCCTCTCTCATTGAACCCCTGCGCACGCCCCCGATATCCATGGTTACCAGCTCAACAACAATGTATATATATATTTTTTCGGTACGGTATCCTAAAATTCGCGCGCTGTGATTGGCTAGCGCGCGGTCTGCGGTATCCTGTTGGTAATGAAGAAGAAAAAGGCATCAACAAATGCCGAAGAATTATTATAAATGACGATTCAGACTCTGACTAAAATTTGACAGCTTTTTTTAACTGCTTTTGGTTGTATTTTATAGAGAAAGCACTTTAAAAAAAAGCCATAGTACATTGATCGTTGCACGTTTGAATGTATAAATACGTTCGAGTTTTGACTCGTTTGACTCAGAGAGAAAAAAAAAAAAGATTATTTACCGGCTAGAGGTCGGTCCGTATAGTGAAAAACCTGCCCTCGGTCTTCCTCTGCCATCGGCGGACCTCGATCCGTACATCCAAGACCTCGGGTAGTTTAACAGATAACAGATACATATTCCCCTAGGTAGCTTAACTTAGTTACTAGTCTACTGCAGCAAATAGTTATAATTCTATAAGGCTAATATAGATATAATACAATCATTAATTAATTAATGTTTAAATATTGCCACATATCTAGAACTTAGAAAACTTACTATTCCTATGTAATTTTGGATGCTGAGTTCAAATTTGTGCGTTATTACTCCTCAAAATGAATTTCAGGGGGGTTAATTTCAATTTCTAATTTTCCTCGAGCTTTGCTCGCATCATGCCGAAGCGACATTTTGACCAAAACATGTAGACCCAATAGATTTGTTGACTAACTATACTTTGGCAAAGAAACTATCTCCCTGTGACTCCTGTAAGATGCTTTAAAAAAACCCCTCCTTTTTAGGAGGGGGAATGGGGACGAATTACCTTAAAATACCCCTTAATACCATCCATCGAAAACATTTTCACTACCCGCGACTCATATTTGTGACCGACTCATGCTAAGGAATCAGGAAATCAAGCAAAAATTCAGATACCTTCAATATGTTGTCTGTTATTAAGTTAAATGCTCCTTTATTCTATAATGCTAATATAGATATAATACAATCATTAATTAAGGTGGCTGACTACTATACAAAAACTAGAAAACTGCGCATGACTTCGCGCACATACGACATCGAGTCACGGTAGAGATACAGGGAATCCAAACATTCATTTTTGTGCCGTATATTTTAAAGCGTTAAGCAATTTAACAGCCATTATCATGATTTAGATATGCTGTCATTTGAAAGGGATCTGTTTCACCTTGATATGTGAATTGATAAAAGTAAAAGAAACTTCAAAGGTGGCCGAACTAGCGATTATTTTAATTACAAAACTCACATTTCACGAAAAACGGCAAAATAGGACTCAAAACTTATCCAAATAACAATTGCACAACATTAGTGAAATAAAACGAAAACATAAGCATTATATAAAAGGCATTTTCTATCGAAAAGACAATTTTTTAGCACTATTTTGTTGGAAAAAATAATGGATATGAAAGTTGAAATATGTCAAAAAGACGATGGAAAATTAGTTAAAACAAAACAATGAACACATGAAATGATACATAGCGACATTTATTATAGCTTCTACTTACAGAAAAGTGAATTGCCTTTGAGAAATAATCCATAAACCTGTTTTAAGGGACGTTTTTGAAAAAGAAATACTCCGAGTAGATGACAAACGTTCCCTCAACATCGCACGAGTGTTGCGTGACAAGATGGCGTAAGTTCAAAAGGAACAGCTCATTGGATTGAGTAAAATGTATCCAATCAGAAATAACGTTGTAATTCTCCCGTTCCCAGTAAGGTTTAGATTTGTTATTGTTAAAAGTTGATATATAAATGAAGCACTGAAAATAAAACATCGAAATGTTTTTACATTGTTTGATTTTTATCCAACAATGTATTGATTGTTTTTTATGCAGAAGAACTCTTTCAATAGTATTGATATCCTTATTGGCGAAGAACAGAGCAGTATCATCAGCATATAAGACATTCTTGCTTTTTGTATTACATTCTGGTAAGTCAATAATAAAGATGATGAATAGCAAAGGGCCTAAAACGGACCCTTGCGGTACGCCAGAATTTAATTCCATAGGGTCAGACGTAATTCCATTGACACAGACCGATTGAGTTCTACCAGATAGATAATCCTTAAACCAATGTAAAGCATGTCCTTTGATACCAAAATTTGCGAGTTTCGTTAGTAGGATAGTGTGATCGATTAAGTCGAACGCCTTACTCAGGTCAAGAAACACACTCCCAGTTATACACCCTTGATACATATTCTTTAGTATAAAGTCAGAAACATCTAAAAGACAAGTTGTTGTAGAATGGCCAGATCTAAACCCAGATTGATGTGAAGATAGCAATTTGTTTGTAGATAGATGTTGGTATAGCTGATGGTGTATTGCTCGTTCAAAAATCTTCATCACCACTGGTAGGATGGATATAGTTGTTAGGATCAGATTTAGTACCATCTTTATGTAAAGGTGTCACCGTGGCAGATTTCCATGATCTAGGTATAGTGGCAGTATGAATTGACAAGTTAAATATATAGGTTAGTGGTGCAGCGATACCATCAGCGCCAGCCTTTAGTAAACGAGTATGAATATCTTTGATACCTGAAGACTTTTTAATTTTCAATGAAGACAGTTGTTTTCGTATAAAATCAACTGATATGTCCTCAAATTGAAAGTGATTCACCGGTGTCGCGTTTGGTACATTAGATTCAGTATTTGGTACTTGTTGTGATTGTTGTGAAGGTTTCAGTCGTCCAGCAACTGTAGTAAAAAATGTATTAAGGGTGTTGGCTATCCCTTGATTGTCTGTGTAGCTGGTGTTGTCCAGAGTAATTTCTTGAATAGACGCGTTCTTTTTCTTCGGTAATAGTTTCTTTAAAGTTGACCAAATCTTTGAAGAATCTCTTATATTGTCAGTTAGTAAATTGTTAAAGTAATCGCGTTTTGCTATTTCAATCAGTCGAATTACGTTGTTTCTTCAACGTTTATAAGTATTCCAATCAGCATCTGCTTTGTTATTGACAGCTTTTCGTTTCGCAGTGTCTCTATATTTCATTGATTGGCGAATTTCGTTGGTCATCCAAGGAGATTGCGAGCCACGCACGCATAGTACACACAGGAGCATGTTTATTGCCAATATCCTGTAGTAGTTCTACCATAGCAAACCAGGCATCCTCAGGTGAATCAAATAGATAAATTGTGTCCCATGGTAGACTGGGCAGATCTTCTACAAACGCATCAGAAGTTTTTAAAACTACGCACATTTAGGATCTTTGGCTTATCTCTTGGTAGTTTGCATATTCTATTACAATAGATCATATAATGACTGCTAAGGGCCAATTGTAGCACACCACAGTCTGTTACACGATGCGAAGAGTTTGTAAATATCATATCACATACACGAGTACACGAGTCAGAGTACGGACGTGTATTTTAGGAGCTCCCAAATTTAGTTAAGCCAGTATCTAAATTTCGAATGTCCAAAAAAACTAAAGTAAATACAAATATGAGCAGTGGAATCACTGATTTACAAAATGAAAACGACCAACTTAAAAAGCAAGTTGTCCTTATAGTTATCTGTTCTTCTTTTCTATTACTTTCTTCTTCCCTTTATTATTTAAATATTTATATACAATATACATTCGAAATATCTAATAATATATGAGTAAACTAATTTCTACTATTGTAAATAAATTTAACTTGACTAGACTAGCTAGAGTACAAACACTAAAAGTGTGCAATACTTTGTACTATTTACCACTAAATAGTGTTGATTAAACAATAGAGAACAAAATAATTTGCATAATTTAGCAGTATTTAGTGGTATTTATGTTGCACACTTTTAGTGTTTGTACTCTATTAAGCTAAATGCAGGTTAAATACATATTTGTAAAAATTATTTCTTCTTTAATAAAATTGAATTCAATTCAATTGAATTGAATTGAATTGAATGTCGATAAGACTTGATGATGTTGTTGTGACCCTGGTGGCTTCTTCGATAAGTTGTTTTAAACCAAATTCATTCATAGCTTTTACAAACTCTTTTCTCTTGGCCGATTTATTAGGATAGTTAAAATCTCCAAGGAGATATAATTCTGAGTTAGCAAAGTCCATTTCATTCAGCAGATTTATGAAAGTAGAATAAAAGTTAGAATCATCTGGTGGTCGATATACACTGCCGACAACAATAGGGCGTGAACGTGGAAACTTCAAAGAACAAAGAACCATATCAAGACCATTGTGCATGTTCCAGCATAATGCGTTCGTAACAAAAGCATTCATGTATGTAAATTAGAGTGCCGCCTCCATTTCTATTTCTGTCATGGCGTTCCAAATTGTAATTTTCGATGTCAACTCCGTTATTGCCAATAGAGCAATCTAGCTAGGTCTCGGATAAAGTTACAATGTCAATTTTGTTCGCATCAACGAACTGTCGAAGTTCCTCGATGTTTCTTAAAATACTTCTGATATTTAAATGAACCATTTTTAGGCCTTTGACATGCTTCAGTGAGCAGTCTAATGGCGCCATAATTTAAATCTCCATTTAAATCTTCGTCGATGGCAATACTAACACTGGACCTGCTTGCTGTAGTAGGACCAGGGTTGACTTGGATATCATTGGACAGAAGAAGAATTGTAGTAATCATAAACTTGTTTATGGAGAAACAGCGATTCAAGTTGAATGATGAAGTCTTGGTCTTTGCTTTGCCTCATGGTTGGTTCGAGTAAGTTTCATCAAAATATCCAATCGAGTAAGGGCATTGAAATATGAGGCAGACTTATATCTGATGTCATATGGTTCCAGCGATAAATTAGAACCGAAATTACAGCTTGAAGGCGAAATAAAAGCGCGTAAAAAGTAAAATAATTGGAGAGCTACTAGGGCACCTCTGATCGTCATGTTGATGAGGGATGAGTTAGGGATGCGTTTGTGCAGGAAATGCTCCATAATAAAAATATGCCATATACGAAGCTTCCAAAGAAAAAAAAATCTCCAAATCAGTACCAAGTGATTTCACGCGCGCACTTCCGGCTAATGTAAGTCAAACAGAAGCAATTTTGTCGCATCGCGTTGGAGAGAGTTGTTTCCCGTGTTAACCCTGTATATTGTATTGTATTGAATGGTCTGAACCCAGGTGAATGAATGTTTATCGAAGTAACAATATTTGTCGAAGTAACAATATTTGTAATAGGATCATCCGGGTGGATGTAGCCCTCAGAAGGGCTGTTTGATGTGACTGACGTTTTCAACCCTGTATAAATACGTCCCTAACATAACTTTAAATAAACATTCTATGTAACTTGGATAGTCATTCTTTGCGCACTTTGAAGCGAGATCACCTGATAATGTGGAGGAAAGCGATCATGAAAATCAAAAACGTTCTACTCTATCAAAAGTAGTTATTCAATTGTCTAGAGCCAAAATGGAAGCCCTTTGGCAAGGACATGTCAAAGAAGTAGATGTGTGCATGGTGCAGGTAATATAACTATTGAATAAAATGTAAAGCTTTTTAAAAAATTGATGTAACACAATTTCACACGTACCTATATTACCACCATCAAAATAATTGAGAACTGCCCCCATAAGCATGGCAGCTACTGCAATCCAAATACTAAACATGACTGTTTTCTTTCTTCCAAATCTAGAAACACATTGAGAATTTTTAACATATCAATAAAATATTATCATAAAGATCATAAAGTACTAAAACGTAAAAACGTACTGTTTCTTTCTCGCCAACAAAATTGAAAGGTAGGCCCAGTTCAGACGTCGAACTTTTTCTGTGTCAAATATAGTTGCCATTGAGGCCAGCGGCTAAGCTTAAGGTCGATAACTACTCTATTAAGATATCAGTTCTTATGCTTGGTGCCATGCAGGAATTGATGTGTCAAGTTTTTATTTGGTCTATACTTTTACTTCTATTAGTTTCTAGGAAAACAGCGCTCACAAATTTTCGACGTCTCAGCTAAAAGCTTTCGACTCTTTATTGAGATTCTTTCTCAACGAATAAGAGTAATTGTGCTTTCTTAGCTTTTAATGCAAGCATATGATTTTAATTTTCAATTTTGTTGATGAGTATAAGATTGTTGATGTCTCAGTACAAAATATTTTTATATCAATTAGAGGTGGATATCTTACTTGTCGAGTGCAAACATTCCTATGGCCATTGCAATAGCTTCACATAAGCTTGTAATGAAAAGGTTTAAATACATGTTTCCTCCAACACTAGGAGCACTGAGAAATATACCGTAGTACACCATACCTGCCACAGCCCTTGCAAAAATAAAGTGTGTTGTCTTTTATTTCTATGCCATTTCTATCATCACCAACACCATATCGCTCTCAACCACCGTCTCATCTTCATGCCATGCACTATCAGCACGATCATATCACATTTTTATATAATTCGACATTCCGGCCCACCATCACATCCGATTGAAACATATTCCCCCCACAATTACCACCACTTTCATAATGTTGATTACCATGACTTTCATCTATACATACCTACAATCACCATCACCATCACCGTAATGTACCATCATCACCATCACCATCACCATCACCATCACCATCACCATCACCATCACCATCACCATCACCATCACCATCACCATCACCATCACCATCACCATCACCATCACCAATATCCTATATGATCATCATCCTAACAAATTCACCACCCAATTTAATTCCATAGTTTCAGTGATCAAACTTACCATGCATACCATGATACAAGAGTTCGGATAGTCAGTTTACGAGAGGAAAACAGATCTCTAATGTCTCCAAGACGATTTACTTGGGCTATTTCTTGAGCGCACGTTTCACCCAGTAATTCAATGTCTTCCTCTGTGATATCGGTTTTATTGACCTCCGCAATTGTACGAAATAATACCTTTGCTTCTTCAACTCTGCCTTTAACCATCAACCATCTCAAAGATTCTGGAATGAACCTAAGATATTAAAATAGTTATGTTTTCTTGATACTAAATACAAAAATATCCGACCTTCTTTACAGTAGCTATATAAACTTACCACCAGAAAACGAAAAACAATAAGCCAGGCACACTAGCGACGATAGTTAATGTACGCCAGCTACCAATCAGATAGCCTAGCAGCGATAATGTAAATATGGACACTGTCCACCCATAGAACATACCAAAACCAACTCTACCGCGATATGCTGGGCCAATATATTCCATGACAAGCGTAAAGCAGCATGCAGAGTACGCACCTATTTACAAATGACAAAAGATTAACTGACATCAATGCTAGGCAATAGAATGAATTTTGTACCACCGTAAAAATGTTACCTTAACTTTACTGACGTTTCGAGCTTTAGCCTTTCGTCGGAACAAAAGAAACTCCAACAAAGGAATAAAGCTCGAAACGTCAGTAAAGTTGAGTAAACTGGAAACTGGCAATGGTTAATACTTTATGAGGGCATTATCTAACATTAAAGTGGTCGCAACACGTTCATTTAGTTTTAAAGTGTTATTCTGCAACTTACCTACCCCTAACCCTAAAAGAGCCCTAAACAACGCAAAAACCCAGTATTTTTGAGCAAAGGCAGATAAGAGTCCACATAAAGACACCAACACTGTTGATGGGAAGAGCACTTTCTTGCGCCCAAATTTATCACTCAGGACACTTGCTAAGCTACTGCCAAACATCCATGCCACAAATGTCAAAGAGTTAGCAATGGCTGCATAAACGGCTGTGTCGCACACCAAATCCCACTGAAAGAAAAGTGCTATTAGAATTGCAATTTGAAAGGAAATATACTGCATTATATGCATTGGTGTTTTATTAAGTGTTTTATGTACCTGGGTGCCTTGTTAAATTTGCTCTCGGCTTTTTTTTTTTTTTTTGATATAGAGGTTCGGATTTTTTTTGAACTATTTACCCTCGCAAATTGTATAATGTTTAAGAGGCCGTCTCGGTAGTGATCGAGCAAAGCTGGAAATGGCCCAAAAATCGACCCACCTCAAAATTTGTACGATCAAAGCCTATCATTTGACTCATCTATCAATGCAGTTGGTTTTGAGAAAAAATAATTTTTCGATTTTTAGACGCAAAAGTAGTAATTAGCATTTTTGAGACCAACCAACGCTCAAAAACTACAAAAACAAAGTCTTCTCTAACAAAATCTAAAAGCTTGTTTTCTAAAAATTTCCTATGGGTGATACCTCCATCCTAATGCTATTATAAGACAATAAATTTGTTTGATTTGGATTGAAGAGTATTAAGATATTAATTTTTAAGTTTGGTCTATTTTTGCACATTTTAAGTAGGTGTGAAGTAGGTGACATTCAGATGACTAAAAATCGATGTAGTTTTCATGACTCAAAGATGTCCTTGATTTCTTTTGAAAGCTCTATGTTTATGTTAACTTTTGGTGTGTTAAAATCCGCAGGCAACTATTTTCCTTTATACGAAAATCGGAGTTCATTTATAGTAATTTCAAGTTTTCGCAATTATCACGCAATTGAACTGTCATCGATAAACCAGACCGTAAACAGCAAAATATATACTATTAGTATTAAGCTAAAATGGTTTGCTGAAACTTAAAAACATTCATTACCTTGTAAAGAGTTAAAAATTGAAAAACAAGAGTGAATTTAAAAATAAAGCGAACTATTTTTGACTACGGACAATATGCTTCGAATATGCTAATTAGGTAAACATTGACAGCGACAAGAAAAGCAAACTTTTTCCATTAGAATTTCTCAATTAAGCCTATGTATTCAACGATTAGATTAAAAAGAAGCTATTTTAAATCTTATGAAACACATCAAAGCCCTGTCGATATAAAATAAATGTTGGAAAAATTGATTAACTGCTTGACGTGTGTGGCCTTGTCAATTTCATTGTAATTTGCCTTGTAAAAACACACGACAAGTACAGCAATAGATACATTTTGAAAACTTTGCTTTTACGAAAAAAATTACGATAGTCTTTCCTGTCTAAGCTATTACATCTTATTTCAATTGCGCTAAAAGCTTGGAAATGTTTAGTTCATGTTGACTCGCCGCAAGACAGTCAGCTAAGAACTGATTTCGCAAGCACGACCCTCGAATCTTTATTTTCTTTGATAAGTTTGTTTTACAAGAATTACTTACAATACGACACATTCAGTAGCTTGTTCACAGTACTAGTTAGTAAAGCGAACTTCATGGCAAAGTGTGGAATAGGCGTTTATCTTGGGAAAGAGCGTGGTAGCTCTTTACATCGTCGAAAAATAGATGAAGAAACGGTATCGATAGCACAATCAAGCTCGACATATCTTCCCATTTATAAACAAACTGGGCATTTCCTACGAAGGAGATCTCATACTTTATAGAGCAATTAAGACTCCAGCTATTTTCAGATTTTCAGAAGGGATATTTGAATCAGCTGAGTAACGACGTACTCAGTATGTGTGACAGATATCGAGATGAAATTGGTATTTATTGGAGAGGTCGACATATATAAGCATTGATATATCAGGCTTCAAACATAGTTGGATCAGATGATTTGATGCGCTTAAAGTGACGCGATATACATGATATAAGCTACACATTCAATAAGTTTTCAATCAAAATTGTAATAATAATTGTGTTCCATTAAATTAGCAATATGTCGACCGTGTAGAGAAACGTATGGTGGTATAAAGCTAACTGAAAATACCGATACAGTAAGTAAGCCATAGTCATTTCCTATGCAATAAACTCAACGCCAAAAGACGCAAAAGTATCACATTTTATAGTATCAACTATCCCCCAAAACACATTCTCGATCATATCGGTGATTGACAAATTAAAATACTTATTTTCGATTTCATTTACAATTATATTTCTCACTTGTCAGTTTTTTCATGATCTTTAACAAGACAATGTATATATCAAACATAAAATCATGAATAAATTAAAGTAATTACATAAAGATAAATGGGAATAAAAAAGTAATAGAGGGCTAATAAGGGTCTGCTTACGCAGGCTAGGTAGAATATGATTATAACTAAAGCTTTTTGTGTTCTAAAAATTTCTTAATAATCGCGCACTAAATCTTATCTGAATTCGACCTCGCCCTTTATGGCTGTTGGCCGTGCATTGTAAGACTATTATACGTCACTCATAGCAACCGGTTAGTGAAATCAGGCACAGCGATATAGATTACAGTGTTGATCCTGCAGATGATATTATTCAACGTTTAAAACAACTACACATTCAACAGTAGCATTGTAAGGAATCGATATACCACCCATCCTCTTCACAAGATACTGCATCATCTCAAAAAGAGTCTAGCCCTTTGTCAAAAGAAGAAGACCCACACAATATAACATGTTATGCATTGAATAGTTTCCTTGTAATATCAAGCCTTAATCCAGTTGAACAGGTCCTTACACGTCCAAAAGAATGTCACTACAACCATCAGCCACATATCCCTTCTATATCCTAAATAATAAAATATGAGGATCACCTACTTACTGAAAATTATGTTAATATGTTGTTTAGTAATTCTTTTTATCCACTTATAACTAAACCTACTAGAATAACTGACCACTCTGCTACCCTCATCGACCATATTTATACAAATTCTCCTAATTTTGACTTTACCGCAGGAATTATATCACTTGATATTACAGATCATTTACCTATCTTTTGTGTTTTACCAGATAATAAGAGTAAAGACAAAACAATTATTTACTATAGAGATTACAGTAAATTTAACAAGGAAAGGTACTTGCATGACCTACAAAATATCAATTGGCATTCTACTTATGATAACAATTTAAATATTTCTGCAATGAATATTGTAAATAACATTCAAACAGTAATAGACAAACATGCTCCAATGAAATTAGCATCAAGAAGGAAAACAAAAGTCCTGAAGAAACCATGGCTAACCAAGGGAATACTTCAATCCATTAAAACCAAACAAAAAATGTATCACAACTCAAGAATGAATCCGCAGGACATTGAAAAGTCAGTTAAGTACAAAAACTATTCCAACTTACTAAATAACATTATAAAACAGAAGAAAAAATTATATTGGACAGAACAGTTTGATAACCATAAAACTAATTTAAAGAAAACATGGAAATTGATAGGTCAACTAGTGAAGAGGAAAACTAAATCTGAATTGTTTCCTGATAAGCTAGTGATTAACGACATTGATTATCTTGATAAGAATCAAATAGCTGAACAATTCAACAAATATTTTACTAGTATTGGTCCCGAACTTGCTAGTAAGATAACTGATACTGATGAGGATGTTACAAAATATATCCTATCATCACCTACATCCAGTTTTTACTTATCTCCAGTATCAAAATTGGAAGTTAGTCATAGACTCAAATCTCTTCAGACCAAAAAATCATCCTCTGATATACCTTACTACTTCATTAAATTGGCTAGCGAGGAATTGGCTGATCCTATTACCTTATTGGTTAACGAATCTATAAAACAAGGAATTGTTCCTGATTTATTCAAAGTTTCTTGTGTAATACCAATATACAAAAATGGTGATTCAACAAATCCATCTAATTACAGACCAATAGCTATCTTACCATCCTTAAATAAGATCCTTGAGCGAATTGTTTATGACCTACTTTTACACTTCTTAGATAAATATAATATAATTCATAAACATCAATTTGGATTCAGAAAAAATCATTCTACAGAACAAGCTATCCTTGAGTTGACAGACACCATAAAGAAATCAATTGACAATAAAGAACTAACTTGTGGTATTTTTTTGGACTTTACCAAAGCATTTGACACAGTTGATCATAAAATACTTCTTTCAAAACTTTCTAAATATGGTATCAGAGAGCTAGCCTTGAGCTGGTTTACTAATTACTTAACTAATAGAAAACAACAGGTTAAAATTAATAATATTACTTCTGATCTTAGAGAAATCATATGTGGTGTACCGCAAGGTAGCACTCTTGGTCCCTTATTGTTTCTCCTTTACATTAATGACCTTCCAAATTCTTCTGACAAACTAAGTTTCAGAATGTTTGCTGATGATAGCAATATCTTCTATTCCCATAAAGATCCCATGGTAATGGAAAATGTTGTTAATACTGAACTTGATTTAGTATTTAAATACTGTAAAATAAATAAGCTAACAATAAATTTTAAGAAAACTCATTTCATCATATTTAAATCTGCTAGGAAAAAAATTGATAAGATCAATATCTCACATATTGATCAAAAAGAATATGTGAAATATTTAGGAGTATATATTGACCAACACCTGAACTGGGAGCAACACATTAAAGTTGTTCACAGCAAGGTATCAAAAAATATTGGCATAATAAGGAAACTCAGATATTATGTCAATATTAAAACTTTAAGAGATATTTATTACTCACTAATATATCCATATCTTACATATGGAATCCTATCATGGGGAAGCACTTATAAATCAAATTTATCAAGAATAACAACTATTCAAAACAAATGCATAAGAAGCATGTTTTTTGCTGGTAAATATGAACATGCACCTCCTCTTTATAATTTTTTAAATATCCTTGTATTTAAAAATATTTTTGTATTTAAAGCAGCTACATTCGCATATCAAATTATTCATAACAAAGAATCAATTCCTATAGTATTTCATCATATATTAAAAATGGCTGAAGAACAGCATTCTTATAATACAAGATTTGCCTCTCGAGGGAATATAGTTCGTCCTCGTGTTAATACTAACTATGGCAAGTTTGCTTTTCAATTCTTTATCTCCAAAATTTGGGAAGAGATCCCAACACATATTAAAAAAATGAGCTCCTACTCCTTATTTAGAATCTGTTTCAAAATCTATTTGATGCAATCACAAATCTAGATTGTATATACACTTAATTATTACTTCGTGAAATATTAATTGTTTATCAAATATTTCGCGAATTAATAAATTATTAATTTATTTTGACTCCCCCTTCTTGGTCTACATTTATTATTATAATTAATCTTTATTCAGTGGGTGGTTGTTGACTCGAAAGTTTATACTACTTCAACAACCACACACACTCTATTTATTATACTTTTTGATAACTTACTACATTTATATGTATTTCTATTTGTAATTATGAAAATTATTCATATTGTATTTTCTTTATTGTTATAATGTGTGTGAATAAAAATTCAATCAATTCCTCCCAGAACGGTGCTAGCTAGCTTGTATCTGTTTGTATCCAGTGAATACGGTAGATGAAATTGCAACTTTTCAAACACGTTCTTTCCTAGAGTGGACAGAATTGAAGCAGATTCGAAGAGGCAAATCAGGTGTCCTTTAACTCAAACATTAACGGCTGAATGTAATCTAAAGGCTAAAACAGCTAGTTAACAAGTACAATGTCGATCAGGGGTCTATAGAAAATCAAAATTAGACAAAAAATCGCAAATTACATAATGAAATTGACAAGGCCACACACGTCAAACAGTTAATCAATTTTTCCAACATTTATTTTATATCGACAGGGCTTCGATGTGTTTTATAAGATTTAAAATAGCTTCTTTTTAATCTAATCGTTGGATACAAAGGTTTAATTGAGAAATTCCAATGGAAAAAGTTTACTTTTCTTGTCGCTGTCAATGTTTACCTAATTAGCATATTCGAAGCATATTGTCCGTAGTCAAAAATAGTTCGCTTTATTTTTAAATTCACTCTTGTTTTTCAATTTTTAACTCTTTACAAGGTAATGAATGTTTTTAAGTTTCAGCAAACCATTTTAGCTTAATACTAATAGTATTTTGCTGTTTACGGTCTGGTTTATCGATGACAGTTCGATTGCGCGATAATTGCGAAAACTTGAAATTACTATAAATGAACTCCGATTTTCGTATAAAGGAAAATAGTTGCCCGCGGATTTTAACACACTAAAAGTTAACATAAACATAGAGCTTTCAGAAGAAATCATGGACATCTTTGAGTCATGAAAACCACATCGATGTTTAGTCATCTGAATGTCACCTACTTCACACCTACCTAAAATGTGCAAAAATAGACCAAACTTAAAAATTAATATCTTAATACTCTTCAATCCAAATCAAACAAATTTATTGTCCTATAATAGCATTAGGATGGAGGTATCACCCATAGGAAATTTTTAGAAAACAAGCTTTTAGATTTTGTTAGAGAAGACTTTGTTTTTGTAGTTTTTGAGCGTTGGTTGGTCTCAAAAATGCTAATTACTACTTTTGCGTCTAAAAAATCAAAAAATCATTTTTTCTCAAAACCAACTGCATTGATAGATGAGTCAAATGATAGGCTTTGATCGTACAAATTTTGAGGTGGGTCGATTTTTGGGCCATTTCCAGCTTTGCTCGATCACTACCGAGTTGAAAAGGGATGGATGCTATACCAGAATTTAGAAAAACCTTTGCAAGGGAAATATTTGTTTAACACTTTAAATAATAGCATTTTTTACCTCAGTCACAATAGAATCAAAGTCCCCTTTCACATCGAATTTCCAGTCACCGCGAGGAATGCTACAGCGAAATTTATAATCCTTGTCCCCTGGTTTAAAACTTCCTTTCAGTGTGCAAGAAGTGGAGTTTTTAACACATTTCCATGGAGGCTCGGCTGTAGTGAATGTCATTACCATGAACGCTGTTGTCGCGACAAAACATGCAACTGCACCAATAAGAATAACTCTCCATTGATACCGACCAATCCCATCAGTTGACTCAATGAACTTTTCTGAACTTCTTGTCATTATTCTAAAATGCAAGAAAAACACTATTGAGATTAATTCTTGCTATGTGCAAAGCTACCCTGCAGCAGTATCTCTTCTTTTACCTCTTTCGTTTCTTCTTTTGGTTGTGGAGGAGGTAAAAGGAAATACAGGGTAGTAGAATTAAAGTCATCGATCAAATTTTCGTTGAGAGGGAAGTGGGAGGACAATAGGCTCTGAACTCGAGTGACAGCCATTCCCCTCCCCTCCCCTCCCCTCCCCTAAATCTATGTAACAACAACAATAACAACAAACGATGTTTATTTGGAAACACATGATACGCCTTCCTGCTTCCATTATCGTTTTCATTCCTAAACATTACTTTTGGAATATCTTCTATGGCAAACTATATAACTAAACCATAGTTAATTAAATATGAATATAAACTAATATAAACTAAAGCCTTACGTTTCAGATAACAATGTTTTCGCTACTGCCAGTGAATCATATGCATTTGCAGAAAACAGCAAGGTACAGGTACATTCGTGCAACGGCAAAAACTAATATTCTCTCTGATAAATAAGAATTTCGCAATTACGTGCTTTGATAACTTGAGTGAGCCTACCAACAAATTGTCTCATTTCTTTTTCAACGAAATTAGCCACATCCGCCTCGCATTGAACATTACATCATCAGTGCACACTTATAATGTTCCATATTGCTGGCTTTCATGTGACGTCATCAACAATTCAAAATCTGAGCATACATCATATGCACCGAATCGAAATATGTCGACCAATTTGAATGACTATTGTTCTTGACTGGCTACCTAGCCAAGAACAAAATTAGGCGCGGGACATATTTCGATTAAGTCTACTGAAAGACATTTCTAAAAAATGTTTTAGAACTTACAGTGACATAAGTCACAGGGAAAAGTTTCGAGCCATTTTGATGTTTGCTTGCCGAGTTATAAAGGTTGTAATGAACTTTTGTCAGATCTTTCCATCATGTTTGGAAGGTATGGGATTGAAATACATTTCCTACTAAAACCTGGCGTAATCCATTCATGAAACGGATAATGCAGCCTTTAATTTGTTGGCACGGCTCATTCCCTTTCGTTGTAATTTATTATGCAACGATCATTGCTCTAGTGATCAAATTAAGCTGGCGGAATCGTTATACAAATCCTAACGCAGAAAGATCAGTAGAACAAGGCTGTACTAGTATTTATAATCCTCGATAAAACCTTAATAAACCAGTATTAGAGCGCTTTTCGTATAGCCCACTTTTACCATGGAAATGAGCATATGTGTTGAAATAAATAACATGCTAACGAGACATGTGTTGCTATGCTTCAATGAGGCGTTCTTTTTGCTTCGAATAATTTAAACAAAACAGATGCACAACAAAAATATTTTTGATCTGCACGAAAACACTTTTACCAATTTTGTTTTACACGGATAGTATAGCTGATGTAGTTTTAACTACATTAAAACAAGCATAAAGCTGCAAGCCCACCTTATTAGCAGGTTACTGTTTTACACATATTCTCATTTGCATGTTATTAGTGAGTTAAGCTCTCTTAGAATTTGAATATGCACAAGAGTAAGAGGGTAGAAAAGCAGCAAACCCACTTTAACAATAAAGTTTAATTGTTGTGAGATTAAACTTGGCTATAAACTGTTGTACTTTTGTAACTAATTCTGTAAAACATGTTTTAAATGAAGTTCTATTATTGCTAAAATTAATGAAGCATGCTGTTAAACTAGTTTTTGCACAAAATCTTTTTCAGCAATTCACCTTTTTTCTGTCCAATTACTTTTGGACCTACTCTTAATAATCTAAGAAGAGGAAAGACCAAAACCTGGTTGAAGTTTGATTCATTATAATAACAATACACTCATACTGAATAAGCCAAAACCTTACCAAATATTCGACTGGAGATATAGGAAAACTTACCAATCGTGTTTGACAGACTGAAGATGAACAGTTGTGATACAATTAACTTATCTTCGATGTAAAACAAGCAGAAGTAGTTAGCTTGATATCAGTGCTAGAAGCCTTGTACGTGCGCACTCTAACAATAACTATTAGTGGCTCCCCAGAATTAAAACAAGGCGAGTGAGCGCAGACAGATAATGATTTGAACTTTGACTTGCGATCATGCGTATAATGGCGGCATATTCATGAGACAAATAAATAACATACTAAACACACGCGCACTAGTTAACAGTCCAAACGACCTGAACCTGGAGAACTTCTAGAGCGTGATGGCTGCTTTAATACGTGGGCTGTCTGATAAGTCTATTGTTGTGGAGTGGTGAGTTTGAATTTGGTTGGTTGGTTGGTTGGTTTGGCAGACTGACGCCGCTGGCATAAACGCCGAATCATTAGAAATTTATGGACCACTTAAATTCAGGCTGGAATTTTAGGGTTGTTTTTATTTCTTTAAATCTTTACTTTATAAATGGTTAACAATTATAGTATTACTACACCTGCCTGGTTTCCGTTACGAGTTTTACTTCCTCCATTTTTGTCATTTCTTCGAATTCACTCATGTAAATAATGCTGTTCAGGCCAGGTCTAATCAAAATTATACCATATTTTGATTATATTATTTAATTATACGTTTCTAAAGTTGAAAGTGATGGAATGACAAGGAAGTTATGCATAGTTTTTTTTTGGTCTAGGATTGTTCAACAATAATGATAATAATAAATGATAATAATATGAAATATGTTCTTAACTACGCATTCAAGTCTCAATGTGTTTACAATATATATGAAATAAAAGAATTGAAATAAGAAAAATTACTAAAAAAACGAAAATTATAAAGAATTGCCTAACGTATGCTATAATCCATATATATAGGCTTTGCAAATTCAAAAAGTCTTCAATTATATTTGAGTCAGGATTTAAATGCCTCAACTGTAGTGGCTTAATTGTTTAATAATAGGTGGGAGACTTTTCCAAAGCTTTGGGACAGCGACGGCACTAAATTCATACATGGATACAAAATGACTACGCATTATAGTTATAAAATCTTTACAAAAAATCTATTTTGATTTTCCTCAAAAAAGATTTTTATCTTATTGGTATCATTTACTATCCTATGGTAGCCTTTACTATCCTATGGTATCCTTTACTATCCTGTGGTATCCTTTACTATCCTATGGTATCCTTTACTATCCTATGGTATCCTTTACTATCCTGTGGTATCCTTTACCATCCTTTTTTATCCTTTACTATCCTAGGGTATCCTTTACTATCCTATGGTTTCCTTTACCATCCTATGGTATCCTTTACTATGCTATGGTATCCTTTACTATCCTATGGTATCCTTTACTATCCTATGGTATCCTTTACCATCCTTTTTTATCCTTTACTATCCTATGGTATCCTTTACTATCCTATGGTTTCCTTTACTATCCTATGGTATCCTTTACTATGCTATGGTATCCTTTACTATCCTGTGGTATCCTTTATTATCCTATGGTATCCTTTACTATGCTATGGTATCCTTTACTATCCTTTTGTATCCTTTACTATCCTATGGTATCCTTAACTATCCTTTGTTATCCTTTACTATCCTATGGTATCCTTTACTATCCTATGGTATCCTTTACTATCCTATGATATCCTTTACTATCCTATGGTATCCTTTACTATCCTATGGTATCCTTTACTATCCTATGGTATCCTTTACTATCCTATGGTATCCTTAACTATCCTTTGTTATCCTTTACTATCCTATGGTATCCTTTACTATCCTATGGTATCCTTAACTATCCTATGGTATCCTTTACTATCCTATGGTATCCTTTACTATCCTATGGTATCCTTTACTATCCTATGGTATCCTTTACTATCCTGTGGTATCCTTTACTATCCTGTGGTATCCTTTACTATCCTATGGTATCCTTAACTATCCTATGGTATCCTTTACTATCCTATGGTATCCTTAACTATCCTATGGTGTCCTTTACTATCCTATGGTATCATTTACTATACTATGGTGTCCTTTACTATCCTATGGTATCCTTTACTATCCTGTGGTATCCTTAGGTATCCTATGGTATCCTTAGGTATCCTATGGTATCCTTTACTATCCTATGGTATCCTTTACTATCCTATGGTATCCTTTACTATCCTGTGGTATCCTTTACTATCCTATGGTGTCCTTTACTATCCTATGGTATCATTTACTATCCTATGGTAGCCTTTACTATCCTATGGTATCCTTTACTATCCTGTGGTATCCTTTACTATCCTATGGTATCCTTTACTATCCTATGGTATCCTTTACTATCCTGTGGTATCCTTTACCATCCTTTTTTATCCTTTACTATCCTAGGGTATCCTTTACTATCCTATGGTTTCCTTTACCATCCTATGGTATCCTTTACTATGCTATGGTATCCTTTACTATCCTATGGTATCCTTTACTATCCTATGGTATCCTTTACCATCCTTTTTTATCCTTTACTATCCTATGGTATCCTTTACTATCCTATGGTTTCCTTTACTATCCTATGGTATCCTTTACTATGCTATGGTATCCTTTACTATCCTGTGGTATCCTTTATTATCCTATGGTATCCTTTACTATGCTATGGTATCCTTTACTATCCTTTTGTATCCTTTACTATCCTATGGTATCCTTAACTATCCTTTGTTATCCTTTACTATCCTATGGTATCCTTTACTATCCTATGGTATCCTTTACTATCCTATGATATCCTTTACTATCCTATGGTATCCTTTACTATCCTATGGTATCCTTTACTATCCTATGGTATCCTTTACTATCCTATGGTATCCTTAACTATCCTTTGTTATCCTTTACTATCCTATGGTATCCTTAACTATCCTATGGTATCCTTTACTATCCTATGGTATCCTTTACTATCCTATGGTATCCTTTACTATCCTATGGTATCCTTTACTATCCTGTGGTATCCTTTACTATCCTGTGGTATCCTTTACTATCCTATGGTATCCTTAACTATCCTATGGTATCCTTTACTATCCTATGGTATCCTTAACTATCCTATGGTGTCCTTTACTATCCTATGGTATCATTTACTATACTATGGTGTCCTTTACTATCCTATGGTATCCTTTACTATCCTGTGGTATCCTTAGGTATCCTATGGTATCCTTAGGTATCCTATGGTATCCTTTACTATCCTATGGTATCCTTTACTATCCTATGGTATCCTTTACTATCCTGTGGTATCCTTTACTATCCTATGGTGTCCTTTACTATCCTATGGTATCATTTACTATCCTATGGTAGCCTTTACTATCCTATGGTATCCTTTACTATCCTGTGGTATCCTTTACTATCCTATGGTATCCTTTACTATCCTATGGTATCCTTTACTATCCTGTGGTATCCTTTACCATCCTTTTTTATCCTTTACTATCCTAGGGTATCCTTTACTATCCTATGGTTTCCTTTACCATCCTATGGTATCCTTTACTATGCTATGGTATCCTTTACTATCCTATGGTATCCTTTACTATCCTATGGTATCCTTTACCATCCTTTTTTATCCTTTACTATCCTATGGTATCCTTTACTATCCTATGGTTTCCTTTACTATCCTATGGTATCCTTTACTATGCTATGGTATCCTTTACTATCCTGTGGTATCCTTTATTATCCTATGGTATCCTTTACTATGCTATGGTATCCTTTACTATCCTTTTGTATCCTTTACTATCCTATGGTATCCTTAACTATCCTTTGTTATCCTTTACTATCCTATGGTATCCTTTACTATCCTATGGTATCCTTTACTATCCTATGATATCCTTTACTATCCTATGGTATCCTTTACTATCCTATGGTATCCTTTACTATCCTATGGTATCCTTTACTATCCTATGGTATCCTTAACTATCCTTTGTTATCCTTTACTATCCTATGGTATCCTTTACTATCCTATGGTATCCTTAACTATCCTATGGTATCCTTTACTATCCTATGGTATCCTTTACTATCCTATGGTATCCTTTACTATCCTATGGTATCCTTTACTATCCTGTGGTATCCTTTACTATCCTGTGGTATCCTTTACTATCCTATGGTATCCTTAACTATCCTATGGTATCCTTTACTATCCTATGGTATCCTTAACTATCCTATGGTGTCCTTTACTATCCTATGGTATCATTTACTATACTATGGTGTCCTTTACTATCCTATGGTATCCTTTACTATCCTGTGGTATCCTTAGGTATCCTATGGTATCCTTAGGTATCCTATGGTATCCTTTACTATCCTATGGTATCCTTTACTATCCTATGGTATCCTTTACTATCCTGTGGTATCCTTTACTATCCTATGGTGTCCTTTACTATCCTATGGTATCATTTACTATCCTATGGTAGCCTTTACTATCCTATGGTATCCTTTACTATCCTGTGGTATCCTTTACTATCCTATGGTATCATTTACTATCCTATGGTATCCTTTACTATCCTGTGGTACCCTTTACTATCCTATGGTATCATTTACTATCCTATGGTAGCCTTTACTATCCTTTTGTATCCTTTACTATCCTATGGTATCCTTTACTATCCTATGGTATCCTTTACTATGCTATGGTATCCTTTACTATCCTGTGGTATCCTTTACTATCCTATGGTATCCTTTACTATCCTATGGTATCCTTAGGTATCCTATGGTATCCTTTACTATCCTATGGTATACTTAACTATCCTATGGTATCCTTTACTATCCTATAGTATCCTTTACTATCCTATGGTATACTTTACTATCCTATGGTATCCTTAGGTATCCTATGGTATCCTTTACTATCCTATGGTATCCTTTACTATCCTATGGTATCCTTTACTATCCTATGGTATCCTTAACTATCCTTTGTTATCCTTTACTATCCTATGGTATCCTTTACTATCCTGTGGTATCCTTTACTATCCTGTGGTATCCTTTACTATCCTATGGTATCCTTTACTATCCTATGGTATCCTTTACTATCCTATGGTATCCTTTACTATCCTGTGGTATCCTTTACTATCCTGTGGTATCCTTTACTATCCTATGGTATCCTTAACTATCCTATGGTATCCTTTACTATCCTATGGTATCCTTAACTATCCTATGGTGTCCTTTACTATCCTATGGTATCATTTACTATACTATGGTGTCCTTTACTATCCTATGGTATCCTTTACTATCCTGTGGTATCCTTAGGTATCCTATGGTATCCTTAGGTATCCTATGGTATCCTTTACTATCCTATGGTATCCTTTACTATCCTATGGTATCCTTTACTATCCTGTGGTATCCTTTACTATCCTATGGTGTCCTTTACTATCCTATGGTATCATTTACTATCCTATGGTGTCCTTTACTATCCTATGGTATCATTTACTATCCTATGGTATCATTTACTATCCTATGGTGTCCTTTACTATCCTATGGTATCCTTTACTATCCTGTGGTATCCTTAGGTATCCTATGGTATCCTTAGGTATCCTTTATTCTCCTATGGTATCCTTTATTATCCTATGGTATCCTTTACTATCCTATGGTATTCTTTACTATCCTATGGTATCCTTTACTATCCTATGGTATCCTTAGGTATCCTATGGTATCCTTAGGTATCCTTTACTATCCTATGGTATCCTTAGGTATCCTATGGTATCCTTAGGTATCCTTTATTATCCTATGGTATCCTTTATTATCCTATGGTATCCTTTACTATCCTATGGTATTCTTTACTATCCTATGGTATCCTTTACTATCTTATGGTATCCTTAGGTATCCTATGGTATCCTTAGGTATCCTTTACTATCCTATGGTATCCTTTATTATCCTATGGAATCCTTTACTATCTTATGGTATCCTTAGGTATCCTTTACTATCCTATGGTATCCTTAGGTATCCTATGGTATCCTGTGGTATCCTTTACTATCCTATGGTATCCTTTATTATTCTATGGTATCCTTTACTATCCTATGGTATCCTTTACTATCCTATGGTATCCTTTACTATCATATCGTATCTTTGTATACATGCCCTTGTTTCAACAACAGTGAACCGTGTGGCGAAAATTGTTTTTGTCGAAACTGCCATAACTCGTTTGGCTCAAAATCATGCATAATAATTTGTCGGTAAGTCCAGCAACTAAAAGAAAAATATCTAATCCTTCGCCTTACAAGCGGGCTAGAAGCGTGGATTACCTCCTTAAAAACGAATGCCCACCAAATACTTCTATATAGTCAAAATTTGAAACATGTCTACTGTTTGCTACTTTAAACATTATTAAAAATTGCTATATTTCAGTATATTATATTTGGCATTAGCTTAATTGAATATTTAATGAAGATTGTGCTTGATAAAAAAATTATATATTTTCAAAACCCATGGTCCAACTTTTTAATCCCTTGCCATTTATCCCAAAGTTTAGTAAAGGATACAAAAGGAAGGTAAAGAAAACAAAAAGGTAGTAAAGGATACAAAAGGATAGCAAAAGAAACTATAGGATAGTAGAGGATACCATAGGATAATAATGGATATCATAGAATAGTAAAGGATACCATAGGATAGTAAAGGATATCATAGGATAGTAAAGGATACCATAGGATAGTAAAGGATACCAAAGGATAGTAAAGGATACCATAGGATAGTAAAGGATACCATAGGATAGTAAAGGATACCATAGGATAGTAAAGGATACCTATGGATAGTAAAGGATACCACAGGATAGTAAAGGATACCATAGGATAGTAAAGGATACCATAGGATAGTAAAGGATACCTTAGGATAGTAAAGGATACCATAGGATAGTTAAGGATACCATAGGATAGTAAAGGATACCTATGGATAGTAAAGGATACCACAGGATAGTAAAGGATACCATAGGATAGTAAATGATACCACAGGATAGTAAAGGATACCATATGATAGTAAAGGATACCATAGGATAGTAAAGGATAACAAAGGATAGTAAAGGATACCAAAGGATAGTAAAGAATACCATAGGATAGTAAAGGATACCATAGGATAGTAAAGGATACCATAGGATAGTAAAGGATACCATAGGATAGTTAAGGATACCATAGGATTGTAAAGGATACCATAGGATAGTAAAGGATACCATAGGATAGTAAAGGATACCATAGGATAGTAAAAGATACCATAGGATAGTAAAGGATACCTATGGATAGTAAAGGATACCACAGGATAGTAAAGGATACCATAGGATCGTAAAGGATACCTATGGATAGTAAAGGATACCATAGGATAGTAAATGATACCATAGGATAGTAAAGGATACCATAGGATAGTAAAGGAAACCTTAGGATAGTAAAGGATACCATAGGATAGTAAAGGATACCTATGGATAGTAAAGGATAACAAAGGATAGTAAAGGATACCATAGGATAGTAAAGGATACCATAGGATAGTAAAGGATACCATAGGATAGTAAAGGATACCATAGGATAGTAAAGGATACCATAGGATAGTTAAGGATACCATAGGATTGTAAAGGATACCATAGGATAGTAAAGGATACCATAGGATAGTTAAGGATACCATAGGATTGTAAAGGATACCATAGGATAGTTAAGGATACCATAGGATTGTAAAGGATACCATAGGATAGTAAAGGATACCATAGGATAGTAAAGGATACCATAGGATAGTAAAAGATACCATAGGATAGTAAAGGATACCTATGGATAGTAAAGGATACCACAGGATAGTAAAGGATACCATAGGATCGTAAAGGATACCTATGGATAGTAAAGGATACCATAGGATAGTAAATGATACCATAGGATAGTAAAGGATACCATAGGATAGTAAAGGAAACCTTAGGATAGTAAAGGATACCATAGGATAGTAAAGGATACCTATGGATAGTAAAGGATAACAAAGGATAGTAAAGGATACCATAGGATAGTAAAGGATACCATAGGATAGTAAAGGATACCATAGGATAGTAAAGGATACCATAGGATAGTTAAGGATACCATAGGATTGTAAAGGATACCATAGGATAGTAAAGGATACCATAGGATAGTTAAGGATACCATAGGATTGTAAAGGATACCATAGGATAGTAAAGGATACCATAGGATAGTAAAGGATACCATAGGATAGTAAAAGATACAATAGGATAGTAAAGGATACCTATGGATAGTAAAGGATACCACAGGATAGTAAAGGATACCATAGGATAGTAAAGGATACCTATGGATAGTAAAGGATACCATAGGATAGTAAAGGATACCATAGGATAGTAAAGGATACCATAGGATAGTAAAGGACACCATAGGATAGTAAAGGATACCATAGGATAGTAAAGGATACCTATGGATAGTAAAGGATAACAAAGGATAGTAAAGGATACCATAGGATAGTAAAGGATACCATAGGATAGTAAAGGATACCATAGGATAGTAAAGGATACCATAGGATAGTTAAGGATACCATAGGATTGTAAAGGATACCATAGGATTGTAAAGGATACCATAGGATAGTAAAGGATACCATAGGATAGTAAAGGATACCATAGGATAGTAAAGGATACCTATGGATAGTAAAGGATACCTATGGATAGTAAAGGATACCTATGGATAGTAAAGGATACCATAGGATAGTAAAGGATACCATAGGATAGTAAAGGATACCATAGGATAGTAAAGGATACCATAGGATAGTAAAGGATACCATAGGATAGTAAAGGATAACAAAGGATGGTAAAGGATACCATAGGATAGTTAAGGATACCATAGGATAGTAAAGGATACCATAGGATAGTAAAGGATACCTATGGATAGTAAAGGATACCACAGGATAGTAAAGGATACCATAGGATAGTAAAGGATACCTATGGATAGTAAAGGATACCATAGGATAGTAAAGGATACCATAGGATAGTAAAGGATACCATAGGATAGTAAAGGATACCATAGGATAGTAAAGGATACCATAGGATAGTAAAGGATAACAAAGGATGGTAAAGGATACCATAGGATAGTTAAGGATACCATAGGATAGTAAAGGATACCATAGGATAGTAAAGGATACCTATGGATAGTAAAGGATACCACAGGATAGTAAAGGATACCATAGGATAGTAAAGGATACCTATGGATAGTAAAGGATACCATAGGATAGTAAAGGATACCATAGGATAGTAAAGGATACCATAGGATAGTAAAGGACACCATAGGATAGTAAAGGATACCATAGGATAGTAAAGGATACCTATGGATAGTAAAGGATAACAAAGGATAGTAAAGGATACCATAGGATAGTAAAGGATACCATAGGATAGTAAAGGATACCATAGGATAGTAAAGGATACCATAGGATAGTTAAGGATACCATAGGATTGTAAAGGATACCATAGGATTGTAAAGGATACCATAGGATAGTAAAGGATACCATAGGATAGTAAAGGATACCATAGGATAGTAAAGGTTACCTATGGATAGTAAAGGATACCTATGGATAGTAAAGGATACCTATGGATAGTAAAGGATACCATAGGATAGTAAAGGATACCATAGGATAGTAAAGGATACCATAGGATAGTAAAGGATACCATAGGATAGTAAAGGATACCATAGGATAGTAAAGGATACCATAGGATAGTAAAGGATACCATAGGATAGTAAAGGATAACAAAGGATGGTAAAGGATACCATAGGATAGTTAAGGATACCATAGGATAGTAAAGGATACCATAGGATAGTAAAGGATACCATAGGATAGTAAAGGATACCATAGGATAGTAAAGGATAACAAAGGATAGTAAAGGATACCATAGGATAGTAAAGGATAACAAAGGGTAGTAAAGGATAACAAAGGATAGTAAAGGATAACAAAGGATGGTAAAGGATACCATAGGAAAGTAAAGGATACCATAGGATAGTAAAGGATAACAAAGGATAGTAAAGGATACAAAAGGATAGCAAAGGATTCAAAAGGATACAAAAGGATAGCAAAGGATTCAAAAGGATACAAAAGGATAGCAAAGGATAGTTAAGGATACCATAGGATAGTTAAGGATACCATCGGATAGTAAAGGGTAACATTGGATAGTAAAGGATACAATTGGATAGTAAAGGATACCGTTGGATAGTAAAGGATACCATAGGATAGTAATGGATACTATAGGATAGTAATAGGATAGAGAGTACTCATTAGGAAAGTTCAGACACAATAATATATAGAATAGGATAGTGCAGGGCACTGACAAAAATACATGTATGATAGTAATAGTGCCATCTCATGGGTTCTTACATGAAGTACTAACCGAATCTTGCAATAATTCGCAGAACCTTATTACGGGTAAACAAAGGGGGTGCACCCCGGGGGTGCACGCAGGCTAAGAAAACCTCTTTCTGTAAAAACGTTAGAAAATAACAGCTAGCAATTGTATAATGTCTTGAGCAAACAATTTACCCAAAGCGAACGCTGATTTGGAAGAGTAAATCGATGTAGAAGTACGAGAAATCCGAATAAATTCGTGTTCAAATCCAAGATGGCGATTTATTTGGGCTTCCTGTGGTATTTGGGCTTCCTGTGGTGCAATACCTCGTGCTTTGAACGTGTCAGCCGTTTTTAAGCCGTGTCTGGGTGCACGTTTTAAAATTCAACGTAAACAAATTCATAAAACATTATTTACAATGCAGTATGTTTGTTTTTGTTGTTTTTACGTGTCTTTTTTGAGTTGTTAGATTCCTCAATCATTCTGAGCATGCGCGAAAGGTCGAATATCTGATTTAGTGACCTCTCGCATATACATAATTTCGCTTAAAACTTAAAATTAGAAAAGATACACCATTTTTTACGTTGTTAATAATAAGTATGCACTCGTTTTTGGTGATAACTTTTATTTGCGATTATATAGTAAAGTATCCCACATGGGAGGTTAGAGCGATTATTTGGGGTATAAATTTTAAACTTACACATAGACTACATGCATAGTGAGAATAGCTTTGTGAGGTTAGAACGTGACACTACAAGTGGGGTGGGGGTAGTTCGTGGCGTGTTTACACAGGAAGCCCAAAGTGGGGGAGGGGTAGTCTTGATTACGTCATTACACAGGAAACGCAATTGGTAGAGTGATTGTTTGAAAGATGATGTAATGCATATTCCGAGGTATGCTGACCAAAATCTTGGGGCTCGAGTACATTTTGGACTTTGGGGGTCTCCCACAGTAGGTCAATATAAATCATAAGAACGGCCGATAGCCTGCCGGACAACTAACGAATGTGTTTGCGTAATAATCGGCTTTAGAATGATAATGTATGCAAAATCACACTAATGAACTAGAACAAAGGCGAAGCATTGGGCCATATAAAACAATCATCACCTCGAAGTTGACACCGAACAATAGGCCAAAGTTTGATACGATAATGCAGCCTTTGTTGGCACGCCTCACTCCCTTTCGTTGCATAATAATCGTTGCTCTAGTGATCAAAAAATAAGCTGGCCGAAACTGTATGCAAATCCTAATTCACAAAGATAGAACAAGGCTGTACTAGTATTTATAATCCTCGATAAAACCTTAATAAACCAATATTAGAGCGATTTTCGTATAGCCCACTTTTACAATGGACATGAGAGCATATGTGTTGAAATAAATAACATGCTAACGAGATATACGTGTAGCTATGCTTAGTGAGGCGTTCTTTTTGCTTCGAATAATCAAAAACAAAACAGATGCACAACAAAAATATGTTTTGATCTGCTCGAAAACACGTTTACCAATTTTGTTTTACACGGATAGTATAGCTGATGTAGTTTTAACTACATTAAAACAAGCATAAAGCTGCAAGCCCACCTTATTAGCAGGTTACTGTTTTACACATATTCTCATTTGCATGTTATTAGTGAGTTAAGCTCTCTTAGAATTTGATTATGCACAAGAGTAAGAGGGTAGAAAAGCAGCAAACCCACTTTAACAATAAAGTTTAATTGTTGTGAGATTAAACTTGGCTAAACTGTTGTACTTTTGTAAATAATTCTGTAAAACATGTTTTAAATGAAGTTCTATTATTGCTAAAATTAATGAAGCGCCAAAAAAGTAACCATTTTAGATGTATATAGATATACATGCTGTTAAACTAGTTTTTGTACAAAATCTTTTTCAACAATTCACCTTTTTTCTGTCCAATTACTTCTGGACCTACTCTTAATAATCTAAGAAGAGGAAAGACCAAAACCTGGTTGAAGTTTGAT
Source organism: Metridium senile (assembly GCA_949775045.1). NCBI lineage: Eukaryota > Metazoa > Cnidaria > Anthozoa > Actiniaria > Metridiidae > Metridium > Metridium senile. The sequence goes on along the minus strand of OX459096.1, from coordinate 31,728,354 downwards.
TCATTATAATAACAATACACTCATATACTGAATAAGCAAATACCTTACCAAATATTCGATTGGAAATATAGGAAAACTTACCAATCGTGTTTGACAGACTGAAGATGAACAGTGGTGATACAATTAACTTATCTTTGATGTAAAACAAGCAGAAGTAGCTAGCTCGACATCAGTGCTAGAAGCCTTGTACGTACGCACTCAAGCAATAGCTTTTAGTGGCTCACCCAGAATTAAAACAAGGCGAGTGAGCGCAGACAGATTTGAACTTTGACTTTCGATCATGCGTATAATGGCGGCATATTCGTGAGACAAATAAATAACATACTATTTTAATCGAATACATTCTGAAAGGAGAAATATCACACGTCAAAGTTCGTCCTAAATGGAAAGAGACACCAGAACTTCGAACTTTCGTCATGGCCAGGAATAACGGTCATTTGAGCCTGCAGTAATGCAGCGGTTTCCACCATGAGAGTATCAAAATGGCGATATGTTGTTATAAAGAAATGGCCTGAAGCAATGTCCCGAACCTATATGAATGACTATAAATTAAATTCAGAACAAAAAATCTTGCCTTTCCCTTTTGATGATTTTATTACGAAAAATAGTGTCACATACCGCCATACATCTTCTTACAACGAGCGCAAATCCTAATATTCTAGGGCGGTTATAATCTTTGATCGACTATCGTTAACTAAAAAAAGGAAATCGATCCTTACAGTAGGCATGATCATCTTTTCTCTAAGCAAAATTCATATCTTCTTCCTTATTATAAGCTTTTCCCTTTTGCTCGTGAAAGTGATGTTTTGCAAATTTTAGAAGCGCCAATTTTAAATACGTCACGCGCGAGCGACATATTCTGCGTGACTACTGAGAGTTTGACTATAACTGACTGCGTAGCGGTTCTAATGTGCTTGATAAAAATGCTTTTTCCACTCTATAATAACCGTTGGTACTTCTAAATATCTGATTAGTCGTAAACAGAAGTTGTTTAGTTTAAGAAGAGTCGAAAAGAAAGAACTGAATCTACATGAATCTATGATCTCGCTGCTCTATTGGAAGGATACGAACAGTCTCAAAGCTGACTACATGGAGACGAAGGCAAGAGCGAACGCAACGTTGAAACCGTAATTGAAATGATGGATGGCTAGATCATATACCAGATAAGAACAGCTGGCTAAGAAAATGTTCATGTTACTTCTTTCTAATGTTTAATGCGTACTTGATAGACTTGATTACAATTAAAACTTTGTGAGACTAGATTGCCGTTGCATGTCATAAAAAATGCCGTAAAAATATAGCGTTATCGGTTGTATGTTCAGTTGTATGCCGGTTATAACACTAGGATTTTCTTCGTATTCTAAAGTATAACTACCTATTTAGTGGTAAATAGTACAAAGTATTGCACACTATTTGTACTCTATTTAATTAGCTATATATTACTGCTTCATTGGAGCTGAAAAACCATGGTGAAAAAACCATATTAGAGCTCAAAAACCATATTTATTTACGTCCAAAATTGTTGAGCTGTAAGAACTAAATTTAGTTAAATTTAATTACACAAATTAAAATACTGAACGATTATTTTAAAGCTGAGTCATCATTTTACTATGATTGTGTAGTGTAATTTTGATATCAATCTCTTCGTGTAGTTGAAAATAGTCTTAATTTCGTAATATGTATATTAGTTCAATATGTATGAATAATAATTTTATGAAATAAAATGCTTAAAATAACACAAATATTCCATAAGGCGAGTAAAGGTTGTAAAACCCTCGAACACATAGCGTATTCAAGAATATACGTAGTAAACGCTTGAACCAATCTCGAAATTTAGTGGTAAATAGTACAAAGTATTGCACACTTTAAGTGTTTGTACTCTACCCGTGAAACCGGCAAAGTTTACTTATTAGAGTGTAATAGTCCGATTCAAACAATAGAAAACAAAATAATTAGACTGTAATAGTACTAAATATTTCACGGGTTTGTGAAAATCACTCTAATGAAATGCAATGTTGAAACAATAAAGCCTGATGCCTCTATTGAATAAAGTATTAACTTTCTATGATCTTGAGTATTTGGTTTCCTTTGCTTTCCCTGAAGCTGTTCCAGTTGAGTGATAGTGACTAATAGTCACTAAATAAACTATTCTAAACCCACAGGCAGTCCAACTATTCTATCTGAGGATTTTTTTGTAACAATAAAGTTATTTTTAACCGCGCGCCGAGCACCATATTGGAATTAATATCTTTTGTTGGGATTGAGCGCGCGGTTGGGGTTCCTGTGGTGTATTTGTTTGAATGCGCGCGGATGGGATTCCTGTGGCTTTTTGCAAGCAATTTTTCGGTCGCGCGGAATCGCACGTACGACAAAAAAATCGGAGAAAGTAGCAAGGTGTGAAACTCGATGGCGTGGATGGATAGATGTGCGCCCCAGCTTGCTAGGGCACGGAAATCTCACGAAAATTCAACGACGAGCGCCGAAAGTTCGCCGTGAGGCAATCGACTGACTCGCCGAAAAAAAATGTTGTTAAAACTTTTCTTTCAAGACAAAAAATGTTGTTTTTCTCATAGGGATTTACACTGAGTACACTTTTAGAATCAACAAGAACAAATAGATCAGTATGTGAAATTTATTTCCGAGTCCATGTTTATTTGAAATATAACTTTAGTTTATTTGACAATGTGAAAAGATTTTCATTCAAAGTGTATTTATAGAATCCGTAAATGTTGTGTTTTAGCTAAAGTTTTTCGGCATTCATGATAGCTCATAAAATACAATTGTAAACGCTTCACACTTTCAAAACATATTTTCTATTCTTAGTGTTGGAACCGCTATAACTAAGTAAGTGTTCACAAAATAAATTTGAGCTTTTTTCAAGCGTGGAAAACTTCGCAAAGCGGCCATCACAAATTCACTGTTTAGCTCGGCAGTAAGTTGGTTTGTACAAGACAATATCAGTCGTTTTGACATAAAAACTTCAACTCCAATCATTACCTGCACATACCAGAACTACTGGAACTTTCTCCAGGTTTTCATAATAGTGAAGAGCATCTGTGACTTCAAAAGCATGTACAAGTGCTCACTTGATTCAGCTGTTTTGAGTGTTAACGTAAACTCATTTTAGCTAGCTAGCAGCAAATGTAGTGCAAATCACGATCTTTTCGACTCTCCCTTCGCCAGCCCATGATTTCCGAAATAAAATACATTGTAATTTTCAATTTAAAGTCATGTTAACAATCCATAAGTTAAATGCAAGAAAGTAATCGCCAACTTTTTCTGTAAATGTGTTATCTATTTCACAACACCGCCGCTCGATCGATATTTTCACGATTGCTCCACGATTGTAAAAATCCGACGGAAACCGGAAGTTCCTGCCCTAGCAACCTGGGGCGCACCTCGGTTCCATGCTGCCCTTTTTATAAATTAATTTTAATCCCTTTGCTGAGGTCGGAGATGATCATACTTTTTACTGTAGTTGAACAACAATGTAAGTTTTATATATTCGAAGAAAAATTAAAATTTTCTCCCATGGCTGATTTACTACGCGCGAAACTAAATTTGTCACGTGACCGAGTTTCATACCTTGTCAAAATACCTCCCTCTTCAACACCGCGCGACTTTGACGAAAAATTGCTTGCAAAAAGCCACAGGAATCCCATCCGCGCGCATTCAAACAAATACACCACATGCAGAAACCCCAACCGCGCGCTCAATGATCCTAACAAAAGATATTTATTCCAATATGGCTCTCGGCGGGCGGTTAAAAATAACTTTATTGTCATTACAAAAAAATCCTCAAATAGAATAGTTGGGCTGCCTGTGCTCTGGCATCCAGTTATTTACTAAAGGTCAATCGTACCACGAAAGCAAACTAATAACCGTTGGAAACTATAAATAAATCGACGGTTAAATTGAAGGAGATTTAGACGCGTTTTTATATCATTATATAAATCCTGATGGCCGTTAAAAAACCTTCCTAAACTTTAAATGTTTCATTAGTGAAGAAAATGTTTATATTTTGGCTTAGAAAATATTTAAAATGCTACTAGGTCAATAATATTTTGAATGTCATTAACGTACTAAGTAACACAGGATGCCCAAACCCACAGATCATTATAATATTAACTAAGCATGCGCATTCCAAACCGGAACTCCAAAATTGGAGCTGAAAATTCCGTTCCCCCAGAGTCTAATGTCGGGCGCCATAAGACCGCTGACAAAAAGCAAGACGTGACTCTGGGCTCGAGATTGCACTTGAACACGTCGCATATCAGAGAATTAACTTCCAAAAATGATTGAACACGGAATAATCGTTATTGAATTCTTGAAATGTCCCTATTAGTAGTTTTGTACCGTATGCGTATTTTGTACGTAAGATAATCAGGACAAACGTATCGGATCTTTGTTTTCAATTGTCATGGTGAAATCCGCTGACGTATAGCGGGCTCAGGATGACCGCTATTCCTGGCCATGATACAGCTTTTGGATACAATTGACGATCGAGAATATCTTATATCTCCTAATATAACTGAATGCACTTAGTATTGTGTTCAATGACTTCTTCTGTTAAGTTTGACTTTTAGTTTATTTTAGCGCACAAAAGCAGACTTTGATTTGTGTTTTTTCATCTAGAATCACCGGTTCGACTGAAAAAATATAACTAAACACACGCGCACTAGTAAACAGTCCAATCAGTTTATGTCTCACTGTGAAAGATGAGTTTACATACCAAAAAGCACCATCTCATCATAAAATTACATCGTTGAAGGATCTTTAGCACCAAAATACAGATAACAATAGACAACATCTCTATATGCTCCCCTTTGCGCTCTTCGTGGCAGAGGAATAGCTGATATTATGAAGGCATGCAAATTAAGACTTGAAGCAATGAGGTGATACCCACATCAAATCTAGCCGTGTGTTCAAAATAAATATTTATTATTGGAAGCTATGTGCTGCTAGAATAGGATTTTTTTCTACTAATAGTGAAAAGGGAGATTGGTTTTTACTATATGTAAAAGAATATAGTACTCAGTGTAAGTTTATACGGATGAATTTGAATACATAGAAATGAATGAGAGTGTACATTTGTGTGTAACCCGTCACATTTATTAGCTGACTTTAGCGGTTATTGCAATATTGCACCTATTTAGCGGTCTTTTACCAAAAAATGCTATTAAAATTCAGTATACTACATAACTATACGTTTGTGGAGGTAAATCAGTAAAGGAGAGTCTTACAGATTTGTTTTTGATGATTTTATTTCCCACGACTATGTGTAACCATTTAGCGTTAATTTCTGATATCAGTAAAATTTGTTAAACATAATGTGTTAAAACTGGTTTTTCAGTTGTCAAATTTCGATGGAACAAAAACTTTACTTTATCTTCGACAACTTAGTGAAAATTTGATGCTGATCGACCTTGATGATCGGGAACAGTGTAAAATTCAATTTTTTGTTTACAGATTCGACACGTCAAAAATATGAATTGAATTTTTGTCAACATTTCGTATTTCGTGTATTTACTCTAGTTACAAAGCCTTGATTTCTATAATACTTCAGGATGTATTTGTCGTTTACTTGTTTGACATATTTCTACCATAAAAATCAGGCTAGCTCTTAACGTAATTTTATAATTATAGAATAAACTTTGTTGAGTTATTTTCCACAAGCGCATACTCATTTGCATATGTTATAGCTTGGTGCAAAAAATATTTTTGTTATTGCAGAGAGATCGATCATGCGATGTGTTAATTTGAGAAGTATTTCACATGTATATTATGTTTAGAATGAATTTCGCATCAATATCTATCATTTTATTACAAAAAAGTACACATTTCAAATTGTTGGGAAAATCGTTCTTGTGACGCTATTGGGTATCACCTCATTGCTTCCAGTCTAAATGATATTCTTTTGTTTTATAAATCATACAGGTGAGGCTATCAGGTCAATACGGTGTTTTTACTTAAGAACAGGGGTTGTTACCTGAAATCGCAATTTAGGCTAGAACATTTTCTGAATGGCCTCAAAAATCCAGTATATGGGGTCCCTGTGCTAATGCATATCAGCTTTAGACACTGCTGACCAAAAGGCTCGAGCACTCAACATTCAAGATGGCGGACGAAACTGATCACAGATATCCTGGTGAAAGTTCTAGCTGTAAAAGCTCTTTGGCAGCTAATGAGGACTTGATAAGACAAGGTTATAAATATTACAAGAGAAAAAAACCTCCTCCCGATTTTAGCAAAGTGATCGACTTTAACAACCCCGAAAAATATGGCGATGAAATCAAAAGGGTTTCGTTGCCAAACGTTCTCCGCTGCAATCATGGTCTTCGTTGCTCTAGTGAATGGAAAGTCTATGAACTGATTTCGTGCCCTGGGTTTATTTTCATAGTCAATCCGTTTTTACAAAGAGCTCAACGCTATTGGTCCCGTCGTTGTATTGAGGATTTCACTCGAAAGCCAAATGTGTCCAACTTAGACGCTCACATGACGATACCGGATAATGAATCTGTCTGGGAACTGAACACGTAAGACACTTTCATGACAAAAAATATGTGTGAACATTTGAACGTTTTCAAATATCTGTGATATATGTTTATAAAATACATTATATAATTATCGGAGTGTCTAAATGTCAGGCAGCCTGACAGAGTTTGGACAAAAACTAAATGTCAGGCAATCGATTTTTTCACATAAATTAATAGGAAAAAGGTTATTTCAAGTAACAGAATCGAACTAGAATATTGCCACAGAGTCGAAAATACTTCTGTTCGGTAAGATTTTGTACATATGACACGGCACTTAGAGATTTTTCGATTGCCTGACAGAGTTTGGACAAAAACTAAATGTCAGGCAATCGATTTTTTTTCACATAAATTAATAGGAAAAAGGTTATTTCAAGTAACAGAACTAGAATATTGCCACAGAGTCAAAATACTGCTGTTCGGTAAGATTTTGTACATATGACACAGCACTTAGATATTTTTCGATTGCCTGACAGAGTTTGGACAAAACTAAATGTCAGGCAATCGATTTTTTTCACATAAATTAATAGGAAAAACATTTTATTCTATCTTATTTTATTTCGATTAGCAGTGTTAACTCTAAAGAAAACCTATAGAATCATATAGATTAGTATTAATCGAGCTTTGAACAGCCGGGTCCAGTACTACAGTACTACAATATACAACAGTGCTTACAGAGTACTATGATGCTACAGTACTAATATATTACTACAGTACTACTATTACTATATATTGCTAGAGTGGTTTTAATTAACCTGTGAAACACACTTTAGTGTATTACACACTATTACACTTTCAATTGACTCTTTTGTATTGTCTCTACATGACTATTACAATCTATTACACTTTATATTGCTAATGGACATCAAATAGCTTTCCCTTCAGTTGTATTTGGTCTTGTTGCTAAAACTGTTCCAGATGAATGATAGTGATTACTAGGCACTCAATAAAAGCTATTAGTCAGTAACTATTTAGGTTTTATTCCATGGACATGGCCATGGGCAATTCACAATTCAATTAATTTATGTGAAAAAAAAATCGATTGCCTGACATTTAGTTTTTGTCCAAACTCTGTCAGGCAATCGAAAAATCTCTAAGTGCCGTGTCATATGTACAAAATCTTACCGAACAGCAGTATTTTCGACTCTGTGGCAATATTCTAGTTCTGTTACTTGAAATAACCTTTTTCCTATTAATTTATGTGAAAAAAAATCGATTGCCTGACATTTAGTTTTTGACCAAACTCTGTCAGGCAATCGAAAAATCTCTAAGTGCCGTGTCATATGTACAAAATCTTACCGAACAGCAGTATTTTCGACTCTGTGGCAATATTCTAGTTCTGTTACTTGAAATAACCTTTTTCCTATTAATTTATGTGAAAAAAATCGATTGCCTGACATTTAGTTTTTGTCCAAACTCTGTCAGGCTGCCTGACATTTAGACACTCCGTATAACGGACGTATAATTATATTGCTTCATTTGTCAAAAAAGTGAATCTAATATTTATCTTATTTATGTTATATATTCACTTATTATTAACTTATGGGTAATATAATGAAATTTGTATAATAATAGAGCTTTTTACTCCGACAAAGGGCTAAAGCTTGAAATATCAGTAAAGTTAAGTCAACATTTTTTTATGGTATATACTAGTTACTCACTAGTTTCCAATTATTATTAACTTATTATCAACTATTAAAGCAATTAGTATTACTTAGTATAGTAATATACTAAGTTTTTTATAAGTTATAATTTTTATCATTTAAGTTCATTGTACATATATACACCTATTTTCAAAAATCGTTGTCGCAATCAAAGCTACAGTCCACACTCTGAAGCCTGCTAAGGATATGTCGGTATTTTTTTCTCTTCTCAATTATTCATAGCATATTTTTACATGTGTTGTCCATAATATGACCAGCAACTAGCTGTTGCAGAAGTAGATGATGAAACAAATATTTATTGTAAAGATGAGTTATAAACCAATTTCTATTCATATTACTGACATTCTTTGCAGGTTTCAGAATGTAGACTGTACCTTCGCCTGCGACAACAATTATTGAAATAGGTGTATATTTATATCATTTATCTAAGATAATGCAAGAACAAAAAGCCTTAACTTGAATGTAAACTCTCCTATACACCGAATCACAATATGGCGGCCAATTTGAATAACAATTCTTCCAGCCTCGCATACATGTAAAAACTCTATTGTTTTCCAATGTGAACACAAGGCTAGACAGTCAAGAACAATAAGAGTACGCCATATTTCGATTCGGTCTATTATTTGGTAATTATTCTGATAACATGATTCATTTTTTTCTTTTTCAGAAGAGATAAAGATCAAAATTTAATGTCAAGACTACGTTGGGTCCATTTAGGATATCAGTTTGACTACAATGTAGTTGATTACAAACCCAATCACTATTTTGGTTTTCCCAAAGATCTCTCTGGTCTAATGAATCATATTGCTAAGACAATAGGCTATCCAGGGTACACCCCAGAAGCTGGAATTGTGAACTACTATCCACTAGGGACATCTATGGGTGGTCATACTGATCATTATGAGCTGGACCTCTCTTGGCCATTGATATCAATTAGTTTTGGTCAGTCAGCTGTGTTCCTGATTGGTGGGAAAACAAAAGATATTAAACCTACAGGTATATATGATAGATGGCAAAAATAAATTTAAAAAAAGATAAAATGATTTTGAAAAGATAATGATAATGACAATGTTAAATGACATGATGATGTCCATGTTGTGATAAGTTATAGATATCACCAGAAACTAATAAGGGGATTGAAATGTGCAACCACCATATATTTATTTTGATCTTTGCTATACGATGACCAAACCGTAATACAACCATACAGCTTCTATTCAATGTAGATAAGTATACTAAGAAAGGTCAACCAAACAAAACACAAGAAGACAAAGTGCTAAGACCTCAGAGTATATCAGCTGACAAGAGCCAAAAAGAAAGAGTTTTAGATATGGCCCTATATGGACTACTCAAAACCTGCCTATGCAGATAGAGTTTAACTTTTTTCCAATAGTTATTCAAGTATTCTTCCATTAGAACTCTTAAAATGGAATGGAATATCAAGCCTCCCAATCCAATATTCACAAATTCTCACAAATTCAAAAGAAAAATCAAAATATTGCTTGTAAATTCATTCAATTTGTAAAATGAAAAAAAAAAAAAAAAAAAAAAAAAAAACATGTGCTATTATAATTTTATCAATTATCAATTATAATCAATTATAAATTATAAGTATCTATACTTAGATACTATATATATTGTTGCTTGTAAACAAATATATACATGACTATATTTTAATATATGTAAATTTTATCATTTAATATAAATAATTATTCTACATCGGTTATTTTATTATAATAATCACGTCGCTAAAAATATTAATTAATTTGAATGAAAACATCACCTGGAGTAGAAAAGTAAAGTTTTTAAACTTTATTTACAATTTTAAGAGTTCATGGGGTAGGATGGGTGGCCTAGCCTGTGAGAGCGCTGGCCTTTTATCACTGTGACCTGCAGTCAATTCCCCGCTAGGGGGAAAGGTGAATAGAGTTTGTTTGATGTGATGTTCTCTCTCATGCCAAAGGCATTTTTCTCTGGGTTATCCCATTTCCCTCGCTTCGCAAAAATCAACATGTTAGCAGCTGGGTTGTATGCTAAACTATTTAATGTAGGAGTAGTGAGTGTGAGTGTGTTGAAAACATTAGCCACTGGGTAGGGAGGTTTGGTAACGACTCCTATATTTCAACGTAAAACAATGATTTATTTTTATTTCATTTCATTAAGAATAATTCATTGTCTGTATCCATAATATACTTAATCTTTAATATACTCAAAAGCAATAACAAACTTTAATTTTGTATATTTTGCAGCATTATATATTCACAGTGGCGATATAGTAATTATGTCAGGGGAATCAAGGCTTGCATTTCATGCAGTTCCAAGGATCATCAAAACAGGTCAGGATAATGAGCCTCCAGATGCTTTAAAATGGACTGAACAAACCACACAACAAGAATGTGAATCAAAATGCTGTAAAAACGACTTTAAAGCTACTTCAGTAACAGACATCAGTGAACAAAATTGGTCCCCTTTTGCACAATATCTGTCAAACACAAGAATCAATGTCAATGTAAGGCAGGTTCACTCATTGGGGAACACTGTTGAGAATCAATTTGGTTCCAAATAATACATATTAATAGTCAGAAGTCATGTATATCAAGAAACAGGCTTTCTTGAAAAATTGATAGACAGTGGAATATGTCCTTCATATTATTTCCTTTTTTCCATCGTCCTTTTCATCTAGTAGAAGAGATGAGATAAGTGGAAGAAAAGGATACAAGGTACATTTGTACTCAATACTTTCCCTCCCCCTCCCCCCATCCCCCCTTCACTCTCCTTCATTTACTTGCAGTTTTAAACATAATCTCATTTTGCTAAGTTATTTGTTGTTCATTTGAACATAATTTAACTTGAATTGTTGATGATCTAAAATATTATATAACTTGTTTTTGGAGTGAATCCATGGACAATATTCCACAGTCTATCCCTGAGGAACCCTGCTATTATGTATAAAATGCGAAATGTTTTCAATAGATAAAATACCTTTTCAAATTATAAATATTTCAAATAATGAAATACAGTATTTTATTCCAATTATGTTATAATAGCAATTTTTTTTAAATTTCACTATATTTTCCTATTATTTGTCCAAGATCCTGATAAAGATGTTACATACGCCATCTTAATTACAGTTTAAGTCTAGATTATTTTCCATTTTTGGTTATCGATAAAAAGATCCTTAAGTTACGGACGATCTGAATAATTTATATATGAAGTGTGACTGTAATAATGAAAATATGAGAAGCCACAGGAAATTATCCTTCAGTACAGTGGAAATTATTCAATCAATTATGTAAATAATCATTATGATTACTATAATATTTCGAAGCAATTATATTGATAATCATGCTTTTCGCCTTCTTTCAAAGTTTCAGCTATACATATAATATATTATCATTTATGTAATAATATTTGACCAGCTGGTACGCAAAAAAGCAAAAAATATAAAAAAATCCACGCTTTTGTCCTTTTTATTCTAGCTTCGTGTATTATCTATTTAACTGTAATGATTTTTACTCCTATATTTTACTGTTATAATTCTATTTGTATTAAGAATATATTATGCATAAATTTAAATAGTCAGCCATGCAGCTGGAAGCTGCCTCTAAGTGTACGCTGTTTATTCAAAGCCCTTATCAAGTATCTAAGTTTTTTTTCATTTCCTAGCAACGGCGAAGAGAACAAAATATCACCTTCTGGAAGCCTTGCACAAACGATAAAATCCAATTGGCGTGGCGTTGTAAGAATTTGTAGGACATGTATTATGATTAGCTAACTTTACCTTACCTTTGAACATACATAAGGAAAACAGAAGCCTTGCAATTGCTACAGCTTCAAGGTGACTACAGCACGAAACTGATAATAATGTCTTGTATCTTGTTCAAAACATTCGTAAAGCGTTTTGTCATCTTTATATTTTGTTGTGAACTTGGAGTGATCATGTTCTATTTCATCGAAAAAGACTATTCTGAAAATTTCATAGCAAACCGGCAAATCTTCCATGCGAATCTGACAAGCAAATTAAAAACACAATACAATATGTCGAGCAAAGAGGTTGAGATGTTGTTCGAAGAGTTTGAAGAAGCTTTTCGAGATTCCGGAATGAAATGGGACTTATTGAATGCACAATACTTTGTCATACAACTGGTTACAACTATCGGTAAGTGGATTTATAGATTTTTTTAAAAAATATATCTGTTTTTCGTGTGCAAATAAAGTACATGAGATTGACAAACTTCCCTGAATGATGCTAGGGGGACATGGGGGATTGCGATGTTGATGAATATTTTTTGCAGTGTTGCGGTGAAAGAATTCTCAAAGTGCGGTGATGTCTTCGGTGTTTGTTTTTCCAAAGATGCGGCGCGTGGTGAAGTTTGAAGCTGTGGTGTTCGTAGTTTTTGTTGAGAGATATTGTGATGGGGTGTTTTTGAATTTTTTTTTTGCGGTGAATTGAATGACCGCTTCGGGACTTCTCGTTGAAGCATAACCTTTTTTTTTTTGCTTACTGCTGTTGTGGTCGTTCTTGTTATTGTTGTGTGTTATTTTCAAGATAAAGGTTAATAATCGTGCTCTTAATATAACGTTTGGTGTGTATAGTATGTCTCGTTATGCTTTATTGTCAAAATTTAAGAAAATTCAAAATTAATTTGAAAAGTTATGTTTTCACGAGTTTGACTAATTGTCGTGGGTCGTACGAGGCTTCAAGCTTTGAGAATTTATACAAATTGAAAATTAATCAGTTGTTACTCGTGTTTCACATATGTTAATAATTTATTAGTATTATGTCGTTTTGGTATGTAAGTATGTATTTTAACGCTGTATTTTGACGAGGCTTCAGGCTTTGAGAATTTAAACACATTGAAAATTAATCAGTTATCACTCCAGTTACTCGTGTTTCACATATGTTAAAAATTTATTAGTATTATGTCGCGTTTTGGTATGTAAGTATGTATTTTAACGCTGTATTTTGACGAGTCTTCAGGCTCTCCAGGCACTCCAGTCACTCGTGTTTCACATATGTTAATAATTTATAAGTATTATGTCGTTTTGGGCTATCATGCAATTCTTAATTAAACTCAGCAAAATAGAGTGCAAATTATTAGCCTGCATGGCGGCTCTAGGTTTACCCCTCTCCTCCTTCCTCTCCCCAATCCCCAAGAACCGCCACGCATGTTAGCAAATGATATACCCGTGAAATAGTTAGCTCACTATTTAGTGCAATTTTACGCAAATTCTATTGTTTCACGAGCCCACGGGTATATTATTTGCACTCTAACGTTAAAATTTTTTATAATATACCACATCTAATATTTTAAGTCACAAAATGTCATAACCTCAAATCATTTAGTACAACTGTTCTACTTCTTGCATTGTACATCGAAAAAATGACCAGTTTTAATTTAGTCAGTTGTAAAGCTTTAAGTAATATATATCCAACACGAGAAAGAGTGTTTCATCAGGTTTTCATGATCAAACACCGAAAAATAGCTGAAAAAACGAGGCGCAGCCGAGTTTTTTTGGGCCCATTTTTCGGTGTTTGAGAACCTGATGAATCACAATTTCGAGTGTTGGATATTACTTCTCAAATTATTGGATAATTATTGGAGAAATTCAAAGCGAAGTTGGCTTAATTTTATGCAAGTGTTTCATCAGATTTCAAACTCCTTCACGCTAGTGATTTTTCTTTGTTTTTTCTTCATTAATTATTTATGAGTTTTAGAAAAATATTTCAAATTAATATAAATTCACAAGCTAGCCCCAACATTTTTTTGCCAAATGGAAAATAGAATTATCAAAGTATTGAAGAGGTAGATTCAAAGATTATCATATACACATGCTAGCTCTAATTATCAATTGAATTTCCGGGCCATAATTAACAATGAATCTATTGCAAATTTCATTTTTTGTGAAAAACAATTTAATTTCAGGAAAGCAATCAGAACCTTTTGACATAATTCTCATACACCAAAAAAAAAATCCAGTACGTTGATAAATTGTAAAAAGACTGTGGAAACAGAAGCATATTTCAGTTTTCAAGAGATATAAGTAGAAATATCACTTAAAAATGCTCCAACCCAAAGCCGAGGGTCCACAATAGGGTTCTCGTATCCCGTAATCCCGGTCATTTTTGCGTGAAATCCCGCCATCCCGGCATTTTTTATGGCACAATCCCGATCCCGATAAATCCTTGCTAGGACTTACTATTCCTTACTAGCTCATAACAATGTTTATATTAGATAGAAATCAATACAACGAGCAAATAAAAGTCAAACGCGTGTTTCTAGATACGTTAGACGTGTTCTGGATTCAAAACGAACTCTGTAATCCAAAATCCGGCTGCCAATGCTATTAATTTCCCGAATCCCGACACCTAAAAAAGGTGAAATCCCGATTCCGCTCGAAATACAGAATCCCGCATCCCGCTCTGATTTTTGTTAAAATCCCGTATCCCGCCCTTAAAAAAAGGTTTATCCCGCATCCCGCCAAACCTATTGTGGACCCTCAAAGCCATACGCAGAGCTAGATTAATAATTTAAACGGTGCGACTTGTTAGCAACTTGATTGCGTATCGACAAAAATTAAACAAATTAAACTTCGTAAGTGTTATTAGATATACCATTGGGTGTATTATTATTCCTTCCCTGCTAGATATGAATCACCAATTATTTCACGAGGGGAGGGGAGAGGAGCTGTGTGTATTGCCGTGGGTCGGATTGCTGATTGATTGAACTCGCCGCTAAAACCTCCGATTCTCTTTAGTACACTTGGAATGAAGAACAATTGCACATACCTGATAAAGATAAATCGTAAAACCATATACATTTTCATATTATAGGAATTCCTAATTCCTGCTCAAAGTCCATACATACCCTGATTACATGTCCCCCTCTTTCATGTCCTCTTCTCGTTAATATTGCTGGCACGTCTTTGGGAATTGGAATTATTCTAACACTATTTGTTGATAGGTCTGCTAAGCCGTCCTTTCAAAGCATACTCTTCAGTAAACCAACCAAACGTTTTGCGAGACTTATCAATGCGATACTTCACAACTTAACGCGATCTAAATAAATAATGAATTTCTTCTTTAATTAATTTAAGACATCAAAAGATCAATGCGAATGTCTCTTTTTATAGTCGAACTTCAATTAGTATTCAATTGTTTGTTCTTTTTATATGGTACGTTGTTATTATGACTGTAAATCTTCTTTTAAGGTGACTGGCTACTTTTGGAAATAATGTTAAACTTTTCTTTAAACTACGATTTTTTAATGTGAAATTTAATGATTGCAAAAAGAAAAATGGGGTGTCCCGAGCTCAATTTTGAGATAATCAGCATTTAATGAACGCCTACGCGCGAGATTTTGAGGAAAAACCTGTGAAAACTGAAGCGATATGAAAAATATCACAACTCATAGGAAAATGGTTGTTTTCAGTACTATATCAAGCACAAATGCATGCCGGGTAATGAATCCTTCTACAATACAACATGGATGGTTTTGAATAAAAGACAAAGAAATACCTTGATCTGACATATTTCGTCGTTTCAGTGCTTTCAAAACTCGCATGAAGTCGGACAAAAAATACTACGAAAATCGATTTTTTTGTATGTAAGCATAACAAAAGTGTAGAGTCCCGCGCAAAATTCGAGGGTTTTGCCCTGTTGAAGTTCAAAACGTGTATGGTTTCTAAATAAAAATGTGTATTTTATTCCGCAGCGGTTTTTGTGCGCGCGCACATCGTGGGCTCGAATCGAACGTTCCAAGGCGTTCAAAAGTAGCCAGTCACTATAATTTATGTGTTGTTTAGTTGGCTCATTGCTCAATTTCTGTATTTAATTATTCAGCTATCTGTGAACTATTTGCAGGCTATGGAAATATCACACCCAAGACTACCGCTGGACGTTTACTGTGCATTCCCGTCGCGTTGATTGGTATTCCAATTGCTGCGCTTCTCTTTCAAACCATTGGTAAAATGATTTCTCAACATCAGAAAACCATACTTTGTGTATTTGAGAGAAAGATTCTTAAACGGTCTGGCCCAATAAAACATCAAAGCTTTAAAGCTGTGGTATTCACATCCTTTGCTGCATCTACTTTCTTTTTACTTGGTGCTGTACAGTATAGCTACCAACATGGCCCACAAACTTTCACTGATGGTATCTATGTATGGGTAATGACATTAACAACTGTAGGGTTTGGTGACTTAGTAGCTATTTCACCAGTCGCGTCTGACCCTTTGAGCGTGTTTAAACCTGTATTAATACTTTTAGGACTCTGCGTGGTCTCCACAGCTTTGAATAATGTTTCAGATTGTATGAAAGGGGAAAATACGTTGTGGTGTGCATTGTATTATGGAAAGTGTGGAAAAGCAAAAGTCGAGAACAAGACTTCTGAAAAGGACACAGCTTTGAGTAATGATGTATCAAGTCATGCCAAAGAAGGACACATAAATGAAAATATGTTTCAAGGTGCGTCATGTTGTGAAAAGTGTGGAAAAGCATGCAAAAGTCGAGGACAAGACCTCTGAAAAGGACACAGCTTTGAGTAATGATGTATCAGGTCATGCCAAAGAAGGACACATAAATGAAAATATGTTTCAAGGTGCGTCATGTTGTGAAAAGTGTGGAAAAGCATGCAAAAGTTGAGGACAAGACCTCTGAAAAGGACACAGCTTTGAGTAATGATGTATCAGGTCATGCCAAAGAAGGACAGTTATAAGTATTAGATAGTTACTGAGGCCGGCAGCAATATTAGATATATTGCAGTCAGCTGAGGGCGCAGCCCGAAGCTGACTGCAATATATCTAATATTGCTAGCCGGCCGAAGTGACTATCGTATATAGTTACTATTCACCACCCTGCCCCATTGTTTTCTCTCTTGCACAGTAATCGGCGGTTTCTTGTGTTTTTGAATATAATAAAAATAGGCTTACCAAACTTTCACGCTGGGCTGGCAGTGTACTGAAATCGGCGTTTTTAAGCGTGATTTTGAATAACTTTTTATAGTTAGGTCCGATCAACTTCAAATTTTATATGTGAAGAGTACACACCCAAAGAAAATAATTCTTCTTTTCACTTTTACAAATGTTACGATTTTTGGCGGGAAAATAACGTCATCAATTTTAGAGGAAAATCTAAAATGAGGGTAATGCAAAATTTTAAAATGCGCATTTGAAAGAACTCATTGAGATACGTTCAAAACCGAAGAGATAATAGTCAAAGTCAAATTTAATCTAAAGTTATAATTTTTTGAATGTAAAATAGAAAACATTTCTAAACTTCAAAAATCATATATTTTGATTAAATTTGACTTTTGGTGTTTACTTTTCACATGTAAAACTTCAAGTTGATCGGACTTAACTATAAATCATTTTGTTTTTTACTCGACAAGGGACTGGAACCAATATTATGTTAGTACTCTGCTGAATGCAAGGCATTGTGGGCACAACTTAAACTTGTCAAGGAAAACTTGTTCATCATCTACACGAGCAAGGAAACCTTGTCAATATAAAATTGTCAAGGAAATCTTGCTGATCGTCTACACGAGCAATGAAAATTGTCAAGGATACTTGTCAAGGAAAAATTGCTCGTGTCAACGCCGCTTAATTAGTTATAATATTATCAGCCAATGAAAATGTAATAATCATTCAATAGCCTGTCCCATTATTGTTCTCTTTGTTGCATAATAATCAGCGGTTTCTTGTCTCTTTGAATATAATAACAATAGGCTTACCAAACTCTAATTAGTTATAATTTCATCAATTCTATTTAGAGGAATGCTAATGAACTTGATGACATTAAACGTGTTTTTGTTGCAAGTTTTCCATCGGTTGCCTGGGTAGCATAATGGCTTAAAGCGCGGATACAGCAATGCAGAAGGTCTCGGTTCGAATCCTGGCATTGGTACTCAAAGTCTTTTTTCACCAAAAATCGCTATCTAGTAAATTATTTAATGAATTATAAGTCTGATGATGCTTACTAGAATGGAAATTATTAGTTATACACACTTAACAAAACACACTGCAATATGTTTGATATTGCAGAGTGCGAACTGCAATATGTTTGATATTGCAGAGTGCGAACTGCAACATAACTAAATATCTTTGCTTTCAGACGCGGGTACTCAGCAATCAGTGATTTAGTGCAGAGAGAGAACAATGGGGTAGGGTGGTGAATAGTAACTATATCAAAATATGTTCCAATGTGCGTCATGTGGCATTTGTGAAAAGTGTGGAAAAGCAATCGTAGAGAACAATATTGCAAGTACGTGAATAGAGTGGAAACAATATAACCGCGAAACAGTAACAAAAACTAATTTTGCTAAATTTCATTAAATTGCTCTATTGTTAATCAAGTGTGATCACTGAACCGCGAATGCGTATTGTGCGCTAGCTAGGACACTGATCAGCACGTGTACACTCAATTTAGTCTATTCACGCTTCGACTATTTTTCACTAATTTCTACTAAATTTCGACTCATTAGAGTACAAACACTAAAAGTGTGCAACATAATTACCACTAAATACTGCTAAATTATGCTAATTCTATTGTTCTCTATTGTTTAATCAACACTATTTAGTGGTAAATAGTACAAAGTATTGCACACTTTTAGTTTTTGTACTCTAGTTTTTGTGTTTTACGGTTATATTGTTTGCACTCTATGAGTGAGAGTGAGGAAAAGCTTTGTTATCTAGCCGTATATATAAATATTTCGTTTGCGGTTTAATTTATTCAAAGAAAAGTACGTAAATATTCAGTCAGTTCCACCGAATCTATATAAGCTATATATAGCTTATATAGCGCTTATTCAAGTCTGTTCTAAGCGCTTAAAATAAAAATACAAAAATGGATATGATTACAATGAAAAAGCTAATTTAAATAAATGAGTTTTGAGTTTGGACTTGAACGAAGATACACTTGAAATGACAGTAATTGAAGGAGGTAGAGAGTTCCAAAGTAGAGGAGCAGCGACTGAGAAAGAACGTAGACCATATGACTTGAGATTGTATGACTTTGCGGGAAAGCAACAAGTGAGAAGATGAGCGGAGATTTCTTGCAGGTTTGTGATGAGATCTTGAATGTAAACAGGCGAAAGACCATGGAGTGCTTTAAATGTTAGAAGAATTATTTTAAACTTAATACGGTCAGCAACAGGAAGCCAGTGCAAGTATACACCTTAATTTCAAAAAAGATTGTTATCGCCAAACGCCAAAGTCAATTAAAGTAAAAAAAAAAAGATTAAGAAAACTTAACAATTCAAAAGTTTGAGATTTGCACGGATGGATTCTGTTTGACATGTTGTACGTACATATTTTATAGGGGAATTGTAAATTTATGATATGATCATTTAATTTTATACTCCAGTTCAACGTTATCTGGAGAACCGCTGTATTTATGATTTGACAAAAGGCGAAATGCATTTTAAAAAGTGTAAGGCTAAGCCCCGATTCGTTTAAAAAATAAAATCACACATTCCCAGGAAAGCACGAAAAAATGGTATCCGTATCGCCTGACAAGACACATTTTAATTTAAATACTCTATTTAGACTATGCTTGTGCTAGATAACATGAAACGTTTATTCTGTAGGATTCAATATCATTGTCCATGAGAGCAAAATGCATGATAGTAAAATATGTTTGACAATTGCAGCATTTATATACATAAACATTTCATTTTTTTCAATTTTTTATTTATTTCTTGTACTGTGTGTGATAAAACGAGCTAACAACTACACTCTATATGTATATAGGTGGACGTACAATGGCGACATATTTTGTTAAAGTGAAGACATTTAACCCGTGCATGAAACAAAATTAAATAGTCAAGGCGTAATAGTCAAATATAGGCACAAAAGAAAACAATGGAATTAGAGACTGCTAAGGTGTATTAGTCTAATATCTATTTCACGGGTTAAATGACTTCACTCTAAATGACTTCACTCTATGGTTTTTCAACCAACTATATTCAATATTAGAACAAAGAAAATCAAAAAAATCTATTGTGAAAATACCAACACTTGTAAACACTACGCTCACCGTATTCTGAGTGCTAGCACTTTAACAAACACTTTTATTTATAAAATGCTTCAAACAAACCTGCAAGTTCAATATAAATTAAACAGTCATACTTCTGCTTCTATTTCGGTATCATGCTTATCTTCAGTATTCGCTACTGATTTCTTGGTACAAATGGACGATAATGAAGCGAGTATATTGCAATCTATAGCAGCACTGATTGTGGTTGACATGACACAGAGTCCAATTAAGGTGAACATACACATCAAAACCCTTGTAGCTACCCTATTTGATTTGAATCCTGGTATGAAATCCCCAAAACCAACAGTCGTGAACGTTATTACGTAGCAGTACACCCCGTCCAAAAACGACCAGTTTTCAGAGTAAACTTGAATAAGTGCACCCAACATGATGAGTACAATAATCCCAATAATGCACACTGCCAGTGATTTGTAGGCAACATATTTAGCTTCTCTTTTGAAGATTTTCCACTCAATTCTGGAAATAACGAACTTCTGTAAGTTCACCATGTGTTCACCGATCTTTTGGAGAAGAACGATGTTAACAGGAATGCCGATTAAGGTATAAAAGATGCAGAACACTTTGCCTGAGACCGTCGCCGGAGGAACGTTGCCATAGCCTGAAAAGGAAACAAGTAAGTTCGTATCAGGTATAGAGGAATTCCAACGAAATAATAGGGTGTAGCAAATTCAGTTCTTAGGCTGCCTCAGTGTCTGATTTGGTTTAGTATGACAAGTATATGTCACGTACCGGGGGGGGGGGGGGGGGGTAGTGTACTCCCTTTGTCCAAGTAGTAGGTGTGATCGGCGCTCCTTTTAGGGTTAAAAATAACCTTTTTTAAAAGAGTAAATATTATATTTTTGGATATTTAAAAATATTAGGGTTCTGGCACAAAAGTCAGTTACGCAACATGGCTCCGTACCTGTAAGGGTCATTATTACATTGTTAATAAAAATAAGCTTATAGCTGCCAAGAAGTTCGCACAGTCGTACCTTTTAGGGGTTGAAATTAATAAGCCGTGTTTTAACGGTTCTTTTAATATGTGCATGCCTTTTAGGGGTCGTTTTCAAAAACGAGCGATCACTCCTACTACTTGGACAAAGGCAGAGCCTTTTGATAAAATAATGATATAACTGTCATTTTCTCGCAAAGCGAGATTGTCAACCCTTAGTTTTCACTGCACTAATCATATCTGATATTTTTGTAAAACAGAAAGTCTAGTGAAAGAAAGTCAGAAAGTTTAGTCTGCATGCCTGTGTCGAGATCACCATTATGTATAGCGCGATTATAATTTCATTACATGCATCTAAATCGGAAGCATTGACGTAGCACAATGATTTTATTTGCGTGTAAAATGAAAATGGTTGCTGTCTTCTCGTGCTACATCCTCTGTCTTGATAACGATAGCTTAGTATACTGATATTCAGTATAAAGATTGGAAACCAGCCCGCTCGGGACGTGGAGTTTTCATGTTCGCTAGTTTTTGTTTAATATGTCATGTCTTACGTTTCCGTGGGCTGCACAGATATCGTTTCAGTTAAAACTGCCACATGCAGACCTCCAACAATTTATTATTAAGGAGTCGTTGCTTGGACACAAAAGCGCTCCTCATTACCAAAGTGTCTAGATATATTAATAAGGTGTCATAATATATGTAAACCTTCTTTTTTTTTCTTGTTCACGGCATGCAATTTTTGGTCATATGGTTGCCAATCTTGAATAGGGAAATCTGCAGACAGTTATCTTGAGATGAAACATTATTGTGCAAAAGTACATAAGGAAATGGTTGTCTTAAGGCCGATTGTTATTTTATTCTGGATACATTCTTAGTTATATAGAGGATATTACATGGGCGCGCGGAGATATGAATTTAATCTTGGAGTGTTGATAAGATATCCCACGAATGAGCGCAGCGAACGAGTGCGATATCTTTTCAACACGAGAAGATAAAATTCATATTTCCAAGCTCACATGTAATGTTCTGTTTATTATATAACAGATTGAAGCAAATCAAAAAAATATTTTACTACCAAACAATGGTTTCGTTACAATACTGAAAGTTGATTGTTTGAGAGTGATATCACACATGTGTGATATCAATAATATCTTCATGACTAGGATAGGCTTTTTATCTAGTTGATATCACTCGGCATACCACTATATGTTATATAATAAAAGTATTTACTGTAAAAAAAAACCCGGCAAATTTCCAAATTAGTGTCATAACCCTGGGAGATGCATGGACGTCTGGCCGTTTCGAATATAAATATTTTACAAAATATGTTTTTGAAGAACTTATGGGACGAACATGTCACAGTTGCAGCTTATTTCCGATGTTTTAGTTTTAAAATATCTCTGCCGATAATCAATCAAAAACATCTTTGTAATAATCGCCAAATTTACAAATAAACGTACTGTTTTTCTATACAATTATACTAGTAGTTTTTACTATTGTTTCTCAGATTAGAAAGGCCGAATTACACTGAGATTAGTGATCCGTTACAATAAATCGGCAATATAAATTGGTGAACCGGCTTCAAATTAAAGAACCACAAATATTGATATCTCAACTACAATCGACATGGCCTGCATAAAGTATTTGTTTACTTAGAGACCGAGTTGGAGCGGTGTAGAAAAAGTGCGAAATAACGGAGAACATATAGACAACGATCTAGATCTAGGTCGATAGCAAACATATAACAGATATTTTAGATACACTAAGCAAAATATATTTCAAAAAATTAGCATTAAAGTGTGCTGAAGATCGTTAACATTTATTTTCACTGTGACAAATTCTAAAGTATGGTTGTGCTAAAAGTGAATAGTCAATGTAACTGTATCCGATACTCAGGCTGAGTGAATAATCGACAACTATACTGAATTACTATATTGCAATTATTAACTGCTGAGAAATACTGAGTTTGAATACTTACCAATGGTAGTAACAATCTGTACAGATAGGGCAAAGCCATCTTGATATGAACTCTCTTCAATCGCAGCAAAAACTAAAGTCCCCAAAACAACTATGACAGCAAAGATGATAAAAGCAACAAGAGTCTGTGTATAAGATGCCATGGCTTCTACAGTTTAAACGGCATTAAGTCGTTTAAAGTAGCGAAATTATCATAAAAATAACTTAAATTATCAATGAGGTTGTCAAGGTAACGAAACAGCTGCCGTTATGTTGTGTCGGTATCAAAACAAAATATTCACCCGAGTGTTACCTCGACAATACACCGTAAGCTAAGTAATTTATACTTTCGTATTTTTTTCTGGATTTTGCCGTTAGAATTCTAAATTTTAGATGCATTATTAGCTATAATCATCGATCCAATTATCGACAAAACCAGTAATAATACTGATCGTGAAGCAATTTTAAGTTCCCTGCTGATCATTGCCTACGCTCTCGCCAGTCTTCGTTGCGTAGCTCTTTATGCATCATTGTTTACGAGAAAATGACCGTAGGGCACAATTAAATCTCAAATTATAAATTTCTAGAATAATGTAGAAAATAGTCAAGCCTCATACGTTAAAGTTGAGGATGCGAATGAAAATGAAATGCAGAATTTTTTTATTAAAGCTGAGAATTCACATTTCCTTTTTGCGTACAACTTTTTGTCAAAAATTCTCATATCAAGCAATAATACTAGACGTGTCCTTGTGCATGCTAAAGTAAGAGCGTATATTACAACAATAAATGCAGGATTCAAACGTTTGTACCTCGTGTGATGAATTCCAATACAGTGAACGATGAAATTATGACATTTCCTATTTCAATCTAAAAATCTATAAAAATCACCTCTCCTTCTTTTCGAAAACCTTTGTCGCATTTCATATAAATTCCCAGCCATGAATAGCTACGAAAATATGTAGAGGCTCATGGCTGGTTTCATCATCTAACCCTGTAATACTTTGATACCGTTTTCAGTGTGAATTGTCTGTCTGTCTGTCTGTCTGTCTGTCTGTCTGTCTGTCAGTCTGTCAGTCTGTCTGTCTGTCTGTCTGTCTGTCTGTCTGTCTGTCTGTCTGTCTGTCTGTCTGTCCGTCCGTCCGTCCGTCCGTCCGTCCGTCCGTCCGTCCGTCCGTCCGTCCGTCCGTCCGTCCGTCCGTCCGTCCGTCCGTCCGTCCGTCCGTCCGTCTGTCTGTCTGTCTGTCTGTCTGTCTGTCTGTCTGTCTGTCTGTCTGTCTGTCTGTCTGTCCTGACACGTGATCCTTTGTTATTTTATTAAGTATTGCACATTTTAGAAATGATATATATTGATGACAGTTATTCCGATTTTCATAATAATTTTGAATTCAAACCCTGAAAAAACAAGTTCACATAATAAATAGAAAGGAGCAGATCAGTAATTAAAAACGGTTCCATACTGGAAGATGGGAAAAATAGGAAGGGGATTTCTCTTTTAACTTGGAGAACTAGGATAATTGAATGCGTTTCTCTCTAGAAACATAGTTTATATTAGGACTATTTCTACTTCTGGAAAATATTTACTTCTTATTAGAATATTGTCAGCCATTTTTTTTTTAATTTGCAAATGACTTCATATCAAATATCTTTTTTTAATAGAATAGCAAGGGCTTGGAACAGCTTGGCGAACGATCACACACCATCATTATAATCCATGAATATTGAGATGTTTTTGTTTTGTTTTGAAGTAGTACGAAAACTACATATCTTAGCAGCACTCAACTGATTTGTTTAACTACTGATCAATTACGATCCAGAAGACCCCGGGGTGGACTGTTAAAGCCTTGATTTCAACCCCTCAACTGGTTCGACTGTGCGATGTTCTTGGCAGCTAAGCATACTTTTAGTATGCAGAGTTAAAATGACCCTTCAAACAGGCACAGAGTCATGTTACGTAAGCCAGAACCCTAAAGTCTGGTTTTTACTAGCGACGCAAACGCAAGTGCAAACGCAATTAAGTGCAAACGCAAGTGCAAACGCAAGTGCAAACGCAAGTGCAAACGCAAGTGCAAACGCAAGTGCAAACGCAAACGCAAGTGCAAACGCAAACGCAAGTGCAAACGCAAGTGCAAACGCAAGCGCAAGAGACCTTATTTCGTCGTGAAGGCCGTTTGACGCAGTGATAACGCAAGCGCAAGCGCAAGATATCAAAAAAATCCCTTTTTCTTGCGTTTGTGCTAGCGCGTGGCACTAGTGTGTTTGGGCTTGCGCTTATTCACGTCTCGTTTTCACCATGAAATTAACCCTTGTGTTTAAGCTTGCGTTGCAAGTGAAAACCAGGCTTAAAAGGAGCCTTAAAGGGACGCACAAGGAATATCTTCAACCCTAGCACCGATCACCCCTACCACTTGGACAAAAAGAGTCCCCTCATCCCCCCCCTCTTATTTTGGCGAAGACTAATGACCAATAAAATGAAATTTAAATCTGTGTGTGCTCCTATATACTCATCAGATTCCATGTAACTGTGATTCTCCTTTACTATGGATCAATAATTTGCGGGAGCTCTTCCATCTCAGTTAACAGATAAATAACAATAGCACAGACAAAGAAGACGTGCTTTGGAGGGCGTATCGCCTGTCCAAAAAACATAAACATTCCATTCATAAATTCGATTACATTTTTGACTTATTCGGAAACAGTTTCTAGACGAAAACATCTTGTGGTATTGACCGGAACATAAAATCGTCTGCGTGGGAGGCCAAGCGGTAATCTGATCGAGAACACAACTCCTTCACGCGAACAAATATTTTTCTTATTTGCTTCGGCTTTGTCTTTATTTTATTTCATTTATTTCAATTGTTGTGTAGCTTGACTTTTCTTGTCGAGCCTTCTTGATTTTAACTCAACTTTTTTAAGAGATCCCCGCCTTGTCCTCCATTTTTTTTATCTTGGAGTTTTTTATCATTATGTTTTACTAATAAAGTCATCAACCTCAACGCCCTGTTATTACCACATAATAGTGAACTTGGACTTGGTAGAGTGCATTTAGTAAAAGCGTGAAACACTAGTAATACTATTTTGTACTATTTTATGCTAATTCTATTGTTTTCTATTGTTCAACTAACACTATTTTGCACAATTTAGTAATTAGTGTTTCACGCTTTTAGAGTGGTTTTCATTAACCCGTGAAACACACTTTAGCGTAATATGCTTTATTACACTTTATTACACTTTAACTTTAACTTTGTGTTTTATAATCATTTGTTCAATAGCACTATTACACATTAATACACTTTATTACTCTTTCCCTATTACACTTTGTTTCACGGGTTAATGAAAACCACTCTACTGAATGCACTCTAATAAACAAAGTAGAGCCTACATACTACTTACTATACAGGCTTGGCTCCTAAAGTCCCTTTAGGCTTTATCTCATTATTTTAAATCTTTAGAGGGTAAATTCGATATCTCTCAATATTAAATGTGCCCCGGTAATCTTCATGCAGCATAAGACATAGCGCATTTTGTAATAATGCAAAGGCTCCCACAGAGTGATGAGATCTACAGTACAAATAACTTGTTGTTTGACAGCCCATTCTACAACGACAACATGTAACACTGCTGCATTCATTTGCAAAACAAGGTAATTTGTATGTTCCTATAAGGTAATCACCATGAATTTTTTTTATTAAGATATATTATTATGAATAAAAGCATTGAAATGCAATATTCCAGAAAATATATACAACCATTAACCCACTTTCGAGATTTTGGTTGAGAGATCATAGACAATGTAAACTAAAACGAGACTCAGGGGAAACAAAAAGTAATGCTCATTGTTTCCCCAGAGCCTCATTTTGATTCATTTGTGTATGATCATTCAACCAAAATCTCGAAAGTGGGCTATTATTACAAGAAAGTCGTCCTGAATTGAGTAATTTATTGGGAAAAATTAATTTGAAGAAAAAGAAGTCACTGAAGTCTTTCTTTTGTTATTCATTTGTTACTAAATTGCTAATGCTTCTTTTTTTGATGTGACAAAATTTTCTAATTAATATTTTGGTGGATCAAGGGACAAACCAAAAATTATATCAGTTTCTTTTTTCTTTAAAAATCTATTCAAATTTCTTTGTTTAAAGAGTACAACTTTAACTTCTTTGCGTGTTGATCCGTCATTTGACACAACATATATGCCAGGAAACAGGACTCTTTGTTGACACAGAATCGACCACATTCTCGTTCAATCCTTTTAATTTAAAAATTAAAATATTCATTGAAAGTTTCATACGTAATTGCGTTGCATCTGCCTTGTGAGATTTTCCGCGCT
Organism: Metridium senile; assembly: GCA_949775045.1. Taxonomy (NCBI): domain Eukaryota; kingdom Metazoa; phylum Cnidaria; class Anthozoa; order Actiniaria; family Metridiidae; genus Metridium; species Metridium senile. Next base: position 31,700,888 of record OX459096.1, on the reverse strand, counting down.
TTCAAAGATTTCGGATTTAAAAATACAAAGTCAAGAATATTGTTTCCAAAACAAAATGCCGACTCTTTGACTGTTCCAGGATCAACAACACGGGAATCGTTATTTTGGTTTTGGTTAATTTTATATTAATCTTGCGGCTTGTGTATCGTATCCGATGCGCAATCAAAACAAGCAACCACCGTTTCTTTACCTGTTTGCCTTCCTTGGTAATTAGGCATTAATGTTTGAAGTCTATTACAAACGTTAGCTTTGTTAAAAACTAAAAACAAACGAGCTTACTGAGAACTTAATGAACAGGTGTTTTAAAAACGAGTCACTGTCAGTTTATTGGCAATTGTATATCTGCTGATACCCCATTGGCTCAAACCGCAATTATATTACAATGTACGGACGATGTCAGTCAGTAAATTTGGAGTTCAAGAGATTTGGATTTGGGCCATAAAAAGCGCGGCATAAAATACTTATAAAGGTCAGTAATTTTTGAAAAATGACTTTATACGTTCTAAGTATACGATATTTTTGTATGCTTTTCCGTGCTTTCACGTTTCCGTGCAACTGCTAGATGATGACATGGGATATTTGGAATTGTAAATCATTTGTTTTTAATATTGAAAATATATTTTAATGCTTGAAAAGCGATGAGCGCCAAAATAAGATTCAGTCAGTGTACAGGACAGGTAAATTAAACACCATCAATATTACCTTTATTGTTGGTAGGATGTGTACGCCTGCAACGTGTATACATTTTGGTAAAACGCTGAGATGAAGGAAAATTTGACGTATTTCAAAAGAAAAATATCTATGTTGGAATCTATGCAAAAATACACTGCTTTACAAAGCAGCAAGATATTCTAGACGTTATTTGCATAATCTGTGTTCCGTAAGTATTCTGTGACAATAAGTCATATATTTGTGGTCAATCTCGGTAGTTTTGCATCATCCGCAATTTTTTTTTCTCTTCCTTAAAAACATAGAGTTATTATTGATCTTTGACACTTTGTCAATCAATCAATGACGTTTGTTTTTTAATAAAATGAAAAACTGAATAGTATTGCGGTAAAAAAAATAGACAAGATAGCAAACAGTTTTCAAGTAGCAAATAACCATAGTGACAAAAAGATGGATTAAATAGAGTAAATATCTTTCTCTTTCCTCTGATGTTGACTAACCGTAGCTCTTATTAATTTGCCAATCTTTCAATCCATTGAACTGCGAATAAAAAATAACGAAACACACATCTCTTAAATTTTAACCATACTCTAAGAATTTTGTCGCAAATGGAATATTGTCTTCAGTATATGTTTGGCACAGATTTTGGGTTTTAATTGTTGTGGTGACCGATGATCGCCTGAAATTATGATGATGTCAATTGCCTGAACTCAAATTCGGGGATTTCCCTGAGGAATAACTGATAAAAGTTCAACAGCTAGTTAAACGGCTGTCAATAAGGTTTATTTGAACGAAGCATAACCAGTTACCCGGCCTAAGGAGGCTCTTTCAAGTACCCCAAACAAGAAAAACAATCCGAAAAAATCGAAAAGTTTCACACAAAACAATGGATGGGGAATAATAGAGTTGCCGGCTACAACTTTCATTTCATTGGTTATCGGCTATAGGTAATTTAACGAAATATAACTAGCCAGTGAATGATTGGAATTTTATGTTCTTTTCTGGAAAATTTGGTAATCACAAGCTGCAAACTTCTTAGATAAAAAAATTTAGGGTTCTATGAGCAAAAGAGTTAGATCATCAATTTTTCAGAAAGGCTACAGATGTTCATAGCATGCATAACTAACCAGTGGCCGTGCTGAGAAGGTATCTAACTTTACAAGCTATATACAATATGTATACTTTCGTGGTTTCTGCATAGGTTTAAATATATGACTCCTGCAACAATAGATTAAAGATAAGCCAACGAGATTTTGTCTAAGGAAACATTTCAATACTACCAAAATATTGCTCCTCATTTTGCCAAAAAAAATCACTTTTTGTTAAAGAAACCTTTGTAAATGAGAAGGAGAAACAGGCCGATGTTTTCAATGTTTAGCAATAACAAAACTATTAGGCACCCTTCCCGGTGAGCGTGGGGATACGATCAGAAATCAAACTGAACGCAATTTGTACTCGTCAACTCAATTAGTTTTTTTTTTGTCGTAACATTCTTTTGTTCTTGTGTCAGATAAATTCTATAGCCGTCCATCCTTTTTACTTCCCTATCGTACCCAGTCAAATAAAAAGTATTTAGTTTATGTCTGATTTCTTTGTGTCTTAAAACCAAATGTTTTTATTAGGGGAAATGATTGAATGGGCTATCGTAAAGTTAGTTAAGTATCTTTGCTCATTAATGTTTTTTCTTTTTTTCACTCAGATAACTCTATTGATATGTACTTGGACCGGATTTAGCATAAAAGGATTGCTATTTATCTGTCTTTTAAGAGAAACTTTCATCTACCCGACGGGGTACATTCTAAAGGTATTTATAAAAGATCTTTTAATCTAAGATAGCTCTTGATCTGAAGGTAAGTGTTAACTTAAAAGCAGTTTCTTTCAGCTTTGAAAGCTTTTTGCCAAGAGGAACATTCTTGTTTCAATGGTAAAGACATTGCAACTAGAACATGAAGGTAGGCAAATAATGAGTTAAAAATTCAAAACTAAAATACTAAAGAAATGTCACAAATGTGATTTTTGAGGCCATAGTGGTCCCAGATGAAAACAAGAACCTTTGTGTTGCATCTGTTGCTAATTAAACATGGACATTTGCATCAAATACAGAAAACTTTCATTTCAAACAAACATCTTCGAGCAGAGGTTGAATAATTTGTGCAGCAGCAATAAAACGTTTAAACCAATTCACCATAGTGCTGATCTGTGCCTTCAAATCTTTCAGGATGTCAAACGAAGTAATAAGAAGAAAAAGACGACCATATCGAGTAAGTCAATGAGCTAGCTTTATCTTGGGATAGATATGATCGTCCCAGTTTAAAATGAATACATGGAAAAAGTAAATATAAAACGAATATATATATACGAACATTTTGGTCAAGTTTTCTCGAGTATTAATGTAAATATGAATCAATAACACCTGGGATAGCTATATAGTGTAAAGAAAGTTTCTCACGGTATCATCAAAACTTCCATTTGGTAAGCTATCATTTGATGGCTTTACTTAAAGCATTACATTTATTTATTTTTATAAGACTTTGCTGCCTATCCTTAGCTTATATATGATTAAAGAATTAAGTTACATTAGAAAGCTGTCATATGATTCTGCTATTCAGTTTCATATAAAAAAAAATCGATTCCATAAGTCTACGTGTGCTGAATAGTATTAATGATTCAAAGCCATAAAATTAAAAATAGGGTTTTTCTTTTCAAAAAAAAACAACTATTTTTAACATACAATGAAGCAGCCAGCTTGACCTAGAACTTATTATGCATGTATTCAATTATTTAATGATTCATTGGTAGGTAGCCGACTAGATTCATTCCATCCATCCATTCACTTATTTTGTTCGTTCATCTAAATCAATATGTAAATAACAATTAAGACATATCAAACGATCAAAAAACTATTCATCTCAAATCGGTCAATCAACCTATAAACAGCCGAAATCGTCGCTTTGAATTTGATAATACAGTACGTAGTTATCCATCAATCAGTAGTTTCAGTTGGAGGCAGAACTGAATTATATCAAATCAACTTATGACTGTACGCTCTCGGGAGCATAGCCCTGAGGATGATGAAGTTAGGAACAGACCATAAGATATTTGTGGGGGGTTAGGCAATGTTGTGTGCAGGATATCTATTTTTGCTCTCAAGGCTGTGCAGGATTTCTTTTCGCTTTGCACGATACTTGTTTCTGGATTTTGTTGTTGTTGTGACACAATGCATATAGATGAGTATCGCTGATGTACACTGTATAGATGAGTATCGGTCCTGAAAAAAGATATCGTGCAAGGTGAAAAATGGCAAAACGAATTTATAAATAATAATCTATTATTATTTTTGTAACTACGTACAGCTTTATGCTTACAGAAATTAAGACAATGGCTTTGCTGCTTTTACGTAATTATCAATATATCGGCTTTTACGTATACTTAATGTTGATTATTTTCAGTCAAATATGTATCAAATATATGCAGGTCTTGAAGCCGAAACAAAACAAAAAACGACGCGTGAATTGAGCTAGTATATGACTCAAGATGATGGAATATGATTTGAAAGAAAGAACGGAAATACATTTACTATTGTACGCCCATAGATAATAATGCACTTCAAAAATCTCACGCTTTAAAGAACTCACGCTATCATTGCCGCTTTGCTAACTGGCCTGTAAATTATGCTTCTAGGGTTGGATCTTCATCTGTTTAGCTGCTGTGTCCGGCCAAGTTAGGATTGTCAGATCAAGAGAAATGCGGATTTCCAGCGTTTTGAGACACATTTGATATATATTTAATTTATTGCATTAAATTTATGACTTTTTTGTACATTCTGGCAAAGTAAAAGAATAGAAAAGGGCCCCCTGGCTCTGCAAAGCAAACAATTCACTTTAAGCTCCCTCTCTCAGGGTTTTAGAGCAAATCCCCCCCCCCCCCCACCCACCCCCTGATAATTACCATTTTTTTTATTCAAATTAAAGGTAGGGTTTTAGACTACGAGTAGTCCTTCTTTTCCCTCCAGAATCAGTAATTTTAAAAAACGAGTGTTGCGGGATTCCTGTGGAGCGCGCCGGAAATAGATTGTTGAGATTGTTGCGATCTATTTCTGGCGCGCTCCACAGGAATCCCGCAACACTCGTTTTTTTAAATTACTGATTCTGGAGGGAAAAGAAGGACTACTCGTAGTCTAGTAGGGTTTCAAAATAAAAATCGGATTAGGCGGCTACCCGCCATTTTAATTCTGCTAATCATAACATTAATCACATGACAGCTTTTGGTTTATGTCGTATTACTGGAACTAACAATAACCGTAAATCTAAAGAAATGCGACTAATTTATTCCTTAGGTACACAGCAACCTTTCGGCATGAATGAACGATTCGCTTTCAATTAATTTTTCCATTGTTCTTTAACTCCTCCTACATTTTCTATCGCCTTTTGATTGGTTCAATTCATCACTTTTCCCGCTTCTTATTTAAACTCAGTGTCTGTCATAGTCTAACTCTTTTACTCCGACGAAGGGCTAAAGCTCGAAACGTTAGTAATTTAAAAGTTAAGTCAACATTTTTTACGGTGTTACAAATTTCATTATATTGCCTATCATTTTTATCAAACACCGACGCAGACTATACTAGTTTACTGGCTATTTTCCATTTACCCTGAAAAAAATTAACTAACGTGTCCAAGCTTATTCTTTTATAATATATGCAAAAAAGGTCTACACGTGTGGCAGCATTTTAAAAATCAGAATCAATATACTTAGTAACTTGACTCCATCTAACGTTTTTCCATTCAAACACTCTTAGCCGGAACTAATAAATCTCTTTTTTATTTGGTGAACATATTTCAGACATCTTATTGTAATAGATCTATAATTTATTCCAAAGAATTACTATTGTGAATTAGATTAAAATTGCATATGCAAAGGAAAAAGTAGAATTTTTAGTGGGCCACAGCGTATTACAATAACAGAAATTAAATCACAAATAATGTATATAACAGTGCCGGGTTTGTGGTAGTCCATGGTCAAGAAGGAATACAACTTCGATTATATCTAGTGGCTGATTTCTGAAATTTCCGCGTGATTTCTCGATTCTTCCAGTTCTCTTTTTACTCGAACTGTGAACACTTTCAATTTTGTGTTACTTGTTTTAAAGCCCACATCCCTGAAGCAAATTGATTAGAAATAAGATTTATTATGAGGGTTTTGAGGCAATAGAATGTTCAGAAAATAATAACCTAAAAAAGTTATGTAATTACGGTGTCCTTGCTGTAAAATGTTATCACGACGCCTCCATTAAACGAAATTGACCTTGCCATGGCCCCCTCAGGGTCCTAGGGTACTGATAGCCGTATTAATATTATAAAAGAAAAAAATATTTAAATTAAACGATAACCTAATAAAACTGTCGAGTGTGTTACTGTGCTATTCAAATTAGACTGTAATAGTCAAATGCCTTGATAATTTTGAAAACTCAGTGACAAATTAACGGATTACATATCCGATTTTTTTCAAACTGAGCTATAGACAAACTAAGTAAAAGATTTGCGCCATTTTTTTAAAAAAATGCGGAAATTACTGTGGCTTTGAGTAATATAATATTATACTTGATATTACTTACGTACAGTCCAACGAACGGAGTCGATCGATTGTTTTCCCGAACTACCGTGTTCGGAATGAAGTTGTTTTGCTAATTTTACATGCTGCCTCGAAATGTTTGAAAATTAGAAATACATTTTACTGATTGTTTGGTAAAGAGATGTTTTTCTAGGTTTAATTATAAATGCATGTAAAATGTTTCTATCTTTATTTACGTTCAGATATCTTCGTTTACGCCTACCCACTTAGCTTTAAGTACATTCTCAAATATGCCCTAGATCTATCTTTGCTTTCTGTACCCTGGAAAACAGAGGGTTTCTTGATCTAGTATTTGTATTTATCATTTGTACTTCTGTGTTCTTGCTTCACAAACCGTCAGATTTACAAACGCTAAAGCAAGTACAAAATAACCTCTGGTACCCAGAGTATGCTTTCAGTGTGACTTATAAATAATTGAGATGGTTATGGTCTATTATCATCTTCGACTGACAACGACAACAACTTTATTCTTATTAACATACATATTTTATTGAAACAAAACAAACTGAAAGCGGAGCACACAGAGTAAAGGAGACTTTTTTATTATTTTTATTATGACTATTGCTGTAATAACCATTTTCTCAACTTTATTATCATTCTATTTTTTAAAGTATAATTCTCACGTGACCAAGTTTCTATGAAATGTGGCTTAGAAAATAAGAATTATTCTTTTAGAATATTCTGGATACTGTTTATTTGTTCTTTCTCTTATGTCGTTGTTACTCGACTTAACTGGCAGCTTCCACAAAACGCAAACAAATGTAAAATGATAATATTGTCACGCATGTCATTCTCAAGTAATATACTTATATTAAAGTATATTTCAGAACTACCAACCTCCTTGGGATCAAATACTGATATACATAATGTGCCAAGGAACGTTAAAAGGAAAAACAAATACTTTCTTATCACACAAACTGAATATCAGCAAAGAAACGACCTGCCATATGCAGAATTTGCTTGGACAGAACAAGAAAGCTGAAAATTGTTTGGTCCCAAAATAAGTCGTAGAAAATATAATAATGATAATAATAATAATAATAAAACTCTGGGAAATCATGTCATTCAAGTACATCTCAAATTCTCAAAATGATCTTCTTAAATTGACTTAATCAATTATTTTAACTGGTACCCGTATATGCATGTTCTAATATATGTTAAGAGCGCAAAATTAGTGTATTTGGTTAAAAACATGACATTTCTTCAAAAACAAAGAGGATGCGGTAACAGGAGAAGATGTTTGTGAGGGTAAGTGGCGCTCAATTTCGGCCCATAGGGAAATTGTATTGACCAACTTAACTGAATTCCTAACGCTTGCAATTATTGATAATGACTTAAACGACTAAGTCTATAATACTAGTTATATCCTGTGGGATTTATTGTTGATAAACATTTTCGCGTCATTCAAAGATACCGATTTCTAAATATTGAAGCGGAATTTTCATGATTCGAGACTGGAAACGTTATTTAGATTGCTTCCTAGACAACCACAATCAAATTTTCTCGAATTATGCAGATCATAATCGCTTTCGTCAACACGAACGGTTCTTAACAGATAGTACATTGATAACAGCATCAACTCTCACTAGGGCATCTGGTTTTGTGGAAAACGTTTGAATTATTGAAACTTTCTAGAAATGCAAATGTAACATGCGACCAAGACCATGCCTCTGATAGGCAGTAGCAGGGTCATCTCAAAGATACTCCAACCACAAGTTTGCTTGTTCTCAAAACGCATCTTTTCTAGGTGACGAAAAGATCACTTAAAGACTTCGGTACTTCCAGTTTGAATAGATTTCAAGTGTTTGGCTCCCCAACAATTAAGATAAACTCAAAGTTCAGAGTAGATCTCTTTCAATTTGGATTACAGTGGATTTTATATTTATCTTATTATCAAACACCTGCAATTTGTTGGGTATCGAGGATTAAGGTAGTACACCACGTAAACATTTGGATAAACATGTAGAACACGTATTCTAGATCTTTCGCGGCACGATGTCCAAGTGGAAGAAGCTATCTACTCTTGTTCGAAACAAAGAGTTTTTTGAACGGGTAAGTACATAATGCACTCGATCAGATTAATCCACAGCTGAAGAAGGGAAATATAATACTGTTAGAATCATTGTTTATATAAAGAACTTCAGCAGAAAATCTAACGAAAGAAAAATAGATATCAATTAACATTACTAAACACGAATATTCAGCAATTTAACAACACAATAAAAACAATAGAGGATCTAATATGTAGTTAAATTAAGAAAGGTTCTAAATGAGAAATATTGTCAATAGAAAACAAAAGCTCAACATGCTTCAACTGAAAAGTACCGGTGGGAAAACCCTGATGAACCGTGGTCTTATTTATTTAAAATAAATGTTATATATATATACAGAACCAGTTGAATTTTTATATATTTCTTTGATTAACCGAATTATTTTGAACAAAAAAATCAATTCTAGTATGTCATTTCTGCATACATGCACTACTACACCATACTGTCTCTGGGGAAGACATTTTCTGAAAAAGCTCCCCATTTCACCTGAATATTACAAAGTATAATTTATCATTTGTCATCTATAAACGCAGACACTGACAGGCAGACTGAGATAATTATTCTGTAATGAAAGAAATAGTGTGGGAGTAATTACTAAAGTTGAATGAAAAACATATTTGTCATGTCAATTTCTGCAATTAGCTACTACAAACAGTATATCATATCCAGGCCTGAAACGATTTGAGTTGTTCCGATCATGAGCGAAATATATATATATAGTTTGTGTTTAGTTTGTGACATGATCCGTGTTCATTATAACAATCGATGTTAATACAAAATATTCAAAATATCTAATATGCAATTTAACTATTTCTTAATAGAATATTTTCACATAAAATATCCACGATATATTTCGAGTTATGGAGTTATGCTTGTTACATTTACACATTTACTCAGACTCAGACTGTAATTTTGTAGTGAATAGTTTTTATGTTTTGTATATAATTGGTATATCACAAAGATATAATGTATATAATTGAAAAAAAAATAACTAAATATAGTAGCTCGTTTGAAAGTGTACAGTTTGGTTTAGGGAATACCCAAATGAAAAAATTTACTTTTGTCAGTTTCATTTACTAGAGAATTCGAACATTAAAAGAAAAAAAGTCAAGAAAACAAATGCATTTTATTATTTATTTATTTATTTATTTATTTATTAACAATATTTATACAGAGGTGCCCAGTTCAGCAAAGCTGGTTTGAATGGGGCTCTGCATGTTTAAAATAGACTTACAGAAAGAAAAAATAGTACAGAAGACAAAAAATAAAATTGCAAACGGTTACAATAATTTTATTTATATACACCATCATATATCAACGCGAGCTTTTCTTGGACAAAAAACGGGCAGAACTTGACCGAACCGTTACTTCTGAAAACTCGAGCCAAGACCGAAAAAAACGCTAGTATAATAAATGTCTATTTAACCTTGCTTGCTGTCACCGTGTTACGGCGTTATTTTACGGAACGTCGGTACTTGCGCGGCTAAGCTTGCGCTCGAGGCGTAAGGCAGTGAAAAATAACCGTAAATTACCGTAAGACCCTCGATTAATAAAATATAATAATGCAGCAAATACTGACGAATTATTCAATTAAAGTGAGTAAAAAAATACTAAATTACTTAAAGAGTTTTAATGCCAAATCCACTAAGATAAAGCACTCATAACATACATTCATGAATTAATAAACTTCGAATTAAAACAGTTCAGCAAAGTTAAAAAGAAAATTAAACAAATAGAAATAAACGTATAAAGAGGGGAAGAATTGTGGTATATAACTGAGCCTAAAATATGACTGGCTGGTGAGTGTTTAGTTGAGTGAAAATCAAAATGGTTTTAGTAGGTTTTAGACGGAATTCGAAGTCATTGTAAATGTTCAACCAAAATAATAAACCTTTAATTACTAACGTTGCTTAGTTATTATCAAGATTCATTCAAGTTACTTAGGGACTACTATACTAGGGGGCCGGGCCTATTAAGAAATTACGTATTACTAAACTTGTACATGTATTGGCTAGTGTTGTTTAATTTTATTGATTTTAAACAACCCCATGCAATATAAAAGAAACATCTCATTAATTCGCTCATTTGTTTGGCTATAGTGAGTGTCTCAGTTACAAGAGGCACTATATAGATCGAGGTTCGATGATACTGAGGAATGATGCTACAAAGAAAAACTGATCATGAACTCGGAACAAAACCAGACATATTCTGATTATTGCAATGTTTATCACAATATTGCCATCTCCTTTACTATCAATGTATTTATCTTACTATTTGATAGATTCCTAGAACAAAAAAAGAGAAAAAGAGAAAAATAGTAACATACGATCGAATTTACAAATTTCTTTGTAACCCCGCAGACCACCGACAACGCAGGCTAGTTTTTGCTTTCCCAGAATCCTCTACTAGTTTCTTGTTTCATGTTTTTACAGTCCAACTGCTCCGAAGCTTGTTGTATTTTCTGCCTTTTTCATAACTATCCACTCCCTCGCACTTTACCCTCCTTTTAATGAACGTACCACCTTCATTAATTAACTAAACAGTTCCAATTATCGCCCAGTGACTCTATATACACACCACTTGGCCTGACCTAATGGGGTCGGATATGAACCCCGCTTGGAGATTCGAAAAGTTTATTTCACAATTCGAAAGAAGTTCACGCAAGACTTAAAAACTTCATTGGGAATGTGAAACGTTAACATTTTAAACGAAAAATATTTTTTTTGCCAGTGAAAGAATTATGTTAGTTCTTCTGGATACTCAATACTCGTTTCCAATGTCGTTTTAATTATTCACTTTTTTTTTTCCTTCTTCTCTCCGTGGGCGAAATACAAATCCTTCATTTCCTGCGCAAATAAAACTTCCAGTCACGTTTTTTCGGCGCCTGTGGATAGGGTTTTTCTAGAGTTACTGTGCATGATTGTAAGGTGACTTAAGGCTATTGTTCGAGTGTCCAATCTATGTTATTTACATTCGTTCCAATCGGCAATCAACGTAGGAAATAACATTAAAAGTTTACGACTTTTTTCCATCCAATCAATGCATCTGTCACTGTGAATGTTTCCGGTCGATCGTGCAAGGGAAAATCTCATGCAAAACACTGTTCGGATTTGAAAGAACATGTCTTTATATCACAAGGATAACGATTATGAAGAAAAGGTAAAACATTTTGCTTTTACTTTTTATCTTATAAGAGAAACATTAGATATAAGAAAAAAACATGGATTTTGATAACATCTAGCTGTTCTTCCAAAAAGACGTTTCTGTTTTGACAAGAATAGAACAACATTTAAAACTCACGAGAAAAATATCATACATACAAAATGATAAATGGGCAAATTCTAATTCTAATAGTTTAGTAGTTTCAGCTTAATAGCATAAATCAGTTTCGCTGTTGTTGTTTTTTTCTTCTTTTTTTGTGTACTCATTTCACTATTAACGTTACAAGTCTGCAATATAAATATAAACGTTATTAAGCTACTGCCCGCAACAACAGAAGCATATTTTTAGTATTTCTTCGTTATTACATTTCTCTCCAAAATTGTACTTCTGTTGTTTAATTTGAAAAGAAATGTTTAATTATATATAATTGTGGTAAAATTCGGAATCAGAAACTTATGTTATATTTAGATTACAGGCCAATTCACAATGTCTATGTATTTTTTCTTTATGATATTTTTTATTAAATTACTGAACAAATACTGACAAAGCAGCTTTTCTTTTTCTGTCAATAAATCAAACTTCAAGACATAAACCCCAAATTTCGATCCATAATTCAAATCCGCATTACCTTGATATCCCTTTTTAATATTTTTTCTATATTGGCTACTGTATAATACAACAATAGATCTTCAAAATCAATATTTGCTTATCAGTCTACAAATTAATGAAAAAAGAGCACACATACAAAGAAAAACGAATATTTTCATAAAAATAATACACTTCTGATGAATAAAGTAGATATAAACTCGGGTTCATTATTGAAACGTTTTTTTGATGCAGTGTTGATGATGTTTTGGATATACTACCCAAATGACTTGGCAGATAACTTATATTGGCTGCCTTTAATTGTTTGTGTTCTTGTATCCGCTATTTTTAAACTTTCCGAAGTCAAACCCTAAGCGTATATTTCCTCCTGAGTTGAATTTCCTTGTAAGCAGATAAAAACAATGTTTGATTGGGCGTTATTGATTCTATTTCAGGTTCCTGCCAGTTATGTTTTTACTCCAAACAGAGATGATGTCATCAATTCAAGGTAACAATGTCTTTCCAATAAATATTAAAGGGAACTATGAAATGACATATTGTTGTTATTGTTGATGTAGTTGTGGCTGATTTTTGATCATGAGTCAGTTTTTGGATGATGTTATAAAAAAGGAATCGAAACAAATTTAGTTTCTAGTGAAGGTTACGTATATCTTGATATAGACGATAGATAATATAATGAAATTTGTAACACCGTAAAAAATGTTGACTTAACTTTACTGACGTTTCGAGCTTTAGCCCTTCGTCGGAGTAAAAGACGAAGGGCTCAGTAAAGCTCGAAAGTCAACATTTTTACGTGTTACAAATTTCATTATATTACCTATCGTTTATATCAAACACCGACGCAGCCTATACTAGTTTACTCGCTATATTTTCCATTTATATTTTAATATGGTATACAACTTAACAAAAATACAAACGCTACTGATCATGTTTTTATTATGATAATATTTCGGCCAAGGTGACTCTGTACGTATACAGCCCTTATTATAGTTTATTTTTGATACAGTATATTCATGCTTAATCTTGAATTTGTTTTGTAACATTTAACATTTATATTGACATAACATTGTTCGAATTCAAAGAATTGGCCTCCTCAAAGACATATGCCACTTCACTTGTCAATGATTTTTTTTTTGTAATTAGCTTTGAACTATTTCTTCTTTATTTTTTTTTTATTTCTTTCACTTTCTTTCTTTCTCTCTTCTTTTCATGTTTCTTTTTATCTTTCTCTCTTTCTAATTTTCGATTCTATCTTTTCTTATACACTTTTTCGCTAATTGCATTGTTCATTTCCTCAAGTTTTAAGTTACTTTAGCTGCTTTCTTTCCACGTGACATGTCTTTGTGATGCTGACTTGTAAGATGGAAATCTCCTCTCTCATTCACATTTTAGCTCAGACAAGATATGTCAAACGTCAATATCAATATAACCTTAAAGCAAAATGATATCTATGATATGAGAGTGATAAACAGCCCATTATAAAGCTGTGAAGACCGCGGATATGGCACATTTATATAAAACTATGAGAGACTAATTCTCGGAAACATTGTATTAAATCATCAATGCATGCAAGTGTGAATATAACTACATCATTGGTCGTTCAGCGTTGAAAAATGTTTTGCTTTGAAAACCTTGCTAATTTAACTTGTGTTGTTTGAGTATATCGTACGTCAACGTATGAGATCTCCCTGAGAAAGCTCGGAACATTTTGCAGATCTCGATTTGCTTAAAAAGTCTCTGAATATCTTTCCGAGCATCGTATCAATATTTAACCTACACATTATTATTTTTTAAATATAGTGATATTCTCTCAAATTTGCACGAAGGAAATAGCTTTGGATACCTATTGTTCTGGAATCGCTTATATCTTGCATTGATATTGACTTTTGTTTGGAGGGTTTGAATTTCCGCTGAGGTAGCCGCCTTTTTCAATTGTCGTAGATCAGTGATTTTTATGTGGTCCGATAAAATTCACTGACCTTAAAAATCATAGTATTTCATAATTAATATAATTAGTGTTACAATCCAGACTCTTTAATAATTCAGTTCATCCATTATGAAATTGGACACGAAACTGATTATAGATTGTGGAAGATGCTTAAATGTCGAATGGGCAAGTTCACATACGTCCATGTCATTTTAAACACTGTGCACCAAAAAAGGCATTGACAATAGCAAAAATGTCACGTGACACCAGATTATTGAACTGTAAATTCTTACAATACTCGGTAAGGCAGCACGATATTGAATACGCTCATCTGCGCATGCCTATGACTCGAAACAGATGATTTATTTACAGTAATAATGTAATGTAGTTAATAATAATAATAAACTTATAAAAAATAATGAAACATATTATGCAAAAAAATCCTATAGATAAAATATACTATATATGTTACAACTAGACGCATAACTGCGTGAACTCAGGATTCTCTTTGATGCTCTAGCTACGCTTTTAATTATAAGTACAATTCATGAAAATAGACACCTGCGTGAACGCGCACTTTCATCAGAAATTTGTTTATCTACCTATATCTGATATGAATAATTTGCAGTTTCTTTCTGTAGATTACCTGTAAAACTGTCACTAAATTGAAGTTCATAATCAGTATTAAACACATTTAAACTTGTGGGTAGTTTTGATTTCATGAGAAAATATGACTGTCATGCCGATTGTGACAATCAGAACTGATCCTCAATATTCATGATCATTACAAGCTCATTTGAAGAATTAATTTCATTTTTGTTATTATAAATTAAAGAACATAAACTCATTGCAGCACATTGTTGTAATTTTAAAGGTAAAAGCATTACCTTTGCTATATGGTGCTGTTATTGTCTTGCTTGGATCAACATATAGTGTGTTTTAGGACCAGTATTCTTCTCTACATCATAATATAGTTTACACTTACAGTAATTCATTACATGTGACTGAGTCTTATAGAGAGACATCGGTCTATTACAAGAAAGGGACGATATATACCGACTGGCTTTACATTTGAACCTTTTTTGAGAAATAAATGCTTGTGTCCCAATCCCCTTGAACTTTGAAGAATAATGCTCGATTTTGACCTTTGCACAGTTAATATAATTATGTAACTTAGAAGACCTGGGTATAATATTTGAGCGTATTCTATGATAAACAAACCGCAAAAAGCTTCCTACTTTTGGTGTTTAAACGCCTGTATTAATCGTGTTCATATTCTACATTTTGTACTTGTCTCACAACTATGATGACAGTTAAAATGTCTATAATTATAATAAACAAACCTTGGATAACGAGATCTGGTATTATTTGTAATCTTTATTGTGACTTCTGCATCATTATATACATTCATACCTGTACAGTCAAACAACTAGTAATGAACGATGAAATGACAATAGTTTGAGTGTAGCGGTCGAAGAACTTGACTGTTTTGTACCCTAATAAAGACTAATATCAAATAGGAAAAACAGAAAATACTTCCTTGAATTAAAAATAATAAAAGAAGCAAGGTACTTAGCATTATTAATATGAAAGAAGTCATCATTTTTGAGAAGCTAGGTGGCCTTACTTTGAGTCTGGTTGACTGTAAACACAAGTCGCTAGTCTTGAATCTTCTTCGCTTAAAATGCCGATTGCAATCCTCGTTTTTTCTTCGGTACACCTTTGTTCACATTCTGTAGTTGAGCTTTGTTGTTTTAGAGTTTGTATAAGTTTGATTATAATTCGCTTTTTAATACATAGTTTAAGTTTCACGATAGGCATTTTCATAGTCAGTTTGACGATAGATTCGCGGCGTGTCTCTAAATCTTCTTTCCGAAAACGCTCAACATCTTTTAGTGTGGCTATACCGCGAATGGTGTGTGGATTTGCAAGCGATTTGAGTGTATTTAAAGACATTGATTACTAAAACACTGTACTGTCAAAGTTAGAAACAAAATGGCTGCCGAAATTGAAGCTCAGAACTTCGACGATACTGCGCGTGCGCGTCTTTTTGGCGACGACGACGAAAAATAAAAATAACAAAGCCGAATCCTAAACTCGGTGATTCCACAGGAATCCCGAGTAATTATAAAACTTCTATTGATAAAAGATATTAAAACTGATACGGTCATACTAATGTTTGTAAGCTAATTTAACATATGAGTCTTTCATTATCTTTTAAACGTGTCTAGAGATTTGCTATTGCTAATATTGCTTGGCAACGAGTTCCAGTCACCATAAATGATCGATACCATGCTTTGGATTTAAATGGGAGAACACTCAGGACAATGGAGTTGGATGAACGCAGATTGTAATTGGTTGATTTTATTTCTAGAAGTTCAATTAATAGCTTTGAATGTTAGTAAAGAGTATTTTAAAATGTCATTCCTTGGTCGTACTGGAATCCAGTGTAGTTCGAGGGCCACAAGTTAATCAGCCTTGGCTGTACAGTGTTTTTCCCCTCATTAAATAAAGTGTATTATTATTATCATCATCATCATCATCATCATCATCATCATCATTATTATTATTATTATTATTATTATTATTATTATTATTATTATTATCATTATTATTATAGTAAAAAGGCGTAATATGGCAATATTTTGGGGCGGTCAGTAGATGAGTCTCGCAGCAGTGTTCAGTACTCTTTGAAGTTTGTATAACTGGCAATCAGGTAGTCCATACAACAAACTGTTCCAGTAATCAATGCGACTTGTTATTAAAGCAAGTATCAGCGTTTTCGCTGCATCGACATATAGATATTTACGTATTCGTCTGATATTGTGTAAATGGTAGAACGCCGAGCTACAGACTTTACTGATGTGTGTCGACATCTTAAGGTTAGAATCAAACCACGCTCCAAGATTTCTAACAGCAGGTACAAGAGAAATAACATCAGTTCCAACGGTGATGCTTTCGATGTTTACTTTAGCCAATTGTTGTCTTGTACCAAGAATTCAGTCTTGACGTCATTTAACATAAGCCTGTTAGTTACCATCCAAAATCTGGTGTCTGATAAACAGTTTGTCAAGCTAGTCGTAAGGCAGCATCAGCATCTGCAGTTGACGTTAATGAGGGTGGAGCTATTAGTATAGCTGCGTGTCATCCGCGTAACAGTGGACTTGGGGAAGATGCACGCTGACGATTTTAAAGAGGCCACGTGTGAAGATGGAGAACAGCAGTGGACCAAGGCATGCTCCTTGTGGCACGCCGATATGAAGAGGAAAGTTTGAAGAAGAACCGCAAATAATGCAAATTAATTGAAATCTTCCAAACAAATATGATGTATTCCAAGCCACTGCATTGCCCTTTATTCACAGGTCATCAATTAGCAATATTCACAAACCATGAGTGCCATGAGCACTTAAATCCAACAATATTAAAAGTGTAACTTTTTGACTGTTCATATTGAGCAAGATATCATTCTTTACCTTTAGAAGTAAGAGTTACATACCGAGAATGGAGGCTATAAGCCATATATATCCCGCGGGCCGCAGGCCCAAGGGTATATAGGCTTATAGCCGAACATTCGAGGTATGTAACTAATTTATTTCACACTTGAGAAGGTTTTCTCACAAAAAAACAGTGATTTAATCCTATTCTAACAAAGACACATGATTTGAGTTAAGAAATAAAAGAACGGCTTTTCAAATCTTACTAATTAGTATCTACTGGGAGTCGTATTTGATAAAAGAAATGATATGAATAGAAAATATTAATGTGCAGGGAACCGGCTCGGTGCATTTTTAAATCAAAATCTTATTGATAGAACACGATTGAAGGAGGTTATGCTATCTTAGTTTTGATTCCTTAATACAAAGACTAAATTAGTCAAACCATTGGAACTAATGAATAAGGTGGAATGCTAGCTGTTAATGATTTTTGTCACTAGAATACAACAGTTTTCCCGTAATTGAAGTTTATTGAAAGTTTTCATAACAAAATAGTACTGACACAATCTAAACCATTAGGCTGAGATCTGACTCGACATTTTTCAATGATAACTAAGGTTTTCTGAAAAGAAAACAATGTATGATTTTCACTGATCGTATTCAAAAAAATAAAACCAATCCAAAAATATGTCAATAATCTGTTCATAATTTAATGTTCATTGTCAATGAATTCCCATAAGGAAATATTAAACAATCACTTTTCAATTCTATTCAGAAGAATACTAACGAACTTGAATGCTAATGAACTTGATGACATTAAACGAGTTTTTGTTGTTAACTTTCTATCGGATGACTATGTAGTATAATGGGTTAAAGCGCGGATACAGCAATGCAGAGGTTCTCGGTTCGAGTCCTCACATTGGTACTCAAAGATTTTTCTCTCCAAAAATCGCTATCTAGTAAAAATTTCTAAGTCTAATGTTGCAATAAATAATAAATGCAAAGGTTATAACTAGATATAGACCCGGGTTTATATCTAGATATAACCCTTGAATTGGTATAATGAGGGGTTTATATCGGAGATACATCCCTATGAATAACAAAGAAAACCGTGTCAAGTGTGAAATAAGTGGTGTTTCTGTACAATGATTAGCTTTAATTTATATGCAGAAGGTACTGAGTATAGCCCATTATCCGTCATATGCCTTTTAATTTGGCAACAGCAGCTCTTTAAGATAATTTTCAAATGTAAGGCAGGTTGCTTGCGGTCGAAAGTATTGAAAGTGTTGCCTAGACCAGGTTTTTTGATTGTTGGTTTAAATAAAGCTTCCTTCCAAGTATTAAGAAATGAGCTAAAGGGTTAAGGCTAAGGATTCTACAATCACGTGTATACACTTATTTCAAAAACATTTTTAAAATTTAATATTAATTCTAAGGAATGTTGTTTTTGTATTAATTAATATTATTTGGTATTTTTTTAGATTGAGATTGCGTTACAGTGCAACATGCGACACCTACTATCGTGATTGGTCAGACTCGATCAGCCTCGTTTCCAATAATGTCATGCCAGGATGGGAAAGAGGTGTCTTTTCCCTCGATTCAGTATACAGGTACGGAAAACATATTTTTATGTGCAGACGTTTTTTCAATTTTTTCGTTTATCAATATTTGATTTCATTTTTAACGGTTGTTATAGAAACAAATTGTAAAGCCGCCTTAAGCGGCCGACTTGCAGTTTATTAATGGGCGATTCCTCCGAGGATGCATTCTTTGAAGCTGGGGCATCGAATCGACTTACGAATAGGATGGCGATTTCGGTATCATCCGTGCTATCCCGACAGAAAACGTGCCAGTGCAGTGCCAATGTCAGGTCATTATTAACAGCGACTTTTACTAACTATATCTACAGGAACGTTGACGAATCGGCCGGTGAGGTTTATTTTGATCGAATAAAGAACAGTACAACTGGTAATTTGAAGTGGAAATTTGACTTTAGTAGTTGCGGTTTACTAGTCGATGAGGTGACGATACGATTAAACTACATTGAAAGCCATGGTGGAGAGATAACCACGACCATCGTGGGAGATGGAGGCAAGAAAAGGCTTCGCTATCTCAAAGGTAACTAAAATATTAATAAACATACATGAAAAAAACATGAATTACACTAGCACTTGGCGGGACTAGAAAGCCGAAACCGTGGGTTCGAGTCCCGTCAAGGGCTAGGGCTATTAATATTTTTCTCACGTATCTTTATTTCACTTATAGTCCTTATACCCCAAACGCATTTCAGCTCAATAAAATATTGGCCATTAGTTGTTTTTACTCCGACGAAGGGCGAAAGCTCATAACGCCAGTAAAGTTAACTATCATTTTACACACATTTCATCTTATTGCCTATCATAAAATATGAGTCATTCATTAAAATAGTTCCAGATTTGTAGATGCATAAATATTTTAAGGGTAAACCACGTTTGGTTCTACGGCGTCTGCATACAAAGATTCTCAGATTCAGATAAGCATGGAGATTTTCCATTATTTGTTTTTATCAGATATACCACGTGCTTGATATGTTTGATCATTGATACGGCTTTAGGGGTGGGGAGAGAATTTTAATTCACTTAAAAATGCTAACATAGTAGGCACAATGAATATATATTTGAATTTCGCTCAACCATCAAATTAATGTTATTTTCTTTGTATTATTTTATGTGATTACTAGGATATGTATGGTTTCTTGGATATCCATATAGTTAGTCAATGTTTTTATATCAGTCATCGTGGCATTTCCCTCCGGCTCCTTTTAGGCTGGCTACAAGCAAGGGTGATTGATAGCATATATTTCGATTTAGACTGCGAACAGTCCCTTCTTTTCCCTCCAGATTGCGAGTAAAACGAGAGAAAAATGAGCATTTAAATAAAGCACGCTCGCTCGTTTTATTAAAGTTAAAATTTTCGGAATCCGGAGGGAAAAGTAGGAACTGCTCGCAGACTAATTTCGATTTAGTACACCAAAATTAGTTCTAATATTTAGGTGCTACATAAGAGGGAGGTGCTGATAACTCAAATTGGCTAGGCGTGCTCTTGATGGTTTCACTGTGTATCTCTATTCATTTATGATATTGCAGGGATAAGAGTTTTTCATCAAAAACGACGCCGTTCAATTTTACACCGCGTCGATGGCTATTTTTTTTTCTAGATATGATAGATCATATGATATGATAGATCACATCAAGATAACATAGTTGAAGAAAAGAAATAGTTCCGATCCAGAGGGGAAACTAGCTTCCAGCTATCAATGTGTAGACTGTTTCATCAAAAACGACGCCGTTCAATTTTACACCGACTCGATGGCTAATTTTTTTTTCTGGAAATGATAGATCACATCAAGATAACATAGTTGAAGAAAAGAAATATCTGCGATCCAGAGGGGAAACTATAGCGTCCAGCTATCAATGGGTAGACTGGTTGAATTCGCTTCGCTAAACAGGAAACAATATATTCAAGTCGAGGCTGGAAGGGATAATATGTTGAATCTATTGTTTTGTGATCAGTCACGGCGAATTCGGTGATAATGTTTTTAAAATCTCTCTAAACGACATTATTAACATAATTTCATAGTAGACTCAAAACGTATAAATAGCTAGGCATTATTGCTATCGTTTGATCAGATTATTAAGCTCGGAACAAAAAAATGTTATTACATGTAAACGCAGTCGAAATGCGTCACAATATTATAATAACAATCAATAGGTTTGATGTTTAATACATTGATTCTTTGTCGCTGACCTGAAAAGGTCTACTTTGCTCATTTCAGTTTTTCCGTCGAATCTAATAATAATTGATGTGGCAGGTGCATATAGTAAGATTATTTAGGTTTGCTCATTTATTGTTTCGTTTTATGTTCTAAAATAAGCGCTGGAAGTTTAAGCGTAACTGGTATCATATCTTAAACATTTTGAAATGATGCGCGTTAGTTTTGATAAGCAAAAATCGACAAAAACCGCAAACATCAACAATTGGCACTCGTGATCTCAATTCAACGTAATGTGGGTATTTATCTGCGTCATGTCTTTTGTACTGTTTACACTTGTCTCTGAGGGTGTGACTCATACTTTCAATATTCATAAAAAGGGTATTAACCGCTTTAATATAAAATATTATAATTTATTTCGCATGCATAAATCGAGAAAAACGTTTTACAAATTTGGTTGGCTTTACAAAACAATTTGTTTCAAGATCGACGAAATACTAAAACGTAATAAAGGTGACACCTCTTGTTAATCTCTTTCAAATCCAACCAGACCAGCTTGTACCTAATTCTATTGGAAAGCGCACGGAAATTTAATATGGCAGTGAAGCAAGATCATTAGTGAATAAGAATAACTAGTATTTACACATTAGGAAGTATTTAGTTCTTTACACGGCACTTATTTTAATTGACTCGTTTATGATATGTGATTATCAGAGTTTTCGGCGTTAGTGTTATTCTAGCGTCCGAGTTCTTTTCGTATCGTGATATGAACCACATGTATTGATAACATGTCGTCAGGAAATCTTTTCTGGCTTCAAAGACAGACAACATTGATTTCCAAGTAATTTGGATGTTTTCAGAGCATTGTCAGGAGTTAATAGACTAATGCTAGCCTTAAGGAAAACACTCACAGTGGGGTTACGTATTCAACAAATGATGTTTGCTTTTGAGCTGAACTAAAATAATTAGAACCGCATATATCAAAAATAAGCGAGCAAATGACTCTGTATGTCTAATGAAAAAAGACAGCTTTAGAAATACCTGCCTTTTTCACTTTAAAACTGATATTTAAGTCTTACTATTTTTTGGAATCTAATTCTCTTTTCAAAAGCGTTTACCGCGCAACCTTATCCTTTTCAAATTCCATGTGAGAAAGGAAACAGCAACAGACATTGTCTTCTCAGTCTTTCTCCAAGTCATCTATTATAATTGGGATTTCTCGTAGACTTTATATCTTAAATAAGATTAAAGTCTGGCTTCTGCGTCGTTAAGTAGTTGTTTTCAAGATATGTAAAGCTAAGTAAGCCATGTGTTTCAATTCATTGGTGAGATTCTACAGATCTATTATAGCTTTCTGTATCGTATTTCCTTTGAAGAATTCGTAAAGTAGTTTGGAGGCTTGTTTCCTGTCTTGATTTTCATTAGAACAAAGAAGAACAAAAAAGCTCACTTAAGAAAACGTCGTTTTTCTCTTATGTCTGAACAAGTGTTGAGCGACGCTCTTTTAATTGGTGGGTTATCAATTAATGTAATGTTGACATCTGTTTCGGGATGGTATAAACACGGTGAGCGTTGTTTGTAGACCCTCAGAGTTCTCAAATAGGGTTCACAATTTTTCTTCAACATCGCTGTTGAACAGGCCAACGACGTGGACAAATGGAGACGGATCCCTCGTTAAAGAAGTATGCAGTTATGCTAGCTAACCGAAGTTTCACCTGGGCTACTGTTGAGACTTGCGTAAGCTCCTTACTCATTATTGCTGCGACGTTGGGTAACTTTCTAGTACTATGGATCGTGTATAGAAATCGCAACCTTCGTACTATTCCCAACCAGTTTGTGATATCATTGGCTGTTTCTGATATCCTAATGGCGGCAATATGTGCTCCTCCGTGTCTGTCTGTCCTTATTGTTGGAAAAAGAACTTTTAATGACTTTGTGTGTCAGTTGCAAGGTTTTGCCATCGCGTGCCTGGCGTGTGTTTCGCTTTTAACCATGATGCTTGTAGCCGTCAATAGGTATTTCCTTATCGTTCGTCCACGAGCATATCATGAGATATTCACCCCGGGAAAAACTAAGCTGATGATCGTGTCTGTATGGCTGTTATCTCTTACCGAACCCCTGCCCTATCTACTATCTGGACACCGCTATGAGTACCACCCAGGAAAAGTCTTCTGCTTCCAGGTTCTTGAGGTCAATTTTTACACTCTCCTTGGTTATGTCTACGTGGTTGTGCCCCTATTTATTCTGACAGCGTGTTACTTCACTGTATTCAAAGTCCTTCGACAGCATCAATTGCGTGTTCGAAAGCTCAGAACCTCGTCTACTTTTGAAGGCGTTAGCCCCCGTCAAGTCTCGATTGAGGATATCAACGTCACACGCACGCTGTTCCTTACAGTATGTGGCTTCCTGATTTGCTGGATTCCCATCAGCATCGTTGATTTTATTGGATTCGCTCAAGGTACATGGGCTCTCCCTCGCCAAGTTTATTTGATGTATACGTTCCTGGGTCAACTTAGCACCACTTTGAATCCTGTGATATATGGCGTCATGAACAAGACTTTCCGTGATGAGTACAAGCGAATGCTGTGCCAATGTGGAAAATGCTCTCAAAACAGGGATGAAACTTCACAGTCAGATAATTCTCACCCCACCAAAGAAAGCAAATGTTCGATTGTATGACTAAGTGACTTTTGCACGTTGCAAATAACTTCATTTAGTTTGGAGCCTTTGAACTAAGTACCTGACTATAGATATATATACACGGCTCCAAGCAATTTAACAGATCAGGACTTTTAGGAGAAGTGATAAAGAGGCTGATAGATAAACATACTTTACTGCATGTTTATATTGAAAAGGGGCATATTTTCAATGTTACGTTGTCGCTAAATACTGCAGTTCTCAATAAGACGCAAAATTGAAAAAAAAATAACAATCAAACGGAATTTGGGATCTTATATAGTAATATAGTTTTACTGAGAAATATTGAAAAATACTCCATGCCAGAATAGACTAAATACACTGGAAAATCTTATTTGTAGACCAATTAAAACTACATTTTAAGTGTTATGTCTTATTTGAGATTGTTCAAAAATAACCACATGATTAAGAATATATTATAGTAGAATATATTATAATGAGATCTAAGAGGACTAAGTACAGAATTTATGAAAACTTTGTATACATTGGTATAACTGTAGTGTTGTAATTTTGTGAAAGATATTTCAGCCGACTATTGTAGTAAAATAAAAAATGAAACTGTGATTCTCTTCTCTTCTGTTTTTTATTATTATTATTATATTTTTATTTTTGTGGTAAGAAAAAAACATCTGGTTTATCTAGCAATTCACACTGAATACGAAATATTAAACTTGTATGTAACTTGATGAAAAGTAGACAGAATAATATTAAAGGGAGGAATGATGATTAGGAATGAAGGAAAATTACTAAAATAATCCAATATGAATAGAAGAGTTTCTATCTCTTTGTTTATTATTCCAGTGCAGGTGATTTTCCTATCTATAGATTGTTTCAACTCCACTAGAACCATCTCCCCAAAACACGTGTACGCAGATAGTAAATTAAACCAACATTCCCTCCATTGCCAAACAAAAGAGCTCAATATAGCACAGCAACAAACTAAAAAAGGGCAATAGCATATACCTGTTAATAATAATATTTTTAATGGACGATTTCTGCTGCATTTTTTGGTATTTGCCAAAGGTGTGTTGCGCGGAGTTAGTGGTTTTAGCGTTCACCTGGTAACTACCTTTCTATTTCCATTTAACAAGCTCTGACAACCACAAATTGAAACCCAAAGTATTTTTTCTTAACAATCAACTGTTCAAGCAGTTGACTTATACTATCCTGACTCATTTAAATCTTGTTAAACACTAGTTGGTGTTTCTTGGATTGGGCTGAAAACCACTTTATACAAACCGCAAATGATTCGGTACGACGCAATATGACAATCATTTGGTCTGTTTCTTAACTGTTTCTTGTTTATGTTCTTGTATTTCTAATGTGTGAGGTCAAATATGTGGTTTTTGTTTTGTTTTACAAATGATTTTGGCAACAAATGATCAATGCAGATAAAAAGGCGGTCGATTTTCATACACTATGACTTGACCTTGAGCTTCATATTTTTTGTAAACATTGAACAAAAAAAAACATTAAAAGAATGCCGTGTTCATTTAAACTATAATAAACTATGACAAAAAAGGTAGTTCCACTAAGTTTACTATGTAAAAAAAAATTCATTTCACATTTCACATTTTCCCCAATAAGAATTGCTTTGCTGCGGGAAATCAAAAGCGGGGCCCACATTGTTATTCCAAAAATACTTTTAAATCATCCTGGTCGGTGTTTTTGTGCGGTTTTCATTTTTTGATCTTCAACGATATTATATACCATACATACAATACACATTCGGAAAAAGAGATGAGAATTTATAACATATCTATATTTTTGACGATCGATCGTGATGCCGGTAAATAGGCAATTTATTTGAACTAAACAGGTGTACGAAGTGCGCTGGTTGAAAACTATATATGCCATCAAAACACTGAAGGCAGGCGCAATGCTAAAATAGATTTTAGTTGGTGTTGCTTATTTACTGTTTTTTTGTATTTTGTTGTTGATATTGATTTTGTTGTTGCTATATTAATATCATATATTTACTGTGTTTATGAAACATATATTATCAATCTTTTTTATTTTCAATTTTACTGAAATTGTCCAAGCTTTTTCGTAAATATATAATTTTACAAATTATCATATTTCAATACTAGCTCGTCTTTGAAACAGACACTGAGATGTGTAAGAAAATGGGGAACTAATTATATTAAGTATACGTGAAACGAAAGTTAAAATTGATGAGCGTCTAACTTATACCGAAATATAAAGAGTCACAAAAGACTACCTATAGACAATAGATAGCCAAACTAAGATTATCATCCGTGCAGATTCAATTATCAGAATTTTGAAAACATTGTGTCTGAAACGACTTGTAATGCGATTATGTTCCAATAAAGGATCAACATGAGACTAACTAACCGTTGCAACCACACCCTTGTGGGTTGGCGAGCGTTACTAGAAGCCTACCAGGTTGTCAAATCTCCCAAATCTTTTTGGTGGTTGCCTTTCTCTCTGCACGAAACTGTCTGAATTTTTGAAATATTTACTGCAACGTTAAATATATACAAATGATATCAAATGCAAGTGATTCACGTTTTGTTACGTTTTTAATCAACTATTCTCAAACAAAATTTGGGTTTTATTAATTTTATGCAGCATTTTAAAATGCATTGAAAACTTGAAAACTAAATTTGAAAATGTTTCTATATAGACTTAGTGTGTATTTTATGGATTAGTGTCTACACGTATAAACTACGACTTTTAATTGGTTAATTAGTATTTAATGGGCTGGGTTCTTATGGCATGGTGTTTTACATATTGTTTCCTTTATTGACGGGTTTGTTAATAGAAACTAATCGAATAAATAAAGCGCATGGTACCTATATATTATAGAACATCAGAGAGGGACCTGGTACCACATGCGCAATTATGCTAATTCTGAGATGTACGAACAATGACATTTGAAAATTATGGAGTTTAATTTTTTCCTTCCATTCTTTCTTCTTGAAAAATAATACAATCGAATTCAATAACCGTCTATAGCCTCATTTAAATCAAGCTCAAACATCTAGTTTCACACCTAAAACACTAATTAACATCGTAAGATATAGTGAAACTGGTTGCGTGTCAAAATATTTAACAGTAGAGGTAGTGAGTCTGAGTCTGAGTCTCCCCACTAAATTAGTAGGGCACTTGTTTCTGCATGCTAAATACATGGAGATGCGTTAAAAAGGGATTTATTCTATTTATTTATTTAAAGTTCGTAACATGAGTAAATCGTCGGCCTTTTTTGGGGGGGGAAGGGGGGGGGGGCTTTCTATTCAGCTTTTCATTTTATTGTCCATGTCTTTTTCTGCATACAAAGGTGTGTAGTATTACCTTCATCTTTATAGCCAATATATTGTAACAAATACTTCTCATTTCAGGAGGTGAATATGTTACATACAACGAACTTCAGAATTCAAGCGATATGGTTATAGTAGTTCATTTTGTTGGTGACACCAATCAAACAACAAAACTCTTCCCCCAGAAAATCATGGGTGGAATGGGTTACCCAATGGATATAAAGATATCATTGAAGGTATTAGTCAAATAATATAGTTAACACCTTGCGGGCAATTATTCACGTATCTCTATTATTGCAAGCTCAAAGTTCGTCTCGCTTTGATGCAAAGGCCTGGCTACGTACCTTTCAAGATGGCACAGAGAACTGCGAAGGAGACTATTGTCCGCTTTGAATTGCATATAACCAAGAGATATATATGCTCTCTTGGTATAACATACCAAATTGATAGCATGGTATTCGAGATTAAATACAGAGATTATAGTTTTTCTCTCCCTTGCTTTGAAGATTTAATTTAATGTTCTTCGTGTTTTTCTGCCTCATGCAGTACAATTCAACAAATCCGTCCATCGCTGTATACTGATCAGTTTAAAACTTATATTTTTATAACTTTCTCAGGACTTTTCTAAATCAAAGTTATAATATTCGTTAATTTGTTCTTAGGCTCCGTCCGAATCATTGGGGAAGCCAAGAGTTCTTCTTGGTTTGATGTACAGTAATGCTCAAGAAATCCAAGTCGACTCGCGGCATTACAAGGAAACAGGGAGTTTAGAACCATGTCGAGGTTTCCTTCATGTCCACTTTTATGAAGGCAAAGACCTGCCCCAGCAAAAGGGGAAAACAATGGAATCTTCTGCAAAATGGTAAGTTTAACTGACACTCCCTAAAATATCTCAAATTCTTGTTTACTGAAGTTTAACTGAACTAGATTTCCATTCAATAACTCTGTCGACAGACGTTACACCTTCCTACATCATGTGGCAGGACGCATTTCAGGGAAATGGCTGCTTTTCCAATAACTGATACACTGAAATGGATGGACTATATAAAGAAAGTTACAGCGATGCTAGTCCGTAACTAGACTAACTAATTTATACCGAATTGAATGCTGGTTTCGTGCTGGTAATGTAGTTGAAATAAGACTTGTTTTCTAAAGAATTCGAACTAATTACAAAATGTGCATGAGTATCAGTTCAACTGCTTGTTATTAAACTAGCACAAAACCAGCATTCATTTTAGTCTTGGCATGATGCTTATTGCTTTAGTGGCGAGAACGTTTTTTGAACTGATAAATGTATATATAAATCACTACTCATCAACATTAAAATATATATCAGATATAAAAACAACTAAGCCGGATGGTATACCGATCTCAATAATCTCTCTCCCGTCACGGTTTCTATTGCTAAATCATCTTTTTAAAGGATTTCCTTTCATTTTCAGCTATTTACTACCAAGCAAGAAAAAAGTAAAGTGTAAATCTGTTACAAGGAAAGGAAAAAACCCAATTTGGAACGAGCAATTTCTAATAGTTGGCGTTGGATATATTGAGGTGAAGAAACAGGCTCTAGAGTTCTGCCTAGTAAGCAATCAAAAGAAGGCGATGATTGGAGGATTTCGTTTGAGTTTGGGATATCGGCAAATCATGGCTGCTCAAACAGGCAAAGCAAATGCTGTGCTTTCTAAACTTTTTATGTCGAAACCACTGAATAATGATGACAGCAAGCCGCGTAAGGAAACAAGCAATGGAACTGAGATGAAGGGATTGGCACGACTTGCCATTGCCATGGATAAAAAGGAAAAAGAGCAGAAGGAAAATGGCATTCATCACGCTCAGATAAATGGCAATGTGAAAACAGGAGACTGTTCAGTAAAATCTGTTCACCCAGGAATGGATAGTAGTAAGGCATGGAATATGACCAGTATGGAAGAACTGCAAACTCTTGAACGTACAACAAAGATGCAAAATAATAATCTACAGCCGATTGTGCGTGACGGTTGTAGCGTTGCAAAGGACACATGCGTAACATCGAATTTAACTAATGACTCTTCAAAGAAAACTGATTGTTTGACAAACGCAAAGAAAACTGATTCTTTGACAAACGCAGCCAGTGATGCAAGTGTCACAAAACAACAAGTTACTGTCACTGAAGCAATGACTAACAATAAATCGAACATAGCAAATTCAGAGCCAAATGAAATGTCTATGGTTAACGTTAATACATGTAATACAACTAATGGAAACCAAGTAAAAGACAGTACCAAACTATGGCTTCACAGAAACGAAGAAAGTAAACATTGTAGAAACTCCCCAACACAGACGCGAAAGCGAGACGAAAACGGAAAAACAGACTCCAAGGAAGAAAACAATAATAAGGACACAGACCAAATCCGAAAGAGTCAATCAACTGCGGACATTCCAGACGATGATAAAACTTCAACGTCGTGTTCGTCTGCTCTAACTCATCGATGGAATTCTGATCGTCAAATCAAGAGAGACGAGAAATCAAAGACCAAGAAATCTCAGCTTGAGAAGATTCTTGGCGAAGGTCTTGACGAAATGACGCTAGACGCAGTAGGACTTGAAGTGAAGCAGTGGGAGAACGTAGTCAATCGACCAAAACAATGGCACTATTGCTGGCAAATTCTTAGGAAAGATATGATTCCAGTCCATAACGCTAATAGTTAGTCAAGTCTATTAGAACATTTTCGTAACTTTTGCGCATATATTAAAATATGCGTAAATGAATAGAAAGACGTTTTCTAATCCCGTTCATTAGATAGAGTCGACTCATGACGAGTTCAACGTTTTAGTCTACTAAAGCCCTATACTATAGTATTCAAAGACTTCATTTCTAACTGTCGCAATGAACAAAGCCGATAGATGCACATACAACGTGTTCTATATTTCGTCAGTTTCCAACACACCGTCGTGCGATGTTTAGTAACTTTCGACAACAAACCAGAATTATATTTAGTGGAGAATATTTAGTATATACAATGAAAAGACAACAAAATCCAGTAGACGCTGCCAAAATTATAGCATACACCTATTTCAATTAACGTTATCCATCTGGAATGGTTGATCTGAGACCGATAAGAATTGTGGGAGCTCGTTAAACTACAAATACACTATATAATCAAGCTCGAATATTAATGTTTACTTCTGAAATACAGTTATCCATAATTCAGCACCATTCAAGTGTGATTAAAACAATGTATTTGGAATTTAACTTACTCCCACAATTCCTATAAGGTCTCAGATCAACCATTCCAGATGGACAACGTTAATTGAAATAGGTGTATAAGAAATTGGATAATTATATAAGCATTCAAATTAATATATTAATTAACAAGGTATTTTGTATTACAACATGTTTTAAATATATAACAACCTATATTGGCGCGAATTTATGAGATTGAAACAGTATAAAAAAGAGTGTAAAATCTTAAAACAACTTACCCTTCAAAAATCCATGTAAGGCTGTTCGCGTTTATGCCCTTTGTAAAATGTAAAGAACTTGCGTGGCATCCTGCATTTATAGACTGTAAGCACGGCAGGTATGCAATGAGCTAGTGCTTTACTGAGTTTGCATAGCATATAATAAAAATAAAAGAACACTGTTCTGGACTTTCTGCTTCAAAAATGTGTGTGTGTTGGATCCATTCGCATTCTTTGTAATTTTTGGTGCTTCTTACTTACCGAAAGGCATTATGGGAATATGGCCAATAAAGATAGTCATTGTGGTTGAGTGGAGATAGTCATGTTAGTAGTTCAGTGAAATATTACCTTTATTATAAGGCATTGCATGTAATAATTTAAATATATTAACTATTATTGCTCTTTACTAACTACGTGAATCCCTGAGACAGGACTGGCGATTAAGCATTTCAGTTTTCACTGTATTATGAGTAACAGTGAACGTGGAATCGATAAGATTATTAATGAAACTGTTATTCTTTGAACTCGCGGTTGGGCTTCCTGTGGTTGTTGGTTTGTCGTGCGGAATCGATGGCGGAATCAGACCGCAAATCGCACGCGACTTTCTCACGCACGACTGAAATCGAAGAAATCTGTATTTTGTGACAAGGTATGAACCTCCGGTCACTTGACAGTTAGAGGTGCGTCGCAGCCTGCATAGCCACCGAAAGTTCTAAAATATTTAATATCACCGGTGGCTTCAAAAGAAAGTGCAAGTAGTCACTTGAATCAGGTGTTGAATGTAAAACTAAGCTCATTGTAGCTGCAACCGCAGTGCAAATCACGACTCTCCATTCGCCATTCCATGATTTCCACAATAAAATGCACATTATTTTGCATTCTTTTATTTTTATTTTAAAGTCATCTCAACAAGCTATAAGTTACATGCAAGAAATAAATTGCAAACTTTTTCGGTGAATGTTGTATTTTCACATCGCCTGCTAAAAGCCACAGGAACCCCGTCCGCGCGCACTCACACAAATATGCCACAGGAACCCCACCAATATCCTCAAAGAATTATTGGCTACACATAACCAAATAATGACTCATAATGACCATTATACCTTCTGCTTTGAGGGGGGGGGGGAGATAATGTAATTGATATTTGTTTGATTGGAATAATATTAAATAGCTACCCCCCCCCCCCTACCCCCCCTTTCCCCTTATAACTTGTAAGGATCGAATCCTTCTTGGAGTATGTCATTATGTTCGTATTTCATTTGCCACGATCAAGACGCTTCATTTATGTCATTTTAATTCAAGTAGTATAAGTAGATTTGTTGATGTCTTACAAGGTTTGAAGTCGAAGACGTTTTGAAGTGAAGTTTCAGTGAAGGTTTGCTACGATTAATTACAATGATTTCTATTAGAACTAAATCTAACAACTATCGATAGTTATCTAAATCAAATAAGCAATTGTACTTACATCTGGTGGCGAATTACAGCTAAATAAATGTCTCTAAATGTCCAGTATATCTGTGTATATCGTATCACGTATATCATGTCAACTAAAATCACGAGTCACTGATTCTAAAGGTCATTTTGTAATCAGATACCTCCTAACAGTAACGCAATCTAAATAATGTTCATGTTAAATGATTAATTGACTATAGTGTCAGTGTTCGTGTCTGCAACATCCCGGCCTCCGATGAGGAAACAGGGGTTGACTCATCCATAAATCCTTTAGCTTACTGTACTTCCCTTGCAGCTTCTAGAAGGCAGAGCTTTGTAATTGGACGATGTAGTACAGTGGACTTGGTCTTGATCTCTGCGCTCCTGACATGTCCATCTCTCCCTTGAAACACTTGCATTACGCGGCCTAAGGGCCAGTCTCCTCTCTTCACGTTGCCATCGGCGACCAACACTAAGTCGTTGGTTTCTAGGTTCCTGCGCGGTACATGCCACTTCTGTCGCTGTTGCAGGGTTGGTAAGTACTCTTTCAGCCATCTGTTCCAGTAGTGCTCAGCTAGTATCTGACTCTGCCGCCACTTCTTTCTGCTTACTAGGTCACTGTCGTCAAAACATCCGGGTGGTATAGTCGTAACCGCTCGCTGTAGGAGTAGATGGTTTGGCGTGATTGCTTCTATATCTCGTGGATCATCAGAGTTAGGGCAAAGTGGTCTTGAGTTGGTGATGGCTTGAGCCTCAGAGAGGACTGTCCTCAAGACCTCTTCGTCGACTGTCTTCTCTCCGAGGATGGCTTTCATTGCCCTCTTGGCGCTTCTGATTAGTCGCTCCCAGACACCTGACATGTGGGAAGCTCCCGGTGGATGGAATACCCATTTGCAGTCACGTTGCTGCAGCTCCTCTTCGATCTGTTTGTGGTTCCATTCCTTGATGGATGCGCGTAGTTCTCGTTCAGCGCCGACAAAATTGGTGCCGTTATCAGATCTCAGCTCCTTGACATCACCTCTGGTATTAAGGAATCGTCTCAGTACCATGATGAAGGCATCTGTTTCGAGCGACTGAGCCAGCTCCAGGTGTATCGCCCTCGTCGTCATGCAAACAAAGATACATCCGTATCTCTTAGCAGTTCCGCGTCCTCTTTTCACATGCAGAGGACCAAAGTAATCTATTCCTGTCTCTTTTCATGTCGTTGAATGTGATTCGCTTGTGGGTGACGTGTTTCCTTTTACTCCTGATCCAGTCTGTGAACTTGATGATCCAGGCAACGCTCTTTACTAGCCTTTTCCAGCTCGAGAACTTCTCCAGAAGCACGTTCAATCCGCTTTCTGCTGTGGGCTTCACATCTGTAGCCAGACTGGTCTTTTCCTTCTTTATTTCTAGTTGTTCATCTGAGATTTCTTCAACTGCCTGGCTTGGCCAATCTCTTTCTGGTCCCCTGAGGAAGTTCGGGCCCTTAAGCCAGCGTTCACCTTCAATATATTGTTGTGGATCTAGACCTCTTGAACAATCGTCAGCGGGGTTCAGCTTTCCGGGACAGTGTCGCCATTGCTCTGTATCGGTCAGCTCTCTTATTTCATTGATCCGGTTTCCTACGTAGGTCAGGAATCTCTTCGTGTCGTTAGCGATACAAAACAGCGTTATCATACTGTCAGTCCAGAAGACTGTCTTGCTTATTGGAAGGTTCAGCTCTTTCTGTATAAACTGGCCCATCCTTACCGCCAAAACTGCGCTCTGAAGCTCAAGTCTCGGTATAGTTGGTGCTCTTATAGGGGCATTTCTTGCTTTTCCGAGGATGAAGGAACAAAATATCGAGCCATCTGGGTAGGAGATCCTGAGGTACGATACAGTGCCATAGCCTATCTCCGATGCATCACAGAAGTGGTGTATCTGAATTTCAGCATCGAGGCAGTTGGCATGATCTAGGCCGGCGAAGCAGCGTGGAATCTTTACCTCAGTCATCAAGGGTAGAAGCTCCTTCCATTTTTTCCATCTCTCAAGCACTTCACCTTCGAGGGGCTTGTCCCATCCCCACTTTTTTCTCCAGCAGTCTTGAAGGATCTGTTTTGCAGGTAGGACAACAGGTGCAGCAAACCCTTGAGGATCATAAAAGGATGAGACATATGAGAGTACACCTCTCATGGTGTCAGGCTTATCACATGTGGTTACTTTGAATCCAAACTCGTCTTCAGCAACGTTCCATCTCACGCCGAGAGCACGCTCGATCGGAAGGTCATCTAAATCTAGATTCAGCGATGGAGTAGCTCTTTCTTGCTCTGGTATGGCCTGAAGAACTGTACGACTGTTGGACATGAATTTGGTCAATCTAAATCCTCCTCTTGCCAGCAATGTTGTCAAATCATTCGCGAGTTGTATAGCGGTTCCTTCATTTTTCACAGCTCTCAGCATGTCATCTACATAAAAATTCCTAAGTACAGTGTCAATGACAATATCACCATACTGATCTCTGCTATCCTCGGCAGTCTTCCTTAGGCTGTAGTTTGAACAGCATGGAGAGTCGGTTGCTCCAAAGACGTGTACCGTCATGACGTATTCATCTGGTGGTTCGTCCAAACTTCCGCTCCACCAGAGGAATCTAAATGAATCTTGGTCCTCCAGGGATACCTTCACCTGGTGAAACATGCCTTCAATGTCAGCAACCAAGGCTATCTTTCCTTGACGGAACCTCATCAGAACTCCAAGAAGGTTGTTTGTCATGTCTGGACCTTGTAGCAAGTTTTGATTTAGCGACGTTCCGTCGTACTTGGCGGCTGCATCAAACACGACTCTAACTTTTCCCGGTTTGTTTGGGTTCGTAACTCCATGATGTGGCAAGTAGTTGGTCCTCGCGCCCTTCGTTTCTGCTTCATCAGGAGATAGCTTTCTGGCATATCCGCGGTTGATGTAATCCTGTACAACATTTCTGTACCTTTCTTCAAACTCTTGGTCGCGTTGAAACTTTCTCTTTAGACCCTTGAGACGAGCCTCCGCGATAACTCTGTTGTTTGGTAGCTGTGTGCCGTCGACCTTCCACAACAAACCAGTTTCATAGTGGCCGTCAACCAGCTTGGTCGTGTCGTTCAATATTTTCTCCGCACGGCGGTCCTCCACCGAAGCTGATTTTTCGGTACTAGCTGGATTGTCTAGCCCACCATTTTCGATAGACCAGAAGGCATTAAGTCGATCTCTCAGAAGTTTGTCTTGGTCCACGAAGTTGACACTTACTTCTCTTGAGATCTCTTCTCTTCCTCTCGTAGCTCCTGCGATGGTCCATCCAAGAGCAGTCTTCGTTGCATATAACTCAGCTTGGCTCTCTTCCTCTGGGGCTCTTACCTCCTGCACGATGTGTGCCCTTTGGACATCTTGTCCGATAATCAAGGATACTTTCTTGAGTTCCACCTCTGGAGTGTCGATGTCAGAGAGGTAGGGGTGGATTGCATGGTTGATTTCATGCGGTAAGACCCTTTCGTTGATGTCAAGTTCCTTGACGATACCTTCATCGACGGTGAGTATTGGGCAGTCTGTAGACTCCACTGACTGAAGCTTAAACTTCACTTCCTTAAAATTGCAGTCTTGTTTACCAAGCACTGTGGTTATTGTGATTGGACGAAGAGGACCATCGATGTCCAATGTTGTGGCAAGCTCTGATGATATTATCGTTCCTCTACTTGCGTTGTCAAGCAATCCGTATGTTGTGACATGGCTTCCTTCATTTGAAATGACCCTTACAGGGACGACGTGCAGAAGTACAACGCGCTTTCTTTCTTGAGTGAGAGTGGCATACGTCTCAGTGCTTCGTTGTTCGTTTGGAGTTTGTTGTTCCAACCTCGGGACGTTACGATGCAGCAGCTCGTGGTGATAGAAGCTGGCTTTGCAGTGGCATCTTTCTGTAGAGAAGCATTGCGCTTTCATATGCCCTGCAGTTAGGCAGATGTGACACAGCTTGAGTTCCTTGACCATTTTCCACCTTTCATCAAGAGATATTTTCTCGAATTGCTCGCATTTTGTCAAATTGTGGCGACCATTGCAACACGGACACCATTTACTCTCGTCTTCGGAACGCCTTGACTTCACGTCGGTATCAGTCACCATGGTAGCAATATTTCGTCGAGGAAAGCTGGTGAAGACATTCGATTGAACAGGTGTTTTGCCAAGTTTCGTCGCTGAACTCGAGGCGTTTGTCTTGGTTACTATGTGGCCAAACTGGGGGTCGTTCATCACCCTAAGTTGCTTCGTCACTAAGCTTAGAACATGACGTAGATCAGGGCCATTCTCCGTTTCATCGCGAATTTTTGGAGCCTTTTTAGCCCAGTCTATTTGCATGTGAGTTGGTAGTCGTTCGACGACTCTTTCAATGTTGGTCGAGGCATTCATCTCGTGTACGTAGCCCTTGTTATGCTGAAGGGCCTTGAGGCAGGTGCGAAGGTGCGTTTCAAGCCTCGTTAGGGACTGCTTATCTCCCCTTTCAATTCGTGGGCCGTCGGTGATTTGCTTGATGCAGGCCTTTACAACACTCGCTGGATGGCCGTACTTTTCTTCAAGGATTGCCATTGCTTCCACAAATCCATTTTCTTCTGTCTCGAGGTGTTCAATAGCTTCTCTTGCTTCTCCTTCTACGAAGCTGAGTAAGTGCGTGACCTTTTCTCTGTCGGTAAAGCCTTTCTCATCAAGCCAATCTGCAATTCTATTCTTGAAGACTGGGAACTGTGATGGATTGCCTGCAAATCTAGTCGGGATCGGTTTTGGAATACCCTGTCTCTGTAGCATCGTTCTAATCACCGTCGTCGCGTCAGCATTTTGTTTTACCACTCCGACTAGCTGTTGGCTCATATGCACCAGTGAATCGGCTAGACTTACTCCCTCAGAAGAAGATAAGACTTGGTAACTTTGAGCGTTGTCTTGCCTAACATTTGCCTTGGGCTGGTTCTTCCGAATTGTCGAAAAAGGCAACTGATAGTTATCCACATCTAAAGGTTGCTCTTGTTTGGGGGTTGACTGGATAACAGCGTTATCAACGGAAGGCACAAGCGCGTCTCGGGGAACACCTGCAATGGGGCTGAATGACTCAGGGTTACCCCCCTTTGGTAAGCTCTTCTGGTGATCACGTTGTTCGTCAGCGGGGCCATCGATGGGATCTTGTACTAGCTGTTCTTCCTGCGATAATAATTCTGCCTCATAGAGTGCGCACTCGACTTGATCACGTAGATCCTGAAGGTGTTCTTCCAACTGTGTTTCGGCAATCTTTATCTCCAGTTCAACTCGGGTTTTTTCCATTAGCGCCTGTTCTCGTAACAGTTTTTGCTTCAGATCCGTCTTTTTCAGTGCCTGTTCTAATTTTAGCCTTGCCAATTCTGCGTTTCGTGCAGCTGCGCGGGCCTTTGAAGAGGCTGACGACCTCTTGCTACTGGATGAGCTTCGAGACGAAACAAGGCTGGCGACTGATTTTGAATCATCATGCTTTAACGGGTTGCTTTCACTGGCAGACTCTCGGATACTTGCTATAATTGATGAATGGTAGTCATTTATCTTGCGGCTGAGCTCCTGTTTTCTTATTCCTATTTGTTCCAGCTCCGTTGTATTCGTTATCTGCTCGGCATATTCGCTGTAGATTTCTTGATAACTGAGCCATTTCCGATTTAACCTTTCGAACACGGTATGAACTTCAGCTGGATTTTGCTTAGCATCGAGGCAAGATAAACTGTATATTATTGCTTCAATTTCTTTGTCTACTTTCGTTAAGTCGCTCTTCAATCTTCCAAGGTGCAAATCGTCGAAATATTCGGCATATTCTTCAACAACTTTCCTTTGCCGGTCGGATTTTCTTATATTGTTTTCGTTTGGTTTTTCTGAGTCCGGGACTCCAATATCCGGTTCCTGAATTTTCTTATCAGCCATGCGGTCGATATCAAGTTTCACACTCGCGTCTCTTCAGATTTTCTTGTCGTATTTCGGTTAAAATCGTTATTTTTCGCTCAGATCAAACTGATGTAAGGATCGAATCCTTCTTGGAGTATGTCATTATGTTCGTATTTCATTTGCCACGATCAAGACGCTTCATTTATGTCATTTTAATTCAAGTAGTATAAGTAGATTTGTTGATGTCTTACAAGGTTTGAAGTCGAAGACGTTTTGAAGTGAAGTTTCAGTGAAGGTTTGCTACGATTAATTACAATGATTTCTATTAGAACTAAATCTAACAACTATCGATAGTTATCTAAATCAAATAAGCAATTGTACTTACATCTGGTGGCGAATTACAGCTAAATAAATGTCTCTAAATGTCCAGTATATCTGTGTATATCGTATCACGTATATCATGTCAACTAAAATCACGAGTCACTGATTCTAAAGGTCATTTTGTAATCAGATACCTCCTAACAGTAACGCAATCTAAATAATGTTCATGTTAAATGATTAATTGACTATAGTGTCAGTGTTCGTGTCTGCAACATAACTTTATAACTCCATGAATGAATTTTATTAAACTATCAACACTACCGACTAGAACGTTTAATAACCGAATTTTTACTGTGATGTTAAGACTATGGATGGATAATTAATCCTGTATACATCTCAAACAATGGTTTAATAAAGGGAAACGTTCTACTAACCTTGCTTTTGATTCAACGAGTGTTTTAGCAATGTTTTCTGCATTTTGACTACAATAATTGTCCATTGACAACTTTCAAAAATCTCCAGAGATAATAGACATACCTTCAAAATAGAAAGAGCTCTAAAAAATGGCTTAAAATTCGCAAAATCTACTTGCCAAAACCCACGTCATGTAGAAATGCGTGCAAAATGCACTGAGATGGTTGCTTGTCAAAAATAAACCAATCAGCATTTGAGATTGATTGTTGACAAGTGAGTAGTATCCAATCAAAAAGCGAGAAAATAAAAAGCGCGCGAAAAGAAATTCCTGGTTGGTGGTTGACATTTTCATTCATATTTTTGATTTAGTTATTCATTTGTTCACCTATTCTTACACATTCATTTATCCAATCATTTATTTACCGGTTATACCTGCTTATGTTTTTTGTTTATTTTAACTGTATATTTTATTTTATATTTTGTTTTATTTGTAGATTTAAATATTTGCTCGCCTTATTCACGCTGTCTTTGCTTGGGTTCCCTGTGTGTTTGTCCTGCGCATTGCCCGTCTAAGCTCAATGACGCGAAGCATGTGTTGTGAATGATAGTGAACAGCTTTGTCTGAACTTCTTTATCTTCATTGATTTCGTCTTAACGATGGATACCCATGTTCAAGCTGAAGCTGCTGGAATAGAGGCTTTAGTTAAAAGCACTGAGCTATTGCAGCCTCAAAATCCTGCTCCTGTACCAACTCCACAAGTCGAAGTCGAAGCTGTTGTCGAAACGTCTGAGAAACCAGAAACTCCTATAACGACCGCCGAGACGACCACTCCGACTACACCAAGCTCTTTAAAGCGTAAAAGAACTGAATTGACGCTCGGAGACAAAGTAAAACTGATCGAGGAGAGTTGTATAAGCGGCAAAAGTCATCGTTACCTTGCTAATGTGTTCAACATTGGCAAAACAACCGTCCATGATATATTGAAAAAGAAAGATCGAATATTATCGGCTTACAAGAACGGTATTGATGGCCGTAGTCGAAAGCGAATTCGCGTTCGACTGGGCAACGACGACATCAACAAACTCACGTGGCATTGGTATGAACACAAGAAATCACAAGGTCTTCAAGTACAAGGCCCTGTTTTACAAGCAAAAGCTAGAGAATTCGCTGAAGAATTCGAAGCGAAAGAATTCAAAGCTTCCAACGGATGGCTCGAAAGGTTCAAAAAAAGATATAATCTCCACTTCGGAAGTCCTGAGACTTTCGCTTTAAAAGATGACAAGCCATGGAAAGAAACTGTTGCGTCAGTTACCGATGGATACCGGCCTGAAGATGTATTTACTCTTCAAGAAGTCGGGCTTCTTTTTCGAGCAGCTCCCGATAAATCATTTTTTAACTTTGTTGGTTCGTCAATCGAAGAAATCAAAGCAAGCGCCGATGAAAGGTTGACTGTCTTACTGTGTTGTAGTATGACGGGGGAACTCCATGCTCCTGTTGTAGTCGGGAAAATGCCTCCAAACTCGTCTTTAAAGCAAACCTCTTTAACATGGAGATCAAACAGGAGATCTTGGATGACTAGTATGATTTTTGACAAATGGTTAAGAGACTTTGATGCTAAGCTAAAAAGTGAAGACCGCCATATTGTTTTGTTTCTTGATCTCATAACATCTCACCCACCACACTGCCAGATGTCCAACCTTAAGCTTGTGTTTTTCCCTCAAGGAAAATACCAGGAAGTTCACCCTCATAACCTTGGTATTACTGATGCAATTCGATACAGTTACAGAAAGAAACTTTTGTTACATGTAATAAATAATCTACAGGATGCTAATAGACAACAAGATAGTCAAGTGCTGAAAGTATTCCAGGAAATCCAGGAAGAACATGCATGTAAGTGGATAGCTGAAGCCATTGATGAAATCCCAACTTGCACACTTGCAAAAAGTTTTGAATCAGCTGGATTTCACAATATTTCTACTTCGGATTCTCTTTCATCATACTCGATGGCATTCACAGCTTTGAATGGTGACGAAGCTACACCAAATAGTAGTGGTGAACTATACACTGTCTACCTACAAGATAATGTTCCTAATAATGTGGCTGATGTCAGTAAAGCTGTAAATGAAACAGAAATCCAAATGCTGCTCACAACAGTGCTCTCCAAATTAGACATCAGGCACCCTATGACAGCAAAGGAATACATCTTTTTTGATGCCTGCCTGCCGACCTCTGATAATCTATCAGAAGGATGGGAGGAGAGATTGATTGAGGATTTTGGAGATAATCATGATAATGTAGCTCCTGTTAAAGAAGAAACTCTGCCTTCACGACCACAAAATACTGCGCCAGTGGAGAAAGCTGTTGGCAGTTATTTAGATGCAATACAATTAAACAAGCAACTTATTGCATTTGCACAAAACAAGAATGACAAAGATTTACTGGAGCTTCTTATGCAACTTCAAAGTAAATTGTGCTCTAGGAAACTTGTCAATAGCTATGATGATGCCATTGCTTTGAACAGGCATCTTATGACATTCGCTAAAGTACAAAAGAACAAAGACTTGCTCAATATGATTCAAAATGTTGACAAGAAGTTACAGAGTGCACAAGAAAAACATAAATAAAAAGACAACAAATAATTGAGGTGTGTATGAATAGAAATGTAAACTATACATATTTTAAGATTAGTTTTCACTTTTGCTGCCAGCAAAAAGTAATGTTGAATATTTTTTTTTCCATAAGCTCTATAAACTCTATAAACTCTTATAATACAACTAAATAATTAAATAGACATTAGGAACAATAATGCAAACTCATAACTCTGAGCAAGGTTGTATAGTTGATACAAAATTCTCCTAATTTGCATAAGCTTTAACAATGAATTTTAGTGGTCAGATTTACTTTTATCTTGCATCTGTTCTTTATGGGCTTTACCAGGGTTTGTCTGCAGCTTGATATTGTGAAACTCATACAGAACAGTCACTAATATTGTATTTATTCCAAACACAAGCAATTAAATCAATGTTGTGACTTGATGTTTACAACATGAGCTTTGGTTTTGTAATGGTATATTAGCCAATACAACACCGATGTGAATGTTGTAAAAAACTTATGACATTTAGGTCAGTTATTTTATAATTTACCAAAATTTATAAAAGATATAAGTAAATCTTGCCGAGAAATTTCAAATTAACACTTGTGTAAATCAGGATATGCAATTAAATAGTATTGTATCAGATATAAAACCTCCACGGTTTCTAAATTTCTCTTGAATTATTAATGAGTTTTATAAATTATTATATGGAAAAGTCCTTAGCTACTTTCTAATAATATGTAAAAGTGTTTGTGCTTGCATTGGTACTTTTTTGTATTCAAAACTAGACTTCTGTGTCACAAAACATCTTTAAAAAGCATTAGAGCAACAACACTCAAACCTTAAAAGCAACATTTTTTTCTGCCGCAAAGTTTTTATTTACCTGTACTGCCAACTAGAAACATCAAATACAATGTTAAGGAAACAATACCTTGTTATAACTTATAAGTGCCTGTAATAGTGACTAGATTGATTTGAATTCATGGATATAGTGCACATGTTAC
Organism: Metridium senile; assembly: GCA_949775045.1. Taxonomy (NCBI): domain Eukaryota; kingdom Metazoa; phylum Cnidaria; class Anthozoa; order Actiniaria; family Metridiidae; genus Metridium; species Metridium senile. The sequence continues at coordinate 31,658,609 of OX459096.1, read as the reverse complement.
TAGAGTACTGAGTTTGTACTGTATAGTGTTTAATATTTGAAACCATGCACTTAAAAACAAATTGAAAGTTTCATTTGAAACTGATTCTTACTCATAATGTTAGTTGAATGTACAATTATCTAGCTGCTGCATTCTTACCATAACAATATACACCAAATTCAAAAAAGGTTGACAGGGCGAATGGCGATTGGCGATTGCACGACTGAAAGGGACTGTGGGTAATACAAATTTCTTCTTATTCCATTCTAAATTACCCAAACACCGTTCAGCGATGATCTTAGATGGGTGTCTCAAAGATTTCGCTGAATGGTTGAGGCATTGTTTGGGTAATTTAGAAACGAAAAACAAGGAATTTGTATTACCCATAGTTCCTTTTGGTGGTGCAATTGCCAATCACCAATCACTGTTTGCCCTGTCAACTGTTTTTGAATTATGTGTATCATATTTTTGATCATTGTCTGCATTGTTGTGGCCAAGCAGTAGTTCACAGATGAGTTGAGCTATAGAGATATCACATAAAAACATGTAAATATATATAGAGGTACACCTAATTGCATGAACGTTGATATTTAAAAATAACAATTAGGAATTAATTAAACAATCAAAATTTGAATATTGTCACAAAATATTCATTCTGAAGACCTTCAATTAATAAAATAGCTCTAGAGCTTTAAGCGGAAGGAATAAGGAAAATAATGAAGTTATTTTTGGAACTGTATGATCTGACAATGCATATTCAATTTGCCATCTCTAATTCATTCCTATTTTTCCTTTTTGTTATTTTTATATGACAACATTCTTGCAATTAGGTGTATATATAGATAGATATTTTTTAATAGATAAATTTGTTTTTCAATTACAAAAGGGATTATTTTTCTCTCTATTTTATTTTGCATTAGAAACTATATATAGATGCATAACATGTTTGAATTGCTGGGACATTATTGTCAATTTTTCACTTAACAAAATGTAATGCTCCTGAATTTAATTTGAACAAAAACAATTCCTGCAGCTAATAATACTTTTGTTCTGGTAAATTATCCATGTCAGTGATGGTTTATTTACTTGTAGATATTAATGTATGATTCGATTTTCAAAACAAAATTAAATTTTGATGGTAATTGTTCACTTCAGTTGTTATGTACTGGTACAATTTACTCATACTAGCTGTGGTAGGCTTGGGGTGAATACTCGCTGTACATTTATAATCTTTTTACTTGATTAGGGGTCGGTCATTATTTATGATGGCCTAAATAATTTCATGGCCCACCCCTTGAAGTGTTAAATTATTTTCTGACCTCCTTCCCCATCCCCCACCCCTATAAAGGAAAGTCTCCTTACCAGATTCCTATCAGTTGTTCCAACGCTTTGGGTAATTTTGGATACATAACTGATTGTTAACTGATTGGTAGAACAGGTGTGAACAACTAGCTAAAGCTTATATTGTGCAAAATATTAATTAATTATTTTATTAATTCATGACCCAACCCCGGCCCAGTCATCTAGAAAAATACACCTGACCCCCTCCCCCTGCTTTCTTCCCCCACCCCTCTTCATAAATAATGACAGGTCCCTTGCTTTGAAAATTATTGTATTATAGCCTGCTATTTCAAAACTTTGGTTTGATTATGGTCTTTTTGGATCTGTCAATCAATTTTTGGGGTGGAGCTTATGTCAACTTGTAAATTCATTAGGTAGTTTGATGTAAGCTCCACCTCCAAAACCCAAAATCAAATTCGCAATTTGTCACTATGCAGCAATTTTCGAGTTAAGGGACTGCGCAATAATTATCAGGAGGGGGGATTGAGAAATTAGCGGAAAAAATCGAAAAAGTTAGTTACTCCCCCCCCCCCCTCACAAATGAAGAACATTACGCCTTGCCCCCCTACCATAATGGAAAAAATTAGACTGCACAACCCCCCCTTCCCCCCACCAAATAGTAGTGGTGAACTATACACTGTCTACCTACAAGATAATGTTCCTAATAATGTGGCTGATGTCAGTAAAGCTGTAAATGAAACAGAAATCCAAATGCTGCTCACAACAGTGCTCTCCAAATTAGACATCAGGCACCCTATGACAGCAAAGGAATACATCTTTTTTGATGCCTGCCTGCCGACCTCTGATAATCTATCAGAAGGATGGGAGGAGAGATTGATTGAGGATTTTGGAGATAATCATGATAATGTAGCTCCTGTTAAAGAAGAAACTCTGCCTTCACGACCACAAAATACTGCGCCAGTGGAGAAAGCTGTTGGCAGTTATTTAGATGCAATACAATTAAACAAGCAACTTATTGCATTTGCACAAAACAAGAATGACAAAGATTTACTGGAGCTTCTTATGCAACTTCAAAGTAAATTGTGCTCTAGGAAACTTGTCAATAGCTATGATGATGCCATTGCTTTGAACAGGCATCTTATGACATTCGCTAAAGTACAAAAGAACAAAGACTTGCTCAATATGATTCAAAATGTTGACAAGAAGTTACAGAGTGCACAAGAAAAACATAAATAAAAAGACAACAAATAATTGAGGTGTGTATGAATAGAAATGTAAACTATACATATTTTAAGATTAGTTTTCACTTTTGCTGCCAGCAAAAAGTAATGTTGAATATTTTTTTTTCCATAAGCTCTATAAACTCTATAAACTCTTATAATACAACTAAATAATTAAATAGACATTAGGAACAATAATGCAAACTCATAACTCTGAGCAAGGTTGTATAGTTGATACAAAATTCTCCTAATTTGCATAAGCTTTAACAATGAATTTTAGTGGTCAGATTTACTTTTATCTTGCATCTGTTCTTTATGGGCTTTACCAGGGTTTGTCTGCAGCTTGATATTGTGAAACTCATACAGAACAGTCACTAATATTGTATTTATTCCAAACACAAGCAATTAAATCAATGTTGTGACTTGATGTTTACAACATGAGCTTTGGTTTTGTAATGGTATATTAGCCAATACAACACCGATGTGAATGTTGTAAAAAACTTATGACATTTAGGTCAGTTATTTTATAATTTACCAAAATTTATAAAAGATATAAGTAAATCTTGCCGAGAAATTTCAAATTAACACTTGTGTAAATCAGGATATGCAATTAAATAGTATTGTATCAGATATAAAACCTCCACGGTTTCTAAATTTCTCTTGAATTATTAATGAGTTTTATAAATTATTATATGGAAAAGTCCTTAGCTACTTTCTAATAATATGTAAAAGTGTTTGTGCTTGCATTGGTACTTTTTTGTATTCAAAACTAGACTTCTGTGTCACAAAACATCTTTAAAAAGCATTAGAGCAACAACACTCAAACCTTAAAAGCAACATTTTTTTCTGCCGCAAAGTTTTTATTTACCTGTACTGCCAACTAGAAACATCAAATACAATGTTAAGGAAACAATACCTTGTTATAACTTATAAGTGCCTGTAATAGTGACTAGATTGATTTGAATTCATGGATATAGTGCACATGTTACTAGAGTACTGAGTTTGTACTGTATAGTGTTTAATATTTGAAACCATGCACTTAAAAACAAATTGAAAGTTTCATTTGAAACTGATTCTTACTCATAATGTTAGTTGAATGTACAATTATCTAGCTGCTGCATTCTTACCATAACAATATACACCAAATTCAAAAAAGGTTGACAGGGCGAATGGCGATTGGCGATTGCACGACTGAAAGGGACTGTGGGTAATACAAATTTCTTCTTATTCCATTCTAAATTACCCAAACACCGTTCAGCGATGATCTTAGATGGGTGTCTCAAAGATTTCGCTGAATGGTTGAGGCATTGTTTGGGTAATTTAGAAACGAAAAACAAGGAATTTGTATTACCCATAGTTCCTTTTGGTGGTGCAATTGCCAATCACCAATCACTGTTTGCCCTGTCAACTGTTTTTGAATTATGTGTATCATATTTTTGATCATTGTCTGCATTGTTGTGGCCAAGCAGTAGTTCACAGATGAGTTGAGCTATAGAGATATCACATAAAAACATGTAAATATATATAGAGGTACACCTAATTGCATGAACGTTGATATTTAAAAATAACAATTAGGAATTAATTAAACAATCAAAATTTGAATATTGTCACAAAATATTCATTCTGAAGACCTTCAATTAATAAAATAGCTCTAGAGCTTTAAGCGGAAGGAATAAGGAAAATAATGAAGTTATTTTTGGAACTGTATGATCTGACAATGCATATTCAATTTGCCATCTCTAATTCATTCCTATTTTTCCTTTTTGTTATTTTTATATGACAACATTCTTGCAATTAGGTGTATATATAGATAGATATTTTTTAATAGATAAATTTGTTTTTCAATTACAAAAGGGATTATTTTTCTCTCTATTTTATTTTGCATTAGAAACTATATATAGATGCATAACATGTTTGAATTGCTGGGACATTATTGTCAATTTTTCACTTAACAAAATGTAATGCTCCTGAATTTAATTTGAACAAAAACAATTCCTGCAGCTAATAATACTTTTGTTCTGGTAAATTATCCATGTCAGTGATGGTTTATTTACTTGTAGATATTAATGTATGATTCGATTTTCAAAACAAAATTAAATTTTGATGGTAATTGTTCACTTCAGTTGTTATGTACTGGTACAATTTACTCATACTAGCTGTGGTAGGCTTGGGGTGAATACTCGCTGTACATTTATAATCTTTTTACTTGATTAGGGGTCGGTCATTATTTATGATGGCCTAAATAATTTCATGGCCCACCCCTTGAAGTGTTAAATTATTTTCTGACCTCCTTCCCCATCCCCCACCCCTATAAAGGAAAGTCTCCTTACCAGATTCCTATCAGTTGTTCCAACGCTTTGGGTAATTTTGGATACATAACTGATTGTTAACTGATTGGTAGAACAGGTGTGAACAACTAGCTAAAGCTTATATTGTGCAAAATATTAATTAATTATTTTATTAATTCATGACCCAACCCCGGCCCAGTCATCTAGAAAAATACACCTGACCCCCTCCCCCTGCTTTCTTCCCCCACCCCTCTTCATAAATAATGACAGGTCCCTTGCTTTGAAAATTATTGTATTATAGCCTGCTATTTCAAAACTTTGGTTTGATTATGGTCTTTTTGGATCTGTCAATCAATTTTTGGGGTGGAGCTTATGTCAACTTGTAAATTCATTAGGTAGTTTGATGTAAGCTCCACCTCCAAAACCCAAAATCAAATTCGCAATTTGTCACTATGCAGCAATTTTCGAGTTAAGGGACTGCGCAATAATTATCAGGAGGGGGGATTGAGAAATTAGCGGAAAAAATCGAAAAAGTTAGTTACTCCCCCCCCCCCCCCTCACAAATGAAGAACATTACGCCTTGCCCCCCTACCATAATGGAAAAAATTAGACTGCACAACCCCCCCCCCCCCCCCCCCCCCTTCGTTCAAATTGAGAAGACTGCTGAATACTTACGAGAAAAGGGTTTTATCAAGATCGCCAGAGAATCTAACCAACTTTGACGAGGACGTCTTCGTCAGCAACAAATAGGACTTCAAAGTTCTCTTCAACATACCCAGGTTTAACGTCAGAATCAGTTTTAAACTAAAGTTAGGTGTTACCCCCCCAACCCCCCCCCCCCCCCCCCCCCGATAATTATTGCGCAGTCACAAAGAATAGCAATTCATGATGAATTATCAATCCCGTTCACATAGTGGTTATTTCTTACTCCGCATGATCATTATTCTTACTCCGCATGCTCGTTGATATGAAGATATTTTGTCAAGCATGCGCAGTAAGAAATAACGACTATGGGAACGAGATTGTGTTTTCATGTGTTAGCATGATTGAAATGATCATTATATAACATGATAGGTAATACAATGAAATTTGTAACACCGTAAAAAATTTTGACTTAAACGTTTTGAGCTTTAGCCCTTTGTCGGATTTTATAGATATAGACGAAGTGCTAAAGCTCAAAATGTCAACATTTTTTACGGTGTTACAAATTTCATTATATTACCTATCGTTTATATGAAACACCGACACTGCCTATACTAGTTTACTCGCTAGTTTCCAATTATATTATACATGTAAGGGGATGCAGTATTTTAATTATAAGCTTTTCCTTCCTTACGAAAAGCTTGCACCGATTACTGTGGTTTATGTCGTATTAGCATATTACATTAATGCGGAATTGCAGCAATTGACAATATCTTGTGAAGCCTTGAAGGTTGTGATATTTAGTGAAAAGGCAATGTATAATTAATTAAGTCCGTAGGCGTGTACCTCAGACAGACAGGTAGAATTTTCTTTATTAAATGGGATAATTTGCTAAGAATAGATAATAAATAGCAAAGGGCCAAACGGGAACCTTATGGGACTCCATAAAAAAATCCGAAAGGTGACCTTCGAAGATAACACGTTGACGCCTGTTCCGTAAGCACGAGCAGAACCAGGCTAGAGCCGTTCCTTTTATACCTTATTTGCTTGCTTTGTTATTCCATTGACCCTTCAATTCGTCATATTTCTAGCTGCTATTTCAATCTCGTGATTTTGGTCTATATCAGTATAGTGACTGGCTACTTTTGGAAATAATGTTAACATTTCTTTAAACTACGATTTATTAATGTAAAATTTAATGCTGATTACAAATATGAAAAGAAAAATGGGGTGTCCCGAGCTTGTTTTCGAGAAAATCGTCATTTAACGGATGCCTACGAGCGAGATTTTGAAGAAAAACTTGCGAAAACGGAAGTGATATGAAAAAAATCACAACTCATAAGAAAATAGTTTTTTTTTATACTATATCAAGCACAAATGCCGGGTAATGAATCATTCTAAAATACAACATAGATGGTTTTGAATAAAAGACAGAAATACCTTGATCTGTCATATTTTGTCCTTTCTGTGCTTTCAAAACTCGCATGAAGTCGGACAAAAAATCCTACGAAAATCGATTTTTTTTGTACGTTAGAAAAATTAACTTTTTGAAAAACTTTGATATAACGTAGATTTTATTAGGTTCTTTCAACTAGGCATGACGAAATTGTCTGATTTACTATTATAATTATTTATTTTTATCTCGTAATTGTTCGTAGGCGTAGGCCACGTTGAGTACTGTAGAGTCGTCAAACGTTTTGCCAACAATCATCATTCCTACGGGTAGTCCCTCAGATAGTCCCGCGTTGATCGTGATGGCGGGATGACCAGTCACGTTAGACACACATGCGTTTATATTCATTGACTTTGCCTTTTCAAGTAATTCTACGAAAAGAAAATATAGATGTTGATAAATATTTAGGATACAAGTACTGATCTAGAAATGCTGATTGCTGATTGCTGTGATTTTGGCTAAGCACTCAAAGAGGTGTAAATGTGATTTAAAGTTTATTTGAATTGTGGTTCTGTTTACCGGTTATCGTAGCATTTTTCGAAGGGAATGTTGGAGCTTTCTTTGGAATCGTTGGCATGATAAGCACATCGTATTTCTGTAATACCTCGTCGTAGGCTTTTTTCAGCTCTCGGCGTAAATTCTGTGCCTTGCTGTAAAATATACCATGGTAATCTTCACGCATATACCTAGGAAGTTGTTAAGTTTGAGATAGTATAAGGTCGCAGTTTTTATGCAGTCATCACCAAACTTCCATGATAATTATGATGATTGATGATGATGATGATGATGATAAGAGATGATTATCATGATAATGAGGAGGATAAGGTATAGATGGTGGTGGTGGAGGAGATGATGATTCATGATGATGGTAATGTTGATTGTAATAATAGTACTGTAGTTGTTGATGATGATGATAATGATTGTGGTGGTAAGGATGATGTTGGTGGTTGTGTGTGTGGTAAAGATGCATGTACCTTGCTACAAGACGGGTGAGTATAACTATAGGCCCGTTTTCATTAGGATGAGTCTTCAATCCTCGAGCTGTTGCTTGCTGTAGATGAGTATCATAGTACATCAGAGCACTAGTGTCACCAATACCTGCAAATAATATAATTTAATCGACATTAAATGAGAGTTTCGCGATTCAATTTTGTGAGAATCTAACAAAGCAAGCAAAGAAGCATGCAACATAATAAGAGAGAAAGAAGGACAGGTTTTTTAAAAAAAACCTTTATAGTGCGCATTTCATATATACGTTTTGATTATAATAATTACAGACGTCTGTTTATTAAGCAAGCAGCTTACAATAATGAAGAGTTAGTAATTAGTACGTATTAGTAATGAGCCAATCACCGAGAGTCGTCACGCGGCAAAGGGTTTGTAGACCCTCGCCCTCGCCTTAGAACATTTTTTTAAATTTTCATTTTTTTACTTACCAGTACCCCCAAATATTCCTTCTGATGATATAGCAAATAAGATATTCCTGGCTGAAATGAACCATACCAGTAAACGGTTATTAGTTCAAACTATAACTTATTTCATCTGTTTCTATTTTGCGTAAATAAGCAAGACTATTAAAGAAAGGAGTTTATTTAAACATGTCGCATTCAGGAGAATTATTAAAGTTCGTTCATAATATGAACGTCCAAATATAGCAGCTGTGCAGTTTCCAGTCTTTGGCGTTATGAATCTTAGCCGCAGGATGTGGGAAAGCTCAACCTAGATAGTGCATGTGTATTACCAGTGCAAATCAACGTGTAATTTCAGATAATATAGGTATTGGTAAATACACAGAACATAAACAAACAACAAACATGATACATTTAGTCTCGACATTATTGAGGCTGCATGAGCTGTATAGGTTAGGATTAAGGGTTAGGATGTTTTCTTAAATATATATTTTTATATATATTAAGTTGTTATAAATGTCTATTGTAAATTAACATGGTAAGTCCTAAAATGTATATTTTTATTATATATATATAATCATTTATTTTATGTCCCACATTATAGCTTGTAAGCTAAATACATACGACACTTTAATAACGTTGATTGATTGATTGAACAAATTTAAAAGACAAAAGGAATTTAAATGCAATAGAGACGACGACTTTCATAACAAAAACAATAAATACTTGATTACCGATGCTGTGCCAAGGGATCGATACTTCTTCAACTATTGCCCCAACGTCTCGAAGTATCTCTGCTGATTTTTTAACCAATTCGTTAACATCTGGCTCAAACTCCCGGTTGAATCCTTCTTTTACAAGGCCAACACGAAGACCTTGGATATCACCAGTCAACTTAAAATTGTTACGTTTCGTTAGCCCAACAGATATTACTTCTATTACCAGTGTAAAGATAACTTACCAGTTTTGTATATGCTGGCACTTTCAGGTGATTTGGTTGTCTTGGGTCCAAACCTTCGGCATCTAAACCAGCAATTGACTAGGAAAATGGTAAGTCAGTATCAAGTATGTTTGAAAACTTTTTTCCGAATGCTCAACACAGAAATAAAATAAGTTTTAACACAAAGTACCTCCAACAGTAACGCTATCTCATACACCGTTCTAGCCATTGGTCCTGTATGATCCAGAGTTAACTCACACATTGAGATACCAGTATATGGCACCAAACCAAATGTTGGTTTCAATCCAACAATTCCACAAATAGCTGCAGGCATTCGTATGGATCCTCCTTGATCACCACCGATGGCCATGTCAACTTCGCCCTTAGCAACCTATATACACCCAAAACATGGTGTTGGAAAGGAAATGTTAATGATTTTGATTTTTATAATGTAATAGTTCCTGTATATTAATTTAGAGGTAATCAACTTGCTAGTGTAGTACAAATAAGAGGGAGGATAATGGAAACGTAGGTATCTAATCTTCTGCTGACATTCAGAAGTTACTTCATATATTACGAGTCAACGTATTTACCAAAACAGCACACCCTGAAGACGACCCACAAGCCATCCTACTTGGATCCACAGGATTTCTCACAGGTCCTGTAGCTGAAGTAAAACTAGCACCATCACAACATAGATTTTCACAAGTTGCCTTCCCAACGATTCTTCCTCCTTGGTCAAGGACTCGAGTAACAACAGTAGCATCGATATCTGGGATGAACCCTTCTAACATCTGAGACCCATTCATCATGGGAACACCAGCCACAGGGATGTTATCTTTAATGGCGATGGTTTTACCATGGAGTTTTCCACTTGATGCTCCAGTGATGTCACATTTCCAGTACCTGATGGGGACAATCCACACAAAAGTTTATTAGACTGTATTTGCTAGGAAAATATATGGCAATAGACAAATCTTTCTTTCATCAGTATCGAAGTTCGTTGCTCGACACATTTAGACATAACCCCCAAAGATTTTTACTTTTACAACTTACCCGGCTAGCATTTTTAGAAAGCAGTCTGTTTTGGTTTAATATATAATAAAATTAATGTGTATTTTTACTTTCAATGCAACAATTTTTATTAAAAAGCCTACCATGCATTAAGAGGATTTTCTTGGACTGAGGGTCTGTATCCAGGTGTACGTGGGTATTTGACAGGAAGCTTCGGTTTTACTAAATCGTAGAGTGGTTGATAGGCGCTAGTGAATCCTACCATTGCATCTGAAATGTATTTCAACAAGAGAGCATTTATATACATGCATATAACTTAAACAATGGCTTACGGAAAATAGCGCTCATGAGAATCAGATTCTGTTTGATGTGACAATATGGACTAGGCTAGAATCCCTGCTGGAAATAGACATCCATCAGGCTAGACAAATGATTATGAAGATGCTGGACTTTAAGTGACTGCTGGAGAAAAGATTTCCCACTGCCGATCAAAACAGAAGCGGACGGCTGGAAGGAAACGCGCCCAAAGGGAAAACATATGATGATGATGATATAATAATAATTCATAATTTATATAGCGTTAATCCCTCGAGATTCGATAACCCTTTACCAGGTCAGAGAAAAAATATAAAATGAAAAAAATATAATGATATAATATGTTTTTTACCTTTCTCGCTTTCTGATTGGTCGAGAGCAGTGGTAAATAAGAGTACATACCACGGTTGCTATTTTGCTCATTTTTTACGATATTTTTAATGTGGTAAAAAAACTTCATCTCGTGGATCCACAACAATTTAGACGATTCGATGACGCCAACCGTGGTAGATAAAAGGACATACCACGCGAAACTATCGTAAATTTGTTAAATAATACTAATATATGGATTGTTACAGTGTGACGTGCGGTACCGTGGCCACCCAAGAAACTTTTGAGAAAGTTCTTAACCACATAAAAAACCTTGTTCATGTTTGCCACTTTGTATGAAATAGGTTCCCTACTTTCGATAATATGTTTATGCGCAGACGATCCTGTCAATCAAAAAAAATCTCTCGCACGTTGATTGGCTAACTTTCTCAAACGTTTCTTGGGTAGCCACGGTACCGCACGTTAAACTGTAATAGATAACTTACTTCAAAGAAACAAAAATAATTTAGCTAAATTATACCAAAATAATAAAATCATCATGCATGATTGCCATGTGAATGGAGAAAAAAGGACATTTTACGGTTTTACAGTTATACAAACCTTTGTACTGCTTCAACTCTTCATCTGTCAAATCAAGATGCAAACTTTTGGCGATTTCTGCTACACGGTTCAGAGTTGGTGGACGAACAACAGGATGTCGGTAGCAATCATCTATAAACATACAATAAAACACCTCTTAACGAGTTGGACAAAACGTCTGCAAAGAGAGGCCGTCTAATGCTTTCGGCTAAATTCCCTATTTTTTATGAATATATGAATGGGGAGAAAGTTTCTATAGTCCTTAATGAATGAAAAGTTAGTATCTAATCCTTTAATTTACCAATTCGTCTGAAAGTCAGTCAGAGATTATAGAGAACAACACTGTTTGTGCAATAATTTCATCAAATTTCAAGGCAAAAAATATCAAGTTTCCAAAGAACCCAAATTAATAATGTCTTGTAAAGTAACACTAACAGTGAGCTTGGGCTACCTGTGCTGTCACGCAAATACGTTTCGTGACTTTGGGTGGTCCAAGCTCACTTTAAGGAGGCCCAAGCTAACGGGTTCTTTATAAAGAAATATATATAAAAAAACACCTATATCTATTTTTAAAAGAATCATCAATGTTTACCTGAAATGTTGTTCATATTTTTTCTTTATAATACCAGCTAAAAACGCTGTGTTTATAACGAATATTCTAACGCTGAGCATGGGTTTCCTGTGGTTTGTGTTCGTTTATCAGTGGGCTTGATTTGACTGTCTTTTTAATTTTATCGAATGACCTTGCAACTTTTAAATATTATTAAAATAAATTGTCCGAAAACTTTAAACCATTGAAATATTTGAATGGTGCTTTCGGTTTCAGTGGAATATTTGGTGATACATTCGGTCGTCCCAAAGCCATTCGCTCCTTTATATGAACCACAGGTAGCCCAAGCTCACTGTTAGTGTTGATTTACTAAAGATATATGGGTACTTTTGAACCTTCGATTTTTTGTCTTAAAATTTAATACAATTCCATAATACCTCTTAAGGTGTCTTCTTGGCAAAAAATCAAAGGTTCAAAAGTACCCATATATCCTTTAGTAAATCAACACTAACAGTGAGCTTGGGGGGGGGGGGGGGGGGTTTGCAAATACCAAAACAAAATTCGAGCACAGCCTAAAAGTGGAAAAAAAAATTCGATCACATCAAATATACGGAAAAAAAAATTTGTGCAATTAATTAATAAATTTTATTAATATATTTAACAAAATTTATTCCGTAAAAAAAAAAATCCTACAAGCAAATCCTGATAAAAAAAAAATTCCTGCACATACTTGGAGTGAAAAAAAAATATCCTGCAAAAAAAAAAACTTTGGAAGTTTACTTCTAGACAGAACATGTTTTTAGGCAGGTAAACGACGGTATGTTATATCCACAAGTTTTAAATTATAGTATGTCTAATACTTTTCCTACCTGCAGTAGAACCAGCACTTTTATACATGTTCTCCTCAGCCATTAATATGCGTACCCATACAAACACAAATACACGATGGATACAGTGCTTTATATATGATCACGTAAAGTCCAACCTCGTTCCCAGGGCCCTCTCCCTTCGCTTTGTCTTTAAATCATCTTTGATTTTAGAATGATGGAGAAAGCTGCAGTAATTCAAATATCTTGGCATTAAAATTTCTGTAAGTTTGTTGAGGCAGCATGCTGAATGACTGAGCTGGTTTAAACAGGTTTCAACCCGCTCTTTTTCAGTAAAACTACTGGGAAGCCATTCGAAAGCAACGCGCGTCGTAAAATATCAAAAACAATATTAATTTCTCTCTTTAAAATAGCCATATAATAAACGAATTATTAACCTCGCTTGCTCGTTCTGTACGGGAAAATATCAGACCTCGGTCTTTTATGTACGGACCTCGCTGCGCTCGTTCCGTACTGTCAAGACCTCGGTCTGATATTTTCCCGTACAGACCTCGCGCTCGGTTAATAACCTCTTAATATTTAAAAAAATAAAATATTTTCACTTTCAATGCTGTTTCCTTTTTTCTTTTTTGAAATAATCACCTTTGTATTTATACTAAAACGATTATTCACCTCAGGCGAAGTGATTATCGGTGAATATTTACCGAGCGGCGAGTCTTCGAGCTCTCTCTTCGTGGCTCTCTTCGAGGCCACCGTGGACGAACAATTAAACAATACAAAAATATATAACTTACTTTTTGTGAGTGGTTTGTAGTATCCAAAGTGTTCATCTCTTACTTATCAGGTTCTTCTTTACTTACTGTCAATTCCCTGCTAGAAGGCTATTCGTAGTAGACGAGGAACTTGAGGTAGACAATCAACAAGTTCGTTGATATTTCAAAATGGCGGAAAATAATATTCGTGTTATTCCTTTCTCCTCTCCTGAGTGTTTTATTTTGGTTAGGTCCTCTTTGCCAGGGGCTTTTGGTCACCAGTTTCCTGGTTGAGCACTTGCTTTATAACGAGTGATTTGATTGGCCATACAATCCTGGTGACGTCAAAGGTAGTCAACGCCATGGAGTAGTCGCTACCACGGTACATCTGGAACCCAGTGTAACTTAAGGTGGCTCTGCAGTAGTTTTATTTTGCTCACACTTTACTTTATAAAATCACAAGTATAAAATGGTGGGGGTCCAAGAAAAAAGTGAACTCGTGTTATAATATTCACAGTAGCACTCTGAATGGAAAAGTTTGAAGCAAAAATCAATCTGTACGAGATTTTTATAAATCGCCGAAACATGAAAAAAACACAACTAATATCCGTTGTAGATTTTGGATTCATCGAACTAGAACACGGTTTTATATTCTTGTGATTTTATAAAGAAAAGTACGGAGCAAAATAAAACTACTCAGAGCACAGGCAGCCCAACTATTCTCTTTGAGGATCTTTTTTAATGACAATTAAGTTATTTTTAACCGCGCGCCGAGCGCCATATTGGAATAAAATCATTGAGCGCGCGGGTGGGGTTCCTGTGGTGTATTTGTTTGAATGCGCGCGGATGGGATTCCTGTGGCATTTTGCAAGCAATTTTTTCGGTCGCGCGGAATCGCACGTACGACAAAAATATCGAAGAAAGAGAGTAGTATCTTGATACAAGGTCTGAAACTCGATGGCGTGGATGGATAGATGTGCGCCGCAGATTGCTAGGGCACGGAAATCTCACGGAAATTCAACGACGAGCGCCGAAAGTTCGCCGTGAAGCAATCGACTGACTCGCCGAAAAAAAATGTTGTTAAAACTTTTCTTTCAAAACAAAAAATTTTGTTTTTCTCATAGGGATTTACACTAAGTACACTTTTAAAACCAACAAGAACAAACAGATCAGTATGTGAAATTTATTTCCATGTTTATTTGAAATATAACTTTAGTTTATTTGACAATGTGAAGAGATTTTCATTCAAAGTGTATTTACAGAATCCGTAAATGTTGTGTTTTAGCTCAAGTTTTTCGGCAATATATAGCTTATAAAATACAATTGTAAACGCTTCAACTTTCAAAACATATTTTCTATTCTTAGTGTTGGAACCGCTATAACTAAGTAAGTGTTCACAAAATAAAGTTGAGCTTTTTTCAAGCTTGGAAAACTTCGCAAAGCGACGATCACAAATTCACTGTTTAGCTCGGCTGTAAGTTGGTTTGTACAAGACAATATCAGTCGTTTTGACATAAAAACTTCAACTCCAATCATTACCTGCACATTTAAGAACTACTAGAAAAACTTTCTCCAGGTTTTCGTAATAGTGAAGAGCATCTGTGACTTCAAAAGCATGACTTGAATCAGCTGTTTTGAGTGTTAAGCTAAACTCATTTTAGCTAGCTAGCAGCAAATGCAGTGCAAATCACGATCTTTTCGACTTTCCCTTCGCCAGCCCATGATTTCCGAAATAAAATACATTCTCCTGTATTGTAATTTTCAATTTAAAGTCATTTTAACAATCCATAAGTTAAATGCAAGAAAGTAATCGCCAACTTTTTCTGTGAATGTGGTATCTATTTCACAACAGTTTCACAACACCCCCGCTCGATCGATATTTTCACGATTGCTCCACGATTGTAAAAATCCGACTGAAACCGGAAGTCCCTGCCCTAGCAACCTGCGGCGCACCTCAGTTCCATGCTGCCCTTTTTATAAATTAATTTTAACCCCTTTGCTGAGGACGGAGATGATCATACTTTTTACTGTAGTTGAAGAGCAAAGTAAAGTTTATATATTCGAAGAAAAATAAAAAAATTCTCCCATGCCTGATTTACTACGCGCGAAACTAAATTTGTCACGTGACCGAGTTTCATACCTTGTCAAAATACCTCTCTCTTCAACACCGCGCGACTTTGACGAAAAAATTGCTTGCAAAAAGCCACAGGAATCCCATCCGCGAGCTTTCAAACAAATACACCACAGGAACCCCACCCGCGCGCTCAATGATTTTAATGTGGCTGAATGAAATTTAGGCGAAGTTAAAACCGAGACAATCTTGCTGCACAGCGGTTAGCCTCTCAGGTTTGGGGGGTACCTACGGTATTCGCAGGGGCTTGTTTACTGGCAGCTTTGGCAGTGATGTATTAACAAGCGAAGCTAGCAAGGTTTTTTTTCACAAGTTTTTTCTCAGTTTCTTCACTATTGCTTTCCCGAATGGACAAACCAATGACGTCGACTACAACAACGAACTCCAGCCAAGCCACAGTATCGGGCAAGTCACCTACTCCCCTATCTCCAGAGATGCTAGCGGCGATTCAGGCTGCCGTCAGTAAGGCAATGGCCGACGCTCGCTCGACTGTTTACCAAGGCTCTCCTCCAACAACTGGTGCCTCTGTACCGACCACATTGGTTTCAAATGGACCGGCCCTCTCTGCTCAAAGTCTCCCGAGTTCCGTCAGTGGAGGTAGGTTCGCTGTCCCTACCTTTTTATCTACTTTTTCATTGCCATCTTTGACCCATTCATCGCCCGTGTCGCCGCTAAGCGTGAGCTCATGCCTCCCGAACTCGCTTCCAGCTGTATATCCTGCCCAGTTAGCATCTTTACCATCAATCACACTTTACCAGCCCTTCGTAGTGGGTCCTGGTCACTCTCCAATTCCGGCTAAGCTGGTAACACAGATCGTGACTGGAAAATTCATTGACCTAAACGATCTAATGCCTGCGAACCTGGTCCCACTGACCGAAAACGAACCACAACTCCTGTTAGACGGACGTTTGGTGCTCACCAACCAACCAAAAAGGAATAAACGTCGTTTTGACGACATAGTCAGCTGGACAGAGGCCTTTAGCATCTTTTCATTGGTCCTAACGTCATACTTCCCTCAACGATCGAAGGATCTTTTGCTGTACAAGCTCCTTATAATTCGCACCAATCGTCTCTTCAAGGGCAGTGCATGGCTCAGCTACGATCAAGCCTACAGACAACACGCCGCCGCCACACAGTTGACCGATTGGTCAGATATCAACGTTCAACTCTACCACTTCCATACAGCTGGTACCTCAACAAGGCCTTCCTTAAATAACATTATTTGCATCTCGTGGAACAAGGGGCATTGCTCATCCCCCGTCACACCCTGCCGTTATGCTCATAAATGCTCCCGGTGCTCCGCGAACCACCGGGCTATGGAGTGCCGTGAAGAAATCTCTTCATCCCCACAGAGTGCTCGCCCTGCCTCGCCTGAATTTTCACGCCCCAAGTACCGCAAATATTGATCCGGTCTCGCTGGGGACGGCCTTACGTACCTTATATATTATGTTAGGTATGACTTTGCACGTTGCTATGGTAGTTAACTTTGCAAGTTGGACACTAGGTCACATTTGTGTCGACCATTGCTAGTTTCCAGTATTTATACTTATTGTTTTCGTTGATCGTTAGGCACCACAGTTAGCCTTTGTGGGAGTTTGGAAAGAGATATTGTTGTAGTAGTTTAATTAAACCGTTAATTCCTTCCAGTGCTTGTCTCGCCGTTGGTCTTGTTCACTATCATGTTCTATCATGTTCTATTTGCTCATTTATTTATTTATTTGGTTTATCGCACTTAATTTGCTTCAAGCCTGTTTATATTGTTGCTATGACAGTTTGTCGAATTCGTTGCTACGACAGGGCGCCCGTCGTACTCCTAGCCAGAGCATTTTACGTCATTGTGCGCTAATACTATATATCAGTCGTATTCACACCAAGCCTATTTACAGCCGTTGCTACGACTCTTTGTCGTATTCGCTGATACGACAAGACGCCTGTCGTATTCATAGCCAGAGCATTTTACGTCATTGCGCGCTAATACTATATATCAGTCGTATTCACGCCAAGCCTATTTACAGCCGTTGCTACGACTCTTTGTCGTATTCGTTGCTACGACAGGACGCCTGTCGTATTCATAGCCAGAGCATTTTACGTCATTGTGCGCTAATACTATATATCAGTCGTATTCACGCCAAGCCTATTTACAGCCGTTGCTACGACTCTTTGTCGTATTCGTTGCTACGACAGCACGCCCGTCGTATTCATAGCCAGAGCATTTTACGTCATTGTGCGCTAATACTATATGTCAGTCGTATTCACGCCAAGCCTGTTCACAACCGTTGCTACGACACTTTGTCGTATTCGCGGCTACGACGAGACGCCTGTCGTATTAGTTGCCAGAGTATTTTACATCGTCGTGCAAAACCGAACTGTCTTTTATACCGAACTGTTGTTGCGACGCTTGTCCTATTCGTTCCTATGACAGGACGCCTGTCGGTTTAGTGGCCAGAGTATTTACATCACCGTACGCTACGTCTCTGCTTTGGTCGTATGCATGCTTAGCCCGCCTTTACCATTTGTCATTTGTAAAGCGCCGTTGAACCATGGGGAATGGGCGCGATGTTAAATTAGCATTATTATTATTTACCGAACCGTTGCTACGACACTTTGTCGTTTTCGTTGCTACGACAGGACTCCTGTCGTATTGGTTGCAAGAGTAGTTTCCATCATCGTGGCTACGACTCTGCTTTGGTTGTAGTCATACAACAGGAAGCTGTTTAAATCTTTGTCAGAATATTTCGCATTGTTGTCATTGAGTTAAGCATTAGCAACTACGCCTTTAACACTCGCTAAGCCCTGCCTTTGCTAGTCCTCTTTCAATGTATTTCAGTCACGCCACTTGTAACGAACGCCTTTTTTATTTCAGCTCTTACATTACTTCCACCAGCGTCTTCAGTTTCGCCACTCAAAGCCGACCGCTTCGCACTGGAATTGAAAAGTCACCCCGATCAGGATCTGGTTTCCTTTATGTTGACTGGTATCCGTGAAGGCTTCCGCCTCGGCTTCAACATGACCCCCCTTAGGCCTGCTAAACGCAACAAAAAGTCTGCAGAAGAACACCCGGATGTCGTTGACGAATACTTAAGCAATGAAGTGGCACTGGGCAGAGTCGCGGGACCCTTCGACGTCCCACCATTACCTAGCCTCCACATAAGTAGTTTCGGAGTCATCCCGAAAAGCGGCCAACCTGGCAAGTGGCGTCTCATCGTCGACTTATCCTCACCGGACGGGTCGAGTGTCAACGACGGCATCGACCCGGACAGCTTCTCTCTCCAATATATCAAAGTTGACGACATCATTAGAATGGTTAGCCAGTTCGGCACCGGCGCGCTTATGGCCAAATTTGACATTCTTGCAGCTTTCCGAAATGTAGCAGTGCACCCTTCTGACCGTGCCTTGCTTGGTATGAAATGGCGCGACAGCTACTATGTAGATTTGACTCTACCGTTTGGCCTTCGCTCAGCGCCCTTTATCTTTGACTGCGTTGCCTCCTCCGTTGAATGGATCTTATCCAACAACTATAACGTTTCCAGTCTGCTCCACTACTTAGACGATTTTATCTTAGCCGGACCGCCGGACTCCAGAGCGTGCGGTATGGATCTAGCCACTGCTATTCGCGTATGCTCGTCCCTTGGCTTGCCAATCCATCCACAAAAGTGTGAAGGTCCTTCTACCTCACTGGTAATACTGGGTATCGAACTTGACTCAATCAATCAAACTGCCCGCTTGCCAGAAACCAAACTTACCCGCCTGCGGTTGTTGCTCAATTCCTGGGCGGGTCGTAAGTATTGCCGCCGAAACGACCTCGAATCTCTCATCGGCCATTTGCACCACGCGGCAAAAGTTGTCTGGCCGGGACGCACTTTCATTCGCCGCATGATCAACCTGTTATGCTGTTTCAGGAACCCCACCCATCCTATTCGCCTCAACGTTGAGTTTCACTTGGACCTCAACTGGTGGCGTCGATTTCTGGAATCTTGGAATGGTGTCAACTTTTGGCTCTACCCCGGCTTGTCCCAAGTCCCCACGGTGGTCGTTACTTCAGATGCAGCCGGTGCACTGGGCTATGGAGCATACTGTAATCAGGAGTGGTTCAACGGGATGTGGTTTGAGCCCCAGAAGCCCCTTTCTATCGCTTACAAGGAGTTTTTTCCAGTAGTTATCGCCGGCCATGTCTGGGGTCATCAATGGGTCAAACAGCATGTATTATTTAGGTCCGACAATGAGGCAGTCGTTGCAATCCTTAACTCTAGAACCTCTAAAATACCCACAATCATGGGGCTCGTGCGCAGCCTATTATTTGCAGCAGCAAAATTCAGCTTTACTTTCTCCGCGGTACATGTCCCAGGGGAACATAATGAGATTGCTGACGCTCTGTCTCGCTTCCATTGGCAGGTATTCTTCCAACTTGCACCATGGGCCCTACAGTCGCCAACCCAGATTCCCGTTCAGCTTCTGGAAGAGCTCACAGCAGGTCTCTAGAGTCACGCTGTCGTGAACTACTTCTGCAAGGGCTAGCACCTTCCACCCGCCGCTCCTACGCAACTGGTCAAAAGCGTTTTATTGAGTTCTGTACGCAAGCGGGCAAGATCTACAGCAATGGCTCCCCGTGTCCAGCCGATGAGTGGACATTGTGTCTTTTTGTAACGTTTCTCGCTAACTCGATCTACCATTCATCGATTAAAGTTTATTTATCCGCTGTTCGCGCCCTTCACGTTGAGATGGGCTTTCCTGATCCCCTTCAGAATTGTCTAAGGCTTCAGAGAGTGCTCCGAGGGATCAAGCGCTCACAAGGCTCAAGAAAATCAGAGCGATTGCCGGTTACCAACGACATAATGCGGATTATTTTCAACCACCTCAACATGAGTCTGGCAGATCATGTCATGTTTTGGGCTGCTTGTTGCTTGGCTTACTTCGGGTTCCTCCGCTCTTCCGAGTTCACTGTCCCTAGCCTTCATAGTTTCTCTCCGGCGATTCACCTAACCGTTCAGGACATTTCGGCTGACTCAACAACCTCGCCTTCCTGCATTCGCGTCAATGTCAAGGCTTCCAAGACGGATCCCTTCCGGAAAGGGTGTAATATAATCGTCGGGAAAGGCGAACCCCCTCTATGTGCAGTAGAAGCCGTCCTTTCGTACTTGTCAATCCGCGGAGCCTCTCCTGGTCCACTGTTCCTCTTTCAATCTGGGCTGCCACTGACCCGCGTGCTATTGACTCAGTGGTTAAGGGACATTTTAGCTGCTGCTAACATCCCTGGCTCCTACTCAAGTCACAGCTTTCGGATTGGAGCTGCCACCGTCGCGGCCCGCAATGGTGTACCAGACCATCTAATTCAGTCCTTGGGCCGTTGGGCCAGCAATGCCTATCGGGGATACATCAGAACCCCTGTGGATGCCTTGGCCTTGGCTTCAGGCCATTTGGTCTAATTTGGCAATAAAGTTTTGTATGCTTTGAGATCACTCGTCTAGTTTTGCTTTAGGTTGGGTGCTTGGAATGGTTTGGGAGAGGAGGTACCATGGTAACCGGACACAGTTTCCTCTACCAAGCACCCTTGGTCGATCTATGGTGGTGAGCTGTGGCCCGGTTGCCATGGTTACCGTCCTGCATGGGCGTGGCCTTCACAACCTGCGCGCACCCTGGCACCTAAACCCAAACTCATTTGTCGATGAGTTTTAAATGTGGCTGAATGAAATTTAGGCGAAGTTAAAACCGAGACAATCTTGCTGCACAGCGGTTAGCCTCTCAGGTTTGGGGGGTACCTACGGTATTCGCAGGGGCTTGTTTACTGGCAGCTTTGGCAGTGATGTATTAACAAGCGAAGCTAGCAAGGTTTTTCCCTCCCTCCCACCTCTAGATTGCTACGTTTCATTCAGGTAGGTATACTTTCCACTGTTGTTCAGTGTGACAGGTGCCGGTGGTGAGCTGTGGCGCTCGGCGCGCGGTTAAAAATAACTTAATTGTCATTAAA
The DNA here is from genome assembly GCA_949775045.1 of Metridium senile. NCBI lineage: Eukaryota > Metazoa > Cnidaria > Anthozoa > Actiniaria > Metridiidae > Metridium > Metridium senile. Next base: position 31,636,913 of record OX459096.1, on the reverse strand, counting down.
AAAGATCCTCAAAGAGAATAGTTGGGCTGCCTGTGCTCAGAGGTTAAGATTCGTGCGTGACAACGTGATGTAAGTGTAGCGTTACAGATTGTGTCACGGCTTTGCGTGGTCGCATAATAATGGCTGATGAGATAAAGTCTAAAAGTGGTGATTCTACTGCAGGTACGAAACGTATTTAATAGTCATACTATAATATAAAACTGTTAGGTATAACACATTAGCTTTATAACGCATTCATAGACTAATCACACCTCTGATAACTGAAGTATTTGCATGTCACGAGCTCTCTACTTTTACGTGTAGAGGGCTTCATGAAGCCTTGATTTATGATCTTGAAACTTAAAACAATCTCTTTAAACTTTCACAATGTCTTTCTGCAATTCTTATTTAACCTCTGTCTGAATTTCAGTGATTTTCAATCGAGTTTAAGCTACCTCATGTACCGTTCATAAAAGGTGGAAAGGTCTTTATAAGCGAATGGCTTTTAGGAACGACCGAATTTATCACCAAATATACCACTGAAACAAAATACCATTTAAATATTCCAATTGTTTAAGGTTTTAATAAACTTCAAATTAATAATAGTTAAAAGATTCAAGGTTATTTTATAGCAAAGTAAGCCCAAGGCATGATCTGAGTATAAAATCAACACAAACCACAGGAAGCCCAAGCTCAATTATAAAGAAATATATGTATATTAAATCAAAGGCGCCCCTTGGCCAACTCGTGGATTTGTTAGAATATTTGAAAGAGTTAATGATGAGGATTCAAGCGCTAAAAGTTTAGATCCACTTTTCATATTGACTATGTAGGATATATTTAAAAATCACAGAAGTTCATTTGAAAATAATAAGGCATTGGTTTGAAAACCTTTTTTTTATAGTAGATTTGAAATGGATATGTGAACTTTATATACTTAACATACAAATTATCTGTATAAAGTAACTATATTGTCAGTAGAATTATATCCTGGTATTTGCACTAGTCTATGATAAATTGTAGAATTACTGTATATCCTGGTATTTGCACATGTCTTGAATATATAATGTCAGTAGAATTATATCCTGGTATTTGCACTAGTCTTGGATAAAATGTAGAATTACTGTACATCCTGGTATTTGCACATGTCTTGAATATATATTGTCAGTAGAATTATATCCTGGTATTTGCACTAGTCTTGGATAAAATGTAGAATTACTGTACATCCTGGTATTTGCACATGTCTTGAATATATATTGTCAGTAGAATTATATCCTGGTATTTGCACTAGTCTTGGATAAAATGTAGAATTACTGTACATCCTGGTATTTGCACATGTCTTGAATATATATTGTCAGTAGAATTATATCCTGGTATTTGCACTAGTCTTGGATAAAATGTAGAATTACTGTACATCCTGGTATTTACACATGTGTTCAATATATTTTGTAGAATTATACCGTGTTAAATTATTTGCAGATTATATCTTGGTAATTGTGCATAATTCTTGGATGAATTGTAGAAAGTACAAAAGGTTTAACTTAATTATGATTCATCATAATACAGTACATAATAAAGGCCATCCTGAAATAGAAAAAAATGAAAAATGTGTTAGTAGACAAGTAAAGTTAGAAATCAATATAGAACTAAAGGAGTGGTTCATACAGTCTGTAATCAAAATATATAGTTTCTTACCTGCATATGACAAAATAGCAATGAAGAGGTTACAGGAACAGGCACATTATAATGTACCTGGTCATGTAAATGAATTGCACCATAATAGGTGCAACTGCTGATTGAGAGAGATTGTACAATCATATGTACATGGAAAAATGTATTTTGAATATACGCTCTCTCAAAAATATAATTGACAAGTATGGATGCATGGTTAGAATATTTTGAATGAAATATAAAAAGGTAAACAATTGTTAAGGTAAGATTAATAGAAAAGCATATTAGTCTCTATTGTTTGATTGGATTCTATAATACAATTAATAAACATGTAACTGAAGAAAAACTGGTTTATGGTCACTAAAATAAGATTCTAAGACACCGGAAAGTGCAGTGTTTTGAGGTATGTTTGTATAAATATGATCTATTGTTGTGCGATAATCTGTTGTGTATGTATTTATTAATTGAGTGTAGCCTTTTTCCGTAATCAAATATTTCGTTAGTGCATTTTGTTGAGATGAAGATTCATCAACATTAACATTGAAATCACCTAGAATAATTGTTGGAGTCAAACTGTTTAAGTTATAGAGATTGTGAATATAATTCAAAGCATCAACCATTCTTTTAACAGTCACTTTACTAGTAGAGCGATAAATGCCAATAACATATAGTGGAGAGAGGTTGTAATTAATAACTACCATAGTCATTTCAACATCATTGTAATTACATCTGATTGGATCTGAAATGCAATCTATGTTGTTTCTAATGTACATTACTGTACCATACTTTGATCTAGTGCTTTGGCCTGGATTGCAATCATTTCTGAATAGATTAAAATTTGGAAGATTGTATGTGTTGTCATTATCTCTAGAGCACAAGGCTGTTTCGACAAAGATATTGATATGTGCTACTTTTACATTATAATCATGTGCTATATCTTCCATGTGTAGATGCAGTGATCTGACATTATGAAAAAGAATTGTTACATTGTTATTAGTAGAATTATACAGACATGGTACAGCACAGTTGAAAGAGGCTTCATTCCTAAGACGAAACATTTCTGTCTGAACAGAACTGCTTACTTTAATTTTTTCTTCATTTAGATTTAAAATGTGCAAATTAGAAATATTTGTGACTCTGCTTAGGCCAACATAATGCATGTGTTCTCTAGTGGAAGATGGAAAGTCTACTACTGCTTCAGTAAGGGTACCTCCTTGGCAACGGTGAATAGTTTTAGCTGCAGCAGGTCTTAAAGGAAATTGTCTTCTTAGAACATGAGCTTGTGTTTTCTTATTAAATCTAAATTGTCTTGATATCTCTAATACTGGTGTCCAGGATTTATCTATGTTCTTATGGTATAAATGTGAATACTCTTTGCGGTAACCATGACCTATAGTAGTTTCTGAAAATGATACCCATATTATACTTGGTCTATCAGAGTTAGGTACTCTATAGTCTATTTTTTGTATGATACATTCAGCACCATTAGTCATGCCATCTGTTACTGATACATTAGTTGTTAAGTCATATCTAGCTGCAGTAGCTATATAAATTTCAGAATAAAGTCCCATAGTTTTTGTAGCATCATCAGGAATTCTTTGCTTTAGTTTTTCTTTAAGAGCATCATTCATATCTCCAATGATAATGTCTACAGCCTTAACATTAGCCTTATTTGTTCTACTATTCATGAATATTGTGTTATTATGTGCATTGACAGATGCATTGGTTGTAAAGAGATGTGTCTTGTTAATAGGGTAGTTGATATCAGAAGGGGTTTGTTTTAAAAGCCTTGTCTTTAATAAGTCAATATCATCCTTTGTATGTTTACCTTCTCTAAGACGATTTAATAGTTCTGCAAACTGTTTATCATCTTTTTGCCTCATTATTTCTGTCAATTCAAACATTCGAAAATATTCTTGCCATAAGTTGAGAGCTAAAGGGCTATAGTTGTCTTTTGACATTTCAAATATCCATTTATCAAAAACAGGTTTTAATTGAAAAAAGTCACCAACAGTTATTATGCTAACTCCTCCAAATGGCAGTTGTGATCCCATTATTTGCTGTAAGCGTAAGTTTAAGAAACTAAATATACCACTTCCAACCATAGATATCTCATCAATAAATATGACTTTCAGTTTTCCTAGTTGTGCACGTATGGTATTCAATCTGTCTCTATCAAGTGTGCAATATTGAAAGCCTCTGTTAGCTGGAATTTTAAATGCAGAATGAAGAGTGTTACCTTTGATATTAAATGCAGCTTTGCCAGTAGGTGCTACTTTAAGTACTTTTATGTCATCAGGGTTTTCTCCTGGTACACTATTAAAATATTTTATAAGGGCTTCATATAAAGTATTGGTTACAGTTGATTTTCCTACACCTGCACCTCCAGAAAGGAATAATCTGATAGGCTCATCTGTTATTTTAACAGAGTGCAATACATGATAGAAAAATTCCCTCTGTTTTCTATTAAGTGATCTCACTAATTTTCTGAATGTTTGATCATCCATTCGCTTTACAACCAGTTCTTCATCATCATTAGTTCTAGGGAATATACCCATGTCATCTAATAAATCATATTGACTATGCTGTTTATTTTTACCTGGATCAAAACAACCATAAAGTTCACTTGCTTTCTTTTCAGCCTGTTTGTCCTGTTCATTTATATGCTGTGCATTTGGTGCTATATTTGATATATTGTCATCATCTATATGTTGTATATCCTCCATAGCTTTATCTAAAATTTCAGAATGATATTCATATTGTTGTCTAGTTTCATTTATTTTATCTTTTTGTAGCTCAAAGGATTCTTGATATGTATTAAAGTTTTTCAATAGGTCTTTTTCCTCATTTCTCCAAGGAGTATAAAGCATTAGTTGTTCTCTGTAATAATTTTCTGAATCTTTTTCTTTGTGAAATCTTACAGAACGAATGATTTTTGGTTTTTTTCGTTTGACAAGCTTCATGTTACCTCTTAAGTTGATTTCTCTATTGTCAATATTTTCTTCGATGTTATTATCATCATCAATACTGTCATCAAAGTCTCTTTCTGGCAAATAGTTATCTGACATATTATCAATATAGGTGTGACTTTTTTTATTATTTGTTTCACAGTTGCCTTTTTGTCTGACACAGTTGTACCAAGCAATAAAGTCAGCTAAACACAATTGTTGTAACTTATGAGGCCTTCTTTGATATCTCTTGATTGCATTGTCTGACTCTATATCTACAGATTTATCAGGAAGATCTTTGATCTTATCCATTGTTTTGAGTAGAAAGGTTCGTTCATCTGGGTGTGAAGTATTTATAAACTGAAAATCTCTTGATGCTCGTCTTAAAGGCATTTGGAGAACAAGATAAACAGCTTCCTGTGCACTTATTTCAACTGCATTAAGAAACTTATTGCCAATATGTCTAACTTTGTTTCTGATATCTTTGTCACCAGAATTTGCTTCTTCACATGCTTTTTCAAGTAGTTTACTCATGCCTCTTTGACCTTTGGTTATATAAGAGAGTATGTATACAGCACAAGCATAAGGGTCTAGTACATATTGTATATCTAAGTTAGCTCTCCAAGCCTTTAAAAGATTTCTGTTATAACTGTTAACTCTTATTTCTGCTGGTGATCTCTTTAGCAACAGAGTGTCACGTGTCAGTGAAAATTGTATTGCCAATATATAGCTATCTTCATCTAGTTTGAGTCTTTGTAGGAAATCTTCAAATGTTATATCTTCGCCATACTTCATTTCATCAAGCATTGTTTGTATATTTTCATAATTTTGCTTAATCATTGCAAGTTCATCTTCATTCAAGCACATTTGATCTATAGGTTGTAAAATCATTGTTTTTGGCATTGGTGGCAATGGGAAATTAAATCTACATATTTTATGGCCTTTCCTCTTACATGTTTTAGCATGCCTGTGTAGTTGTAGATTTATTAAGTCAGACATTTCTTCAGATGAATCTTTATGACAGGTGACATACTGGTCTACAAAGCTAGTAATGTCATCATTAAAGTTAATTTCATATTGTGGAGCATCTTTTATCCAAAATAAAGCATGAATATGAGGAGAACCGCGTTGCTGAAATTCAACTCTATAAAAGAAATCTTGTACTTCTCCAACTGGTTGCAATGAGCTTTTCAAGAAGTCATGAATAAGCATTTGAACCATATGTTCAAAGTTTCTAGCACAAGTAACAGGGTCTTTCTGAATCAAGTCTGATTTCTTTTGCCATGTCATATTATTAATGTCAGTGTCAGTGTAATCTTTTTTGTCAACTAGCCTTCCTAATATTTTAAGTAAATGTATCCATCTAGTTTCTGCTGCAGAGAAAGAACAGAACCATGTAGGTTTTCCTAACTGGCGAATCATAGCAAATAAATCTTTCTTACATCTCTCAAAATATGGTGGTGATCCTCTAAGATTTCTTAATACTCTGAAGCCTTCATCAAGACGTACAATGTTATTAACAGTATCTGGTGATTTTAATTGACCTGCAGTATATTTTTTGCCTTTTGTTTTACACTTACGTAATGATAGTGAAGCGCTATCTTGAATTTGTTTTATTTGTAACTTTTTCAGTTTGTAAAAAATGTTAGGTACACTTTCAGCTACTCTTCTATCTTGATTCCTTAGTTCCCATTTACATACAGTGCTATAATGAACTGGTACCTGTCTGTTTTGGTTATCATGTCTACGATGTCCACAAAATATTGTTGGGAAAGATAAATATTCTGAATCTTTGTCCATGAACATGCCTAGAGGTTTATTTCCTTCACCTGGTGCAAAGCTTATTATAATGTCACCATTTTCAGTCATATCTGGTTCTTGTAATAAAGTATCCATATTTCCTGATGGGCGTTCTTCTACTTCACACCAATCATCATTATCATTAGTGACTGTGTTTGAATCAGACTGGTCAGGAACATTTTCACCATTTTGGTTGTCTGAATGAGATGGGGTATTGATGGGAGTAGACAAATTGTCTGTACCTAAGCTTCCAATTTCATTTTCTAATTCTAATTCATCTGGTTTCTCAATAAATTCTTGCCACTCTTCATTTTCATTGATTGGTAACATTTCTAGCCAGTTCTCATTAACAGTTATGCCCTCAGATTTAAACAATTCACTGGTTTGAGCAAGATATTGAGCTGCTTCTAAAACTTTTTTTGGCCTAACATTTTGGAAAGTATAATGATGTTTAAAGCTAAGTTTTCTTTTGAGCTTGATTGGTATTGTTTGTGAATCACTTAGAGATCTTGGTAAACTATTTACAGTCAAGTTGACATCAGCTGGTACATTGACAACATTCCCATGGATAGTAAGTTGTCCTCCTCTTGGTAATTCTCGAATTTGCATGAATGGGATTCTAGGTGAAACAAGGCGTTCTTCAAGTGGAGTTAGATTCAAGATACTAGGTTTTATTGGAAAAGTCATTTTATTAGCTTTTGCAGAAGCAGGAAGCTTTCCATCTTTCAAATTGGAATGACATGTGCTACATATCCATTCAGTATTTTCTATGGTTTTCACATTTGTGATACAAGCAGAAATAAGATCTGGAGAACATTTTGACAGATAGTGTGAAGGGTCACATTTTCTCATAGATGATTGATACCACAATTGATCACAACAAGTGCATACATACTCTGGACCAGAATCAACCTTTATGTGAAAATCATTTATCAATTTGGAAGCCAAATGGTCTGTTATTTTTGGATTTACTGGTGATCTATTGATTATACATGTAGTTTGATCATCTGAATTATCAACTCTTGTTTTTTTGGATGTGCTTGGTAATAAATCCTTGTCTAAGTTGCTGTTTATTAAAATGGGAGTTGTCTTATGCAGAGATCTTTTTTTATTTACAGCTTGATTGTTAAGTGTTCTTATGTGTGCTGGATTATTCTCTTTACTCTTAAAAAAAGATTGTGCATTAATTTCTCTGATATGATCTGGATCAATTTCTTTTTTCTTTTGAAAGACCTGTTTATTTAATTGTCTGATATGATCTGGTTCAATTTCTTTTTTCTTTTGAAAGGCCTGTTTATTTAATTGTCTGATATGATCTGGTTCAATTTCTTTTTTCTTTTGAAAGGCCTGTTTATTTAATTGTCTGATATGATCTGGATCAATTTCTTTTTTCTTTTGAAAAGTCCTTACTTTCATTTCTCTGATATGAGCAGGATCAATTTCTTTTTTCTTTTGAAAAGCATGTTTATTTAATTGTCTGATATGGTCTGGATCACTTTCCTTTTTCTTTTGGAATGTTTGTGATTTGATATGTCTAATGTGCTCAGGTTGAAGTTGTTTTTTCTTTTGAAAAGCCTGCTTGTTAATTTCTCTGATGTGATCAGGTTGAATTAATTTTCTTCTTTTGAAAGACAGTCTATTAGTTTCTTTAACTTTATCAGGAGAATTTGCTTTCATTTTGTTAAACGATTTCATTTTTATTGTTTTAAGATTTTGATTTCTTGTTTCTGAGTCTTTCTTTGGTGTCTGCTGTTTCTCTTTATGGTTTTCTCTGTAGTTTTTGCTCGCTTCTCTTTGTGATGACAATGTTTTATCAATATCTTGTTGTTTTCTTTCATATCGTAATTGCTTTTCATTATTCACAAAATCACTATTGGCTCGTTTCTTTCTCATGTACTCTCTCATGTAAATTCTACGCTTTTCTTTAGCATCAATACTATTTGTGTTCAATTCTGGTGGCATATTGGAAAGACTTTTGGTAGTTTGTTTACAAGTACTAGTTATTTGACACTGGTTTGGAATAGATACAGTAGAAACATAATGCATTTCTTCCAAATGACCTATGTAAATACTTGTAGGAGGAGTACTATATGCAGATAAATCAAATGGTTGAACTATTGTAATTTCAGAGAAATTATAAGCTGTTTCAATAATATTGATAATCAAATTTAATGCATCTGAAGTAGCTTGTATTATAATATTATCAGCCCAAGTACCTTGCTTTGACATAGAAGTTAAATATTGTAACCATGAGTCTTCTGTGTTACTCTCTATAAATCTTTCTGGGTGTTCATTCAGGTAATGAATACCTTGAGCACGGATTTGTAAATGATGTGTTGAATCACCATATAGTCTATGTGAAATAGATCTGAAAAAACAATCACCATTTCCACCAACATCTACTGGTGCTAGATTATATTGACCTAATCGAGTTCTCAAAATGGACATAAATGATGGTCTTTGTTCATTAAATGTAGTATTTGTTAAAGAGAAAGGTCCAGGGTTACGTTCTATGTCACCTGACAATAATAGTTTTCTTTCAATAAAACAGCATGTATGTTGTTTACATTTCATATGTATTTGTTCTTTAGATCTACATGTATACCTAACTACGGCTCTTTTTTTCACATTGTTAAAAGGAAATAGTCTTTGATATTGGCCTACTTTAAATTTCAACAAATAAGGTTGACTTACAAAGTGAAAGATAGAGGATGACCTTGGGACATTCTTTTTAATAAAACACACCAACTTATTTCTGTTTTTCTTATTTTTCATGAGTTTTTGAATTATTTTCAAGCTTATTCTTGATGGTTCCCTATCACGCGACCTTAACTTATTTTGAGAAGTACACTCGACAAATTTTTCAAAACAACTTTTGTGAGAATATTTATGACTTTTATTGAAGATATTAATGGGTGGTTTGGACACTTTTCTTAACACATAAGTACATTCATGTTCATTGGATTTGTTGAATGAGAATTTCAATTCAGCTTCATTATATTTTTGATTGACATCTGGTGAGATATTAGTTTGATATTCGTTGATATTCGTTTGTTGTATATTGTTGAACACACATTGGTGATCATGTACATTATAATGCTTCAGTGAGCATTTCATTTGAGTTTCATTGGCTTTTTGATTGAGTTCTAGTAAGATTCTAGTAAGATCTGGTTTGATTTTGTTTTGATTTTTGCTAGTTTTTTTGATTTGATTGCTAGTTTTTGTATGACATTTTTCCATCATTATGGTAGTCCTGTCATAAGGGACCGTGGCGATCAAATCATTGTTGATCTTTCCGTTTTTTGTCGCCAAAGCGACTCTCGGACGGATAGCCGAGGTGTCGACCACAATAGTGGTCTTCTCGCTGATATACGAGCTCGTAAGACTTTCCTGCATACTATACATAACCCTTCTCTTTGACAGTTGTCGACGAAGTGCTAGAAACACGAGGTTGGTATCGAAGATCATAGAAAATCTGACCAATAAGCGAAAATCATGACTATATTTGGTAATATGGAGTGAATGCAGAAACACGGCTTTTGATTTACATGTAAATGCAGCAACGAAAAACTAATGACTTACCTGATAAAATCGTTAAGTTACATCATACACGAACGTCCAGTCTTCAGTTGAAGTCTTCATTAAAACTTGACATTATAGTCCAAATAAAGTCCTCCGTATACAGGCATGTTTGTCCGAAACTGTTTCCGTAAAAACGTCATGAAAGAACTGCAATATAGTGTAAATGTCTTGAACAAACAATATACTCAAAGCGGACGTTGATTTGGAACAGTAAAACGATGTAGAAACACAAGAATTCAAAACAAATTCAACTTTGTATAAATACAAGATGGCAGCAGCTTTAGTGTTCTTTGGGTTTCCTGTGGTGCATGCCTCGTTTTCGTGGCTGTGTCGGAGTCATGGTTACCGAACGAATCGGCCGGATTTTAAAAGCCCTATCGTAGTGCGTTTTAAAATTAAACGTAAAAAAAAATTGATGAAAATTTATTTACGATGCAAATGTGTTTATTATTTTTACTTGTCTTTTCTTTAACGGTATATGAGTCTGTAATCACTCTGAGCATGCGCGAAGGCATACTAGATGTACTAGCGTCTTGCTGAATTTTTCCTAAAATTATACTGGAAAGCCACAACTTTAATAGATACACTATTATTTACGTTATTAATAATTAGTATGCACACATTGTGGTTGATAATTTTTAAGCGCGATTATATAGTGAATGTCCCACATGAGAAGTTAGAGTGATCAATTAGTGGTATAAATTTTTAATTTAGATGTAGACTACATGGTGTGAATAGCTTTGTGAGGCTAGAACGTGACCCCTACGGTGGGGTAAGTTAGGGAGGAGTAGGTCGTGACGTGTTGACACAGGAATCCCAATGAGTGGAGTGTTTGTTTAAAGGGTGAGGGGGGAGGTCGTGGAGTGCTTACACAGGAAGCCCAATGAGTATTTGTTTGAAGGTAATGTACGCTGACCAAAATCTTGGGGCTCAAAAGTTTACACTGACGATCTAGTGAGTGAGCGAGTGAGCGAGTGAGTGAGTGAGTGAGTGACACTTCCGGTTCAAAAGCCCCATCCCAATAACTCGAGGATTTGCAATCCACGAGTTAAAAAGGAGATAAGATATGAACAACATTTCTGGAAAACATTAATGATTCCGTTCAAAATTGATAAAATTAGAGGATAAGGTTTATTTTTACATAGAACAGGTTCCCATTTAAATCTGTACTTTCCCATTTAAATCTGTACTTTCCCATTTAAATCTGTACTTATGCAAATTGGGCTGATGTGTGCTAAACACACAGATCAACCAATCAGAGTATAGTATTTCTAAAGTGAACTTCTCTGATTGGTTGATCTGTGTGTTTAGCACACATCAACACAATTTGCATAAGTACAGATTTAAATGGGAAAGTACAGATTGAAATGGGAACCTGTTAAAGATTTCTTTATAACAAACACAGTGAGCTTGGGCCTCCTAGCTACAGTGAGCTTGCACCACCTGTGGTCACGAAACGTATTTACGCGCTGGCACAGGTAGCCCAAGATCACTGTTAGTGTTACTTTACAAGACAGTATTGTTCTTTGGAACCTTGCATTTTTTTGCCTTGAAATTTGATGAAATTATTGCACAAAGAGTGTTGTTCTCTTTAATCCTCTGACTGACTTTCAGACAAACTGTTAAATTAAAGGATTAGATACTAACTTTTCATTCATTAAGGACTATAGAACAGGTTCCCATTTAAATCTGTACTTTCCTATTTAAATCTGTACTTATGCAAATTGTGTTGATGTGTGCTAAACACACAGATCAACCAATCAGAGAAGTTCACTTCAGAAATAATATACTCTGATTGGTTGATCTGTGTGTTTAGCACACATCAACAAAATTTGCATAAGTACAGATTTAAATGGGAAAGTACAGATTTAAATGGGAACCTGTTATAGATACTTTCTACGCATTCATACATTTATAATAGGAATAGTGAAAGTAAAAAGCATTTGACAGCCTTTAGACATTTTGTCCAAATCATTAAGAGGTGTTTTATTGTATGTTTATAGATGATTGCTACCGACATCCTGTTGTTCGTCCACCAACTCTGAACCGTGTAGCAGAAATCGCCAAAATATTGCATCTTGATTTGACAGATGAAGAGTTGAAGCATTACAAAGGTATGTATATTAAATCTTAGAAAAGACAGGTAGGAGATTAAAAATCATGCGTGCTGATTGGTTCGAGAACTTCAGACTATTTTTCGATAATCACCTACAGCTGCGGGGGGAAGGGGGACTTGTCCAAGTGGTTGGGGTGATTGGCGCTCCTTTTAGGCTTAAAAATATCTCCTGTGTGTACTTTTTAGGGTTGTCACTCAATAGCAATTATTCAATGTGGCTCAATACCTTTTAGGGTCATTTGTACTTGGCTTTATTACTAAAAATATAGCTTTAAGCTGACAAGAACATTGCACAGTCGCACCTTTTAGGTGAAATCAACAAGACCTCAACAGTTCTTTTAATTCATGCACACCTTTTAGGAGTCAATTTCAAAATCGACCGCCTATTGCCCCTAATTACACTTAACAAGGGAGTCCCTTTATCCCATGGTTGTGCTGCTTGCTAAGATTAGGGCTGGTTGTCTTCCGGTACAACAGTTAGTTTGCGGAGGCATTCCTCTGAATGCCAATTGCTTATTATAGCAGTCCGATGCATCCTTCACATTTATGAAATACCCTGATGACAGTGTCTAATATTATTTTTATTTATAATATTTCACAAATTATTGATTAATCGTCAAAATTTAACTTACATATGTCAGATGCTATGGTAGGGTTCACTAGCGCATATCAACCACTCTACGATTTAGTAGAACCAAAGCTTCCTGTCAAATACCCACGTACACCTGGATACAGACCCTCAGTCCAAGAAAATCCTTTGAACGCATGGTAGGTTTGAATTATTATTGGTAGAGGCAGCTCCAGCATAGAAATAAATACTAAATGACTTAAATAATAATAATATAAAATATACAAAATACAATACAAGCAGGTTAAAGAATAATATGATAATAATTTATTGCTTAATTGTATGAAAGCGCAAATTAGCATTTGGATATGCTAAAATGTGCTTATAAAACATATTACATTCTATTGAAAATAATAGAATAAAGAATTAAATTAATAAAATTTGTTAATATGTAAATATATGCCAATATAAAAATTTTATAGCTATATAGTTATATCTGGATCAATATCGGTGAGTAAAATCTAATATAAATTTGTACATATAAATAAAATATAGATATATTTTTTGCACAGTGCAATTTAAAACTGTCTATTGTCCGTAGCAAGCGAAAGCTTGTTTAAAACGAAAGGTCTTAACTAAAGTCTTAAGTGGTTGAAATTGTGTTCATGCAGATCTCATATTATTTGGTAGCCTGTTTCATAGAGTATGGGCTGTAGCCTCGTATACGTTGAAGTTTACTGAGATGTACAGCTGTTAAAACTCCTGCATAACACAAAAACGATTTGAAAAGCCATTTCGAAGATTATTCCAAACGTAGCTCAGTAGTGAGTTGACACGTCAATCCACAATGAATTGTTTTGTATTGAAACGATATATCGATACTGCTAAATAAATTATTTTTGTCTGTAATCCCCATCAGGTACTGGAAATGTGACATCACTGGAGCATCAAATGGAAAACTCCATGGTAAAACCATCGTCCTTAAAGATACTATTCCTGTAGCTGGTGTTCCCATGATGAATGGGTCTCAGATATATGAGGGGTTTATCCCAGATATCGATGCTACTGTTGTCACTCGAGTCCTTGACCAAGGAGGAAGAGTTGTTGGGAAGGCAACCTGTGAAAATATGTGTGATAGTGCAGCAAGTTTTACTTCAGCAACTGGACCTGTGAGAAATCCTGTGGATACTAAAAGAATATCATGTGGGTCATCTTCAGGTTCTGCGGTATTGGTAAGTGTATATCATGGAAAACGCTAGCCTGCATAGCTGGCTCTTTGGGAAAAGGAGGGGGAGGGGAGGGGAGGGGGAGAGGAAAGAAAGGAGAGCCTGCAACAAACCCCCAGTAGTTTGTGTTACCGCCCCCATCTAAGATCATATTACTTCAACAAATCAGCGCTCACCACGGGAAGCCAGTCAAATGCAACAACAAACAACGTTGTCGAACAGTACGTTTGGTTTTATCATGGAAAATTAAAAACATTTTATTATCCATGGTTTTATTTTATTATACAGTAATTACAACATTGTCAAAACGCGGTCGTGTCGCGAAAGAAGTAAATGTTAACGACTTTTGCCGCATTACTTCGTCTTCTTCGAACGGCATCAGTCTTAAACAAAAACATTTGCAAATTTATCTTTGAGGTTTTATAAATACCGTTTTGGAATAATAATAAAGCTTTTATCTAATATGAGCTACAATTTAAGAGTGAATTTTGATAACCAATCGATCTTGCAAAGTATAATGCAAGTTTTATTTGTACGTTTTGTATAATTTTGGTTCAGTATAGAAAACAAAAATGGTTTGCGGACAAATTTGAATTTCCAAAATCACATCACTGTATAATATACAAATGGTTATAGCTTTATTAAACGCACCTTTTACCGGACCACGTTTCTATAGTATGGGTTTCGTCAACCACAATAAGCAACAAACGCTTGTGTAAATTACTCTCGTTATCCTTAAACTCTTCGGTGAGTTCAGACCCAAGAGCGTCTTCTGCAGAGCTGAACAGCATCATGAAGTCACAGGATTTCAACCGTTCTGGACTTAAAGTTGAATGTTCTGCTGCGTATAAAGAACTTCGATCACTGTTCAGATGCAAGATCTGGTCAGTTTATAATGCTTGTCAATAAGGAAATGACTAGCACTACGGCTTCACTTTTCGAGTTTTTTATCTCACTAAATCTTTGATAAATAAGGCTCTTTCCAAAGCCAGTCGGAAGAACCGCTAGCACGTCTTTGCCGGCTAAAAGATATTGAATTGATTCTTCTTGTTCGGGTTTTAAACTTAGTTCAAGCGACGCCATCTTCCAAAGCATTTCATTTTGGACCGGATGTGAAAAATAGAATCCCCGTTGTCAAATAGTATTGATTGACAGGCGCTTGACCAATGGTAATTTGCGTTCGCTCACGAACGCAAGAAACACAAAATCATGGGGGTTTGTTGCAGGCCCTCCTTTCCCTCTCTCCCCCACCCCTCCCCTTCCTTTCCCCAATCCCCTCCCGGGCCGCTTCGCAGGCTAGGAAAACGCCGAAAGAAATAGCTTGATGTCAGCATTTGAACGCTTTACAACGAGGTGAAATCGATAATTTGTTTTTCGTGTTTTGTAAGGTTGCTAAGGGCGAAGTTGACATGGCCATCGGTGGTGATCAAGGAGGGTCCATACGAATCCCTGCAGCTATTTGTGGAATTGTTGGACTGAAACCAACATTTGGTTTGGTGCCATATACTGGTATCTCAATGTTGGAGTTGACAGTGGATCACACAGGGCCCATGGCGAAAACAGTGTATGATACAGCATTACTTTTAGAGGTAAACATAATTATCGATCAATACTCATTTTACAATCAATGTTTCTCATATCTATAACATTTCCACTTGACAACGTTTCTTGTACAGTTATTTTATCCAAACGATGTTTTTATTGGTATCACAATGTTTGGTATATCCGCCAGTTAAAAACGTTTTGAACAGTTTGATTGGATTTCCATTTTATATTTCTCCAGTCAATTGCTGGTTTAGATGGCGAAGGCTTAGACCCAAGGCAACCAGATGAGCTGGAAGTACCTGAATACACAAAACTGGTAAGTATTTACATCAGAGAGTTTGCTTTTTCAACCAATATTCATCGTAATCATCATCATGCCTTTCAGTTGACTGGTGACATCAAAGGTCTTCGTATTGGTCTTTTAAAAGAAGGATTCAACCCCGAGTTTGAGCCGGATGTCAATGACTTGGTAAGAAAATCAGCAGAGCGACTATGTGGCATTGGGGCAGTAGTTGAGGAGGTGTCAATCCCTTGGCACAGTATTGGTAGGTTTGTGTTTTATCATAAAGACACTACAATGGTAGATAAAGTTGTTGCACAATTGTTACATAATGCATACTACCTGCATTCCCATTGACAATGTTGGGTCATTCATGAGGCTAATCAATGCACAGGTAGCCCAAGCTACTGCTGTCTGTGGTCTCATATAAGCCTTCTATGTGAAACTATATGGCTGTTTTAAAACATTCAAACTTGTTTCTTATATTTTACTTTGACTCCCTGTGAAGTGTCAAGCCATTTGGAGCAGTAGTGAGCGCCGGATTATTGTATTTCTTATCAAGGAAGAGACATTTGTTCAAAATAAAACATAAGAAACAAATATGAACGTTTATTTTTATTATTTATACAAATTTTGTATATTTTTAAAAAGGCCGCCATATATTCTCCCATAGAAGGCACATGAAACCACAGACAGATAGCTTGGGCTACCTGTGATTAATGCAGTTTACAAATAATTCGCTTTTATGGTTCAAACAAAGTGGTTACCATTAGTTACTATTATGAATTATTGTAGTTAGGTTTTGCAATTCATGTGCTCAGCATTTTATTGGTTCAATTATACATGCATACGATAACTCATGTCTATCTTTGCGCAGGGCCTCGTATCCTTTTCGCTCTAACTGTTGAGGGCAAGTATGGAGGAGCCGGTAAGTATACGATCACCGCATGCTGATATGTCATAATTCAGGGCATGTTTGATGTAGTCTCCCTCACAGCGGTTTTCACTGCCAGTCCCATACATATCTTCACCAATGTGAATCTATGTACCGTAGGGGAATAGGAACGACACTAAAAACAGCAGAGAGCAAGCTCGAGACTATGGTGTGATGCAACAATATTCCATCTTCACGTTATCTAGTACCGCTGTTCTATTTGACAAAAGACGCATTTGCACAGGCTAAGCCTCGATTCGTTGTGAAAATATTCACAAATTCCAAGCCAAGCACGGAAAAATACTACTGCTAAACAATAGAAAACACATTTAAATTTGCTCCGGATCGAGGTTATCCCTGTGCAAATGTGCCTTTTGTCAAATTGTACAACGGTGCTAGATAACATGAAACTGGAGTATCAGTCTAAATTTGAGGGTTATTTTTAGCTAGAAAACGCTTCAATAATAGGTACCTTGCTTTTCACCAATAAAAAGAAACTACTATTTCCCACTGGAAGTGCAATTCAATTGCTAAAAAGGCTAGATTTACTTAACTAATTTTGCACGTGATTGAATTGTCGCTTAATCTGCATGATCATTTTATATTGCGTTTTTGTGTGTTAAGTGAGTAAGAATATTATCTTTCAATGGTTTTAGGCATCGCTGACACAAGTGCCCTGATGTACTATGATACTCATCTGCAGCAAGCAACAGCTCGAGGGTTGAAGACTTCCTCCAATGATGCATCTCCTACAGTAACAATCCTCCGTCTTGTAGCAAGGTGATTCCATTTTTTGTCAGTTTTGCAAATAAATGTTTGAAATTTAAAAATTACGTAATATAACCGTTCCATTTTATACCACTGAAAAACAAATGTTTTCGGGTATATTTTCCCCATGATTTTTTATCTAATAGTATAATCAGTATTTCTAGATAGTATTATATCTGCAGCAGTAGTGAGAGTTATATTTGACGACTTTAATAACCTAATATAAAGAATATCCATGGTGGATATGAGAGAAGTAGAATGTTAATTTTCTGTTTCACGAATAACGAAGGTTTTGACCGCGACTACTTAGTCTACCCTTCGCGTGATGAGGACTAGCAAGAAATCGGAACCTCGATTTCTAAACTTTAGACATGATTATAGACTAACGAATTAACACATTCCATAAAATATTTGCGCCAAAATGTATGTCAGTATAATAATAAGAGTTGAAAGCTATCTGGAGAAGAAAACATAACAAACATGAATTTCAACAACATGCAATGAAAAAACATTTTGTCTACTATTGAATAAAAATAAACTTCGTAAACACTTTTCTAGGTACATGCGTGAAGATTACCATGGGATATTTTACAGCAAGGCACAGAATTTACGTCGAGAGCTGAAAAAAGCCTACGACGAGGTATTACAGAAATACGATGTGCTTATCATGCCAACGACTCCAAAGAAAGCTCCAACATTCCCTTCAAAAAATGCTACGATAAGCGGTAAGCAGAACCAATGAACTTTAAAACACATGTACACCTCTTTGATCGATTGGCCAACAACTTGTGGAATTGCGAAAATTGGTGTTGGTCGAACCAAACTTCTAACACAATTTAAAGTATTTCTACACATGTCTGAAAGATTAGGTAACGACTAATTGTAATAATTGCGCGAAAATTGGTGCTAGAAGATTTGATGTGAATTGTCATACTGAGTGTCACTTGGTGTTTGCCGCGGGAAAGTTGTTGGACGGTAGGAGAGTTGGTGTTCGGGACGCCAGGAAAATTGGTTTGGGACGCAATGGGTGTCGGTCGCTAGGGGGTTTTGGTGTTTATAGGCCCAGGAAAATTGGGGGTTAATCAAAAGGAAATTGGTTTTGGCCACAGGGAAATAGTTGTTGAGTTCTAAGAAATCGCTGTTGGTCACGGGAAAAGTTTTTGTGCCCGCGGGGGAGTTTGTGTTGGCCCCAGGGAAATTGTTTATGTGTGAAAATTAGCCTCCTCCGCAGGCAACTCCTGAGTCCGAGAGTGAGTTTCGTGATTTTGGGGTTCCTGTGTTGAAAATTCGAGGACGATGAAGCCTGGTGACGAGCCCCCGAGAAAAAGAAGGGATGGAGTTGCCTGCCATATATCGAGCCGTTTGGACATGGCGTGTCGCCCACCTGTCGGGAGTACCCACGGGGAGCTTTTGTCGCGACAAATTATTCCCAGCCGGTACCGTGGTTAGTAGTAATTTGGCAAAGTGTGAGATAAAAACAAACGAAGCTAGTTCGAAGACTTCGAAAATTCGAAGATATGTAAATAGTTCGCTGCCTTTCGCGAGCACAGAGTACAAGAAAACTTTGCGTGGAGTTAAAGAAAATAAAATTTCAATTGAAGTTAAGCTAGGAGAGCTTAAAATCCTGAAAACCACAGCGAAGAGTGGTGACATCGTCGATCAGCGACTTGATCGGGAAAAGTCAAACAACAAGAGTTGGTTTCTCCTTTCTTTCCTTCTTCCTCTCCCTCCCCCTCCCCCTCCCCCCTCAGTCATTTTTGCCATATGCCACAGGAAGCCCGCGACGTGTTTTTTTCTTTTTCTTCGTTTTTTCTGCCTAAGAGATGCCTGCGGAGGAGGCTAGGTAAATTGGTATGCTGTGAATTGGTGCTGAGCAAATTAAGCTACAATTTATCACGTGACAGTTGGTAACAAACTGAACAATGTACTTGAAGTCTTTACATTGCTAGGGGTATTTGGTGAATCAGTGAAAAGTAACGCTAGGAAATCAACAGCATATCAGGAATGCACTGTTTTTATAATGATATCCAATCCTGTTGCAGAATTGAATGAAAAGACGTTTGATACAACAACAAACACAAGCCCATTCAATGTGACTGGTCATCCCGCCATTACGATCAACGCAGGACTATCTGAGGGACTACCCGTAGGGATGATGATTGTTGGCAAAACGTTTGACGAGACTACAGTACTCAACGTGGCCTACGCCTACGAACAATTACGAGATAATAAAAGATAACAAACTAGATAAAATTGTGTACGTCATTATTTAAAGAAAAATGTGATATCATAACAAACTCTTTTATATAACTGAAAATGTTGTAAGAGATGGCTCTGATAAACGGAATATGGTCAAATTACATCTATTTTTATGTTTTTCCCTCTCAGTAAACCAGACAACCATAGTTGACAATAATTTTAAAACAAAAGATTTTATAATTTGACATATTTTATAAATATAGATATAAATAGATATTTATTTATTTATTTATTTATTTATTTATAATAACTTTATTTACAAGCAAAATAATAAAAAGTTTGCAAAAAGGGTGTTGCCAGGGAAGAACTAAATCCTCATATACGGCAACCCCCCCCCCCCCCCCCCCCCCCCCCCCCCAAAAAAATTATCAGAAAAAATTAAGAAACTATAAGCATAAATATATAAAATCGTTAAAAAGTCCTTAAAACTAATGAAAAATAGGATAAAACTTACATTGCACTAAAATGAAATAGGATACAAATTTAAAAAATTACTATGACTTATTGAATAAATAGACTCTAAGGCCTTTCTTGAATTTACTTATGGAGTTACATTGAACTAAATGATCTGGCAGATTGTTCCATATACTAATATATCTTATAAAAAAGGAGTGTTTAAAAATGTTAGTTCTAGCATATGGTGTCCAAATTTTGTGGTCATGAGCAGACCTAGTACGACCTTTAGAGAATGTAAGGTAATTATGTAAATTAATTTTAGAAAAGCCATTTATAAATTTGAACAATTGAACTATGCTAAGAAATTCACGGCGAGAGTAAAGACTTGGCCAACCAAGGTATTCGATACGTTCATTGTAGTCAATAGAACTGCCTAAAATCCATCTAGAGACATTCCTTTGTATTCTTTCAAGTTTATCCGATAGATATTGTTGGTGGGGATTCCATACAGGGCACGCATACTCAATGATCGGGCGTACCATGGATTTATAGCCAGTAATAATCGCCTCTGAGCATTTTCCAAAAGTACGCTTTAATAGACCAAGAATTTTGTTAGCTTTAGCGGCAACTGTAAGTATATGTGTTTTCCAAGATAAATCAGATGATAATGTGACTCCAAGGTGTTTATGGGTATGAACTTGGTCGAGTGATGTCGAGTTGATGTTGTAAGAACAGGGTGTTGGATTTTTTGCTCTTGTGATTCTCATGCTTTTGCATTTTGAAGCATTTATTTTCAAAAGCCATTTATTACACCAAGCTGACATTTGTGATAAACTTTCTTGAATAGGACGAGTGACATCAGATGGTTTGTCAGAGTTGAACAATAGTGTGTCGTCAGCAAACATTTCACTGGCACATGATAAATGGTTTGGTATATCGTTCACGTACAACAGAAACAGCATTGGTCCAACAATACTTCCCTGAGGTACTCCGGACGGCACCTTAGTCCAGTTCGAACTTTCACCCTCTAATACAACACGTTGATATCGTTCGTGCAGGAAGTCACTCAGCCACTCAAGAATTTGACCATGAATACCATATTGCTGTAACTTTGAAATGAGATGTACATGCGAAACAGAGTCGAAAGCTTTTTCGAAATCCAAAAAGACGACATCTGATGTTTTGCCCTTATCCAGAGCTGATGCCCATGTGTGAAATAACTGAATGAGTTGGGATGTACACGAAAGGCCAGCCCGGAATCCATATTGATGTTGACTGAGCAGAGTATGATCCTCGAGATAAGACAGGATGTGGTTGGCAACAAGTTTTTCCAGGGTCTTCACAACCAGAGAAGTGAGAGAAATTGGTCGATAATTAGTGACAAGTTCTTTTTTGCCTTTTTTAAATACTGGGGTAATGTTAGCACACTTCCAGTCGGATGGTAACTTTCCTCTGTTGAGAGACAAGTTGAATAGGCACGAAAGTGAAGTCGAAATTGAAGGAGCCGCCTCACGAAGCAATCGTGCTGTTACGCCATCAGGGCCAGTAGCTTTGTTTAAATAGATATAATAGATAAAATAGTTATATAAATAGATATAAATAGATACCAATAGATAGCAATATAGATACCAATTTGCTGATTTTTACCCCTAAGAGATACCAACACAAAATAATGATGGTTCTAATGGTAGGCCACGTGCCTACAGACAACTTCTTCCATCAAGAAAACAGCCCTAATAAGTAATTATCCGATCGACAAAACCTCGAAGGAATGATATCATGTGATTAATATATCCAAACATACGTTCGACCTCGGAAAAGGAAAAGAAAACGATTCTCATTTTTAGAGTGGGCTACCCACAGGCAACCCAGTAGTAAAAGTACGCGATGCTTGATACCGTGACGTGTAATATTACGGTAGATGATCTTACAGCTTTTAATACGAGGTCAAACTAGCTAAAAGTATTCTGCATCCATCGTGATTGCACGCATAATAATGGCTGATGAGTCTAAAAGTGGTGGTTCTACTGCAGGTAAGAAAAGTATAAGGCATTCTTCAATATAAACTATTAGATATTTAGCAATAATTGAACGAGATGGAGTCGTACATGACCTTATAGCCGACGTGCCGTGCTATTAGCCTGTTACGAAGATATTGAGTAGAATAATTGTATTTTATATATATACATTTATACACATTCGATTGTGAGAAATATAGAATTTTAACCATTTTCAAGTTGAAGATATAAAATATAAATTGCAAACCGGAAAACAAAGGACAAATAATTTAAACTGGCAAAATAGACTGGGAGTAAACTATCCGAACGAAACTGATCATATTGCCTCTGTTATTTCTTAAGCTATTCAGCGAATTAGCCTTCTTATACGTATCAGGTACCTCTTACTTCACCAAGCTCGTCTAACTATATATAATGCAATAGTTTTGACTAGATTGCACCGACATCATTTTGGGTGACGAGAATTGCATTACACGCAAGAATGCATTACATTCTGTTCAGAATAGAAATATTTATGAATAAGTTCGATTCAGTCGACGATAAGCACGCTTGATGAAGCTTTTCACATTCTTGTGTCTGTTGTTATTATCTAATAATTAGTTTCTGTTTGCTTTTTCTTCCCTAACCTCTTAATCAATTAAGCCCTCTCACATGGGGGACTAGAACACAACCATGCCTCAATGTGATGCCGGAGTGATTTTTGTAATTTCAAATAAGGCTTTATTTACGATGTGTTTTAAATGAATATCCAAACATACCACTGACGATGGAAATGCGTGGATTACTCATATAAAATGAAACAATGTATTGCAATATTGCTCCTTTAAGAGTTTTTAAAGTAAAACATGTTTTATTGTATGTTTATAGATGATTGCTACCGACATCCTGTTGTTCGACCACCAACTCTGAACCGTGTAGCAGAAATCGCAAAAAGTTTGAAACTTGATTTGACAGATGAAGAATTGAAGCAGTACAAGGGTTTGTATATTAAAATTTCGATTTCCAAAAACTATTTACTACTTTTTTGTGACTTTTGTTATCGAGCGAGACAAAGGTACGCGAAGAGTTTCTTGTAAACTGCAGCTTATGTCAGCCTGCATGATACTTTTTATTAAAAAAACGCGATTGATAAACACAGAGGGGAGTGTTTACACACAGAATTCCGTCACCATCTAATTTAACTTGGACTTATTGCAGATGCAATGGTAGGATTCACTAGCGCGTATCAACCACTCTACGATTTAGTAGAACCGAAGCTTCCCGTCAAATACCCACGTACACCTGGATACAGACCCTCAGTCCAAGAAAACCCTCTTAATGCATGGTAGGCTTGGATTATTGTTAAGTTTACTCTTCTTTTTCGAAATACATTGATTTCCCACACAGACACAGCTCAGCATCAAAACAAAAAAGATTTCTCCAAAACTTTCCATGCAGAAAATATCCTAACTAGCTCTTTCCAAGCTGCGCTCTAACTTGTTTGGGCTTCATAGGTGTTGTAATAAAGCAAATAATTATAGTCCCCATGGGTAGATCTAGGGGGTGTCCCTAGTGGTACCGGCCATCCACCTAGTACCGCAATTACCCCTATTTTAAGACATTTAGGGACCGGGCATCCCTAATACCACATTCATTTGCAGTTGGGACAGCCCCTGAAAACTTTCTGGATCCGCCCATGGTTTACACGTGATATGAGTCTTTTGTTGGAGTCTTTCTTTCTTATAAATTAAGGTTCCAAAACGTCATTAATTAAATGCTATTTATTATTATTTACATGTATTTATATATATAATTGTATTTATATATCCACAAAAAATGTTTCTGTGTAGAAACAATATAACGATATTGCTAAAACAACTATTTTCGTCTGTAATCCCCATCAGGTACTGGAAATGTAACATCACTGGAGCATCAAGTGGAAAACTCCATGGTAAAACTATCGCTATTAAGGATAGTATTCCTGTAGCTGGCGTTCCTATGATGAATGGGTCTCAGATATTGGAAGGGTTCATCCCTGACATCGATGCTACTGTTGTCACTCGAGTCCTTGACCAAGGAGGAAGAATCGTTGGGAAGGCAACTTGTGAAAACCTATGTTGTAGTGCAGGAAGTTTTACTTCAGCAAGTGGACCTGTGAGAAATCCTGTGGATCCTAAGAGAATGTCATGTGGGTCGTCTTCAGGTTCTGCGGTATTGGTAAGAACATGTTTATAAGGCTATGTAAACATGCATGAATTGTTGGATGTATTTAAACACGTTACAACAAGGTGAAATCAACAAATTGTTTTTAATGTTTTGTAAGGATGCAGAGGGAAAAAAACTATTAGTTTTTACAAAACAAAATCATAAATATTACCTTTTCGAAACTTTTTTTTTGCGTGTGTATATAGGTTGCTAAGGGTGAAGTTGACATGGCCATGGGTGGTGACCAAGGAGGATCCATACGAATCCCTTCATCTATTTGTGGAATTGTTGGATTGAAGCCAACATTTGGTTTAGTGCCATATACTGGTATCGCGATGTTAGACTTGACAGTAGATCACACAGGGCCCATGGCTCAAACTGTGTATGATACAGCATTACTCTTAGAGGTAAACATTACTTATTTAATCATAAGCAACGTACAGCAATTCTGCAACGTTTTGTATAAGCAGCGTTACTTGTACAATTTATTTGGCCAATGCAGATTTTTCAATGGGTATCATTGTGAGGTTTTGGCATATAGGCTACTAGAGATAACCGCCTTTTTCACTTTTCCCAGTCAATTGCTGGTTTAGATAGCGAAGGCTTAGACCCAAGACAGCCAGATGTTCTGAAAGTACCTGAGTACACAAAACTGGTAAGTAAATAAATCATATGTTTATGTGTGTTATCTAGACCTAGAGTCACCATATGAATCCCAGCAGCTCAGTGGTTAGAGCGTGCAACTAGATAACGGAAGGTCGCGTTTTCGAATCCCATCTGGATTTTTATTCTGAGTCCATTCGTCTACTCGCTTTTATCACGGGCCGCCATATTGGTTGAAACAATAGGTTTTAAAGCCCTGGGGTCCCCTTGCGCTGCTTTCATGCGTTTCAGAACGTTCCAAACAAAGGTGTTTGCTCTTATGGGGGGAAAAACAAGGCCATTGTGTGATAATTAAGCCCATGGTAAGATTGGACATTTTTTTTCTATAATTCAGTGGGTTGGCCTAATTAACAAAAAGAACGTAAAAGTCATCGTAATTATTAACGTACCTTTCAGTTGACTGGTGACATCAAAGGTCTTCGTATTGGTCTTTTAAAAGAAGGATTCAACCCCGAGTTTGAGCCTGATGTCAATGACTTGGTAAGAAAATCAGCAGAGCGACTACGTGGCATTGGGGCAGTAGTTGAGGAGGTGTCAATCCCTTGGCACAACATCGGTAGGATTGTGTACACGTTACTATTCATTGCTAAAGCTAGTGGATATGTATTACTTAAGGTTCAAATGAAACACTTTAAGAGAACAATTATATATGCCAATTTGAAAATTTTGTTTGCATAATATATCTCAGTTCAATGCAGAGGACAGTGTGCAAATACACACCACTTTTCAACATATGCTAGCGCTCTCAGCTTAGACTCGAGAGTATCATATTTTGCATATTTGCAAGTATTTAAGGACAACCTTTTTTAAAATACGTATATAGACTTGTGACTTAATGATGGCCACTAACTTCAACGTTAGAAGGGTCCCACATAGCTACTTACCCAATGAAGACGTGTATGGTACCCTCCATAGAATCTCTGACGTCAGATTTGGCTGGTCTCGCAGGACATGGTTTCAGGCAAAGGAACCTGCCTGCTTGGGGTGTCTTTGTGCTCTTGGGCTCCGCCCACTGACACAGAACCCGAGGTCGTCACCCTGTGGTAACTTGATTAGCACCCTCAAGAAAGATATGGATGCAGCCAGCACAGCATGGCTGATCGTCAGAATATATATCATAACTCGTGTCTTTCTTTCTTCAGGGCCTTGTATCTTTTTCGCTCTGATTATTGAGGGCGTGGCTGGAGGTTCTGGTAAGTATGTTTATACTGCCAATGGCAAAATCAATCACATCTCTGGTGTCATACTGGTCAAAATATGAACGTTGGTCTTTTTAGAAAACACTACTTCAATGCTACCTCACTTTTCAACAACAAATAGAAACACCTATTCCCTTCAAATTTATTTTGTTTGGTCTTTGCAATATGTAAAGTACTTCTGACTGGAAGTGTTAACATTGCTATCAAGGCTAGGGACGGAAGGCTATATTGATCTCATTGAAATGTAGAAAACGTTTTATCACTTGTCTTTCTTTTTTCTTTCATCACTTGTCGAGTAAACTGCATGAAGTACAATGCGTCGTTGTATGAAAAAACGAGCAAGAATATTTTCAAAATTAACGTTCATTGGTTTTAGGCATTGCTGACACTAGTGCCCTGATGTACTATGACACTCATCTGCAGCAAGCAATAGCTCGGGGATTGAAGACGCCCTCCATTGACTCCGCTCCTACAGTAACAATCTTCCGTCTCTTAGCAAGGTGATTGCACTTTTTTGTATTTAGCAAATAATTGTCATGAGCATAAAATTGAATTCCCTTCCTTTTCAATATCTCAGACATCCAAACCCCTAAGCTATCTAGTGGTAAGGAAGGACTAGATGTTTTGATCAAAACATCTAGTCCTTCCTTACCACTAGATAGCTTAGGGGTTTGGATGTCTGAGATATTGAAAAGGAAGGGAATTCAATTTTATGCTCCTACTGGAAAACTCGTAATCTATCGAAAGTCAGTTAATAAACACATACTCAGTGGCGGATCCAGGATTTCAGAAAGGGGGGTTCCATACATGAAGACTGGGGCGAGAGTAGCCACAGGTAGCCCAAGAGCAGAGTAAAGAGGCTCCAGACAAGTGTATTGTCCTTACAAAGGGGGGTGGAACTGTTGGACCTTCATTAGATCCGCCACTGAATACTCAGCATGGAATAATTAATCCATATAAGATGTAGTGTCAAATCCTCGTCACTGAATTCTATAGGGAAACAATTTTGAAACCCCACAGAATACAGTGACTCGGATTTGAAACATGTCTTTTAAACCATTCTTGAGAAAACATCAAATAATGAAATACATCACTTCTGACATTCAACGAATCGCAGGGAAAAAAGGAACATTTATTTCAGATCAGTTTTTCTACGATTAATCTCCTTTCAATTCTAATTTTGAATTTAAATGACTTCGTCACGTTTTCAGGTACATGCGTGAAGATTACCATGGGATATTTTACAGCAAGGCACAAAATTTACGTCGAGAGCTGAAAAAAGCCTACGACGAGGTATTACAGAAATACGATGTGCTTATCATGCCAACGACTCCAAAGAAAGCTCCAACATTCCCTTCAAAAAATGCTACGATAACCGGTAAGCCGAACCACAATTCAAATTATCTATAAAACACATATACACCTCTTAGAAAGCTAAGCCAAAAACTGGAAGAAAAAAAAAACTTTGCGGAAATTGGTGTTGGTCAAGGGAAAATTGATGTTGGCCGTGGGAAATTGATGTCCAACGCCAGGAAAATTGGTGTTGGATGACAGGGAAATCCGGTTTTGATTCCAGGGTTTTCGTGTTGGTGGCATTTATGCTGGTTTCAGGGGAATTCGTGTTGGCCGTGGAAATTGGTTTTGGGCCCCAGGGTTTTAGTGTTAGTCGCAGGGACATCAGTCCGGTTCGCAGAGAATTTTGATGTTGGATGTCAAGAAATTGTTTTGGCCACGGAAATTAGTGTTGTTGGCAGCTGGGAATTGCATAATGCGGAGCAAAACATTTTGTTACAAAGAGACGTTACCTGTCAGTTGGTGACGAACGAATAGAATGCAGCACTATGCAAATTGAACAACAGATTAGTAATGAGTTGTTAAAATTATATTCAATCGTTTTGCAGAATTGAATACCAAAGCCTTTGATACAACAGCAAACACAAGCCCATTCAATGTGACTGGTCATCCCGCCATCACGATCAACGCGGGACTATCTGAGGGACTACCCGTAGGAATGATGATTGTTGGTAAAAAGTTTGACGAGTCTACAGTGCTCAACGTGGCCTACGCTTACGAACAATTACGAGATAATAAGAAATAACAAATTGATGTGAACCCCGTAGATAAGGTATAACTGCTTTTGGGGTAAACATTAATTAATTAAATTTGTTTAAATAAAAACAACCTAACAGTTACGAACAGTTACGAAATATGGAATGCAGCACCATGCATGCAAATTGTTCAACAGTGTATTATTAAGTACTGTTTAATAAACGAGCAGGAGTATTTTATAAAATTAAAAACCACGAGGCGTTGCCGATATAAGTAACTAAATGCAACATATAACCAATAGCCCTAAACCGGGGACTAATGCTCTCCACCGAAAACCCAATTTTGATTAACAATTATGTTTACCAGAAACATCAAATATAAAGGAAACAATGCATCTTTACAATATTTTTTATATAATTAGATAAGTAACTAAATGCAACATTAAATGGCACAACAATTAATATTCTTGCAATTAGGTTTATATAAATATAAATAAATAATGATAAATTACAAAACATTTAATTATTGATGAGGAGCTGTGACTGTGTGTGAAATCAATGTCTTTTGGATTATATCCAATCGTTTTGCAGAATTGAATACTAAAGCCTTTGATACATCAGCAAACACAAGCCCATTCAATGTGACTGGTCATCCTGCCATCACGATCAACGCGGGACTATCAGAGGGACTAACCGTAGGGATGATGATTGTTGGCAAAACGTTTGACGACTCTACAGTACTCAACGTGGCCTACGCCTACGAACAATTACGAGATAATAAGAAATAACAAACTGATGCGAACCCCGTAGATAAGGTATAACTGCTTTTGGGGTAAACATTAAGTTAAATTTGTTTAAATAAAAAAGAAATTAGATAAAACGGTTTAGTGCGGCAACGTTTAAATTAAAAGGAGATATCAAATCAAACTCTTCGATCCATATAGCTGAAAATGTTGTGAGAAACTCTAATAAACTAAATATGGTCAAATTAGATTAATTTCTGTTTTTTTCCAGCTCTCATTACACTCTAATTTTTGATATCGGTATATTTATCTATTACACGTAATTAAACACACTCTTTTCAACGATAGTTTAATAATAAGAGAAGAAATACTGCCATCCTTTGCAGGCTTCAGAGTGTTGACTGTAGTTGACTTATTGCGAAAACAATTTTTGAAATAGGTGTATATACTTATTTCAGCGCAATGCGCATCCTGAGTTTTGGTGCAGTATCAGTTTTGACAACTAAAACAACAGACGGAAATTTTTATCTGCAATTCTACCATACGATAGATTTACACATTCCTCAAAAGAGCGCTTTTACTCTTACTCTTACTCTTAACTTACCAATTTCAGTTTGAAATGTTCGATAAAACGGATTGACTAACATGCTTCCAGGCCTTATAAGATGTTCGAATTAATGTTTTTACTCATCCAAATACATAATAGTTAGACATTTCTGCTTAATTTTTGGAAGTTATCATTAGTAGTTTGTTTAAAAATTGGACGTTGTTAAAAAAAAGAAACATAAATTAAATTAGAAAGAATCAATGCCTTGTTTTCTTTTTTGTGCTCCAGTTTTGTGGGGTCATCCTGAGTTTTGGTGCGGTATTTTGACATTTAAAAGGTACAGTAGACGAATTGAAGAAAAAGTTTTATGTTCATGTCCACCATACAATAGGTTCTCACATGTAAAAAGTGGCAATTCCGCAAAAAAATATTATATTTCAAAATTACAATTCAATAAAGTTAGTCTCCTGAAAGCTATGAAGACCGGCAAGGATTATGGGTAGAAATGTTTTGCATGTTCTGGCAATTGTTATAACTATCGATGGTTTGAAATATTTTACCAGCTACAGTTTCGCTACGTACAGTGTCAAAAGGCTTTATTTTTGTTATAAAATATTTTCCACAATCCTCTGCGGTCTCAGCTTTGTAGGTTTTTGACGACTAACCTTGTTGAAATAAGTATGGCCCATATATCTAATCATCACAGCCGTCCACGTTGTTCAATTAGAAGTATCCAGAAGATCGGCATGTTGAATTGATACTAGTCAATTTTCACAAAACACCTGTGAAAATCGTTTAATGCAATATAAGACTTTTATCTTTTTTTAGACCATTTCAAATATTGGTCAGTTTTCTTGTTGTTAGCACGTGGAAAGTTATATTGATCGTGCACGCTATCTTTCTAGAAGCAGCTTTTGTCTGATTTTTCTAACGTGTGTATGATATTGTTGGATTGGTTTTCATAAGCCGGCTCGTTTCATATAGTCTGGAATATTTACTACAGTTACATTTCAAGTATTTGATATATGTTTTCAATTTGAAAATCTTTTCTTTAAATTAAATATAATTACGGAATCACCAGCTTTCAGCATAACTAGCTTTCGGTTTATGATAACTTTACAGTTTGCTTCCGAAAATTCCGTACCGGAATTCCACTCATTGGTTTTAGAATAATTTTATTTTGGGAGGTCTCTAGCTAGTCTAGCCTAGTGAAAAGATCCCTTCAGTGACCTCCTATCATTTTTTTTGTTACGATTGTTGGTCTACGCGGAACAGGTATAGCCTGCATATAGCGGTGGTTTTGTATTATAATTAGTTTATGTACGGTCACATATGTAACTACGTGATCGGCTGTAAAAATCACGTTAAGCCCGCGCCGGGTCAAAACCTACCATCATCTGCAACATACCTTGGGCCATTCAGCCCGTTTTTACGTACAAAAAAACACGTCTATACAAATTGAATCCAACCTACAAAAACCTATTGGACTTCTATACAATTTATGTTCCCCTCTCTTCCCCGAATCAATGTTGAATTAAATTTTTGGAATGTTAAATAGTTCGCATGAGAATTGCCAATCAATTTATTGAACATTACACAGTATTTTAACTCCATGATACACAAGTGAAAGTTTTTTTGCTTTTTTTTGGGGGGGGGGGGGGGAGGAGTGTTGGCAAATTTTTTATTTTGTAAATTTTTTAAACTTCAAACAATAACGATCAAAAAAATGTTACAATGTTCCAACAATTTTAACCATGATTGTAGCTACAAACGTTCCCGGCCCCCAAGATATTTACTCATTTAACACAAAGCGTATGAGGTTTGGAAAACTGATTTTGAAAGATTAAGTAACTGCAGAAATTATACAAGGTGCCATGTAGACTACAGTCAATCAATCACTTGACTGGTGTACATGTATGACTGGTGCATGATTACTGGATTACTATAATCGATAACACATTAGTAACTTCACTGTGTTTTCACGTTGTCGCCGTCTGTATGATACCCTGGGGATATTGAATGATATATTAGTTTTAAATTGGTTTCAGAATGAACACGTGCGAAAAACGTACAGCCGATCAGCATCAGTGATGGCTCAATCATTTAGTATATTAACCTTGCCGCCACGGAGGTTTTTGCCTGGGGATATGTACAATTGCGGTGACAATTTCATTCGGTTGGGCCACGATAAAGCGATAAAGAATGAAAATACAGTTT